>VWZY01002561.1:707969-811859 GCA_013399075.1 Chloroceryle aenea | reverse complement strand
GGGAGGAGGGGGGGCAGTGTGGTATGGGGGTGCGGAGAGATGGGAGGTGGGGAAACAGCGCGGGGGGGGAAACGTGGAAAATCAAAGAGCGCCATGATGCCAGCAGCCAACACCTCTGTGCACTGTTAATACATCAGACATGGTGGGAATCAGAAGTCAAAGAGTTAATCATAACCATCCTCCTCCTGTCTGTACCTATCTCCCGCTAGATGCTTTTATCTCCGAGCAGGACTACAATAGAGCATGCTTTCCATGCCAGAAAGAAAGATCTGGGTCCTTTGGTTCAGTACATTGTTTCCCATAGTTACACTGGATCGCCAGGGGCTGAGGAGAAAGAATAGGCAGAGCTGGCGGAGAGGTGGCAGTTCAGGGGAAATCTCCCCAGGAGTTCGGTCATGCAGAGATATTCTTCAGCGCTGGTGTTGGTTTCCATACTGGTGCCTGCTTTCCTCTTGGGGGCTTCATCAGTGGGTGATGGGGTCACTGCTGCTGTGGCATCCAAGGCAGAGGTGAGCAGGGAAGCAGGATGAGCTCAAAAAGGCTTGGGCTCCTGGATTCCCCAGGAAAGCTGGCACCATCAGGGTGCAGGGCAAGTTTCAGCAGCTGAAGAGCTGACTGGTGGGTGTGGCAGCTTCCTGAGCAAAACTGATGGTTAAAGGCTTATGTGAGCCACTGTTAAAAGGCTTGTAAGCACCTCAAGGTTTTCTCGATATTAAAAAAAAACATCCTTTAGACAAAATATTTGGTCAGGAGAGGAACAGCCTCCTCCTAAAAGCAGTTTTAAGATAGCAAAGTGCTGCATTTATACAGTTTTCCACCATCAACAGGCAGCAATGCCTGGTGGCCAAGGCTGAGCCTGGGCGTTGCAGTGACTGGGTTATGGCTCCTCTCACCTCACTTTAGTCCTCGGTGCGTTGTGTGACTTGCAGTTATTCAGGGTACCTCTGGCCTGGGGGAGGCCCTGCCTGCCTTCTGGGTGAGTGTTGGTTGCTTTGTGCATGGCTTGACCTTCATTTGCCACTGGAGTGTACAGGTTCTCCCACCCACAGCTGGTTTGCTGTCCAATTTGGAGTAAAAGAAGAAACTGGAAGAATTGGAAGTGTTTGCTTTGGAATCAACAGTTTGTTTTAATTTCTTCGCTTCCTACAAATTTCCTTCTCTGTGCTGGTGAGAGGATTGCTGGGAAAAAGAAAGCCCAAACCTCAGCTTGTTCTCTTTGAAATGGGATGTGCAGAAGCTTCTATAAATGAATATTCATCGACACTAGTGAGTTTTGTGACCAAATAAAAGGCATAAATTAACATTAGTGAAGTTGGCAGGCATCAAACTTGGACTGCCTTTTTTTCATTAAATGTTTTACACTTCCAGCCCTTCCACTGCTCCAGGAAAAGCAAATCAGGCATTTTGTGTTATACCTTGTATGTGCTGCCCATCCCATAAGAGCCCACTGGCTTTGTCTGCATGTATCTTCTGAGAGAGAGAGGTAAATTAGATATTTCATCCTGCCACTAAGGAAATATGTTGGAGCTTCAGGGCTTCTGGACTCTGAGGAAATGTGATAGCTCTGTAAAGTTATGCAACAACAACTGGGGTGATGAAATCATATAAAAATGTAATTTGTTACTGTGTTTAACATTTCCCCCCCCACTTTTATTTTTTCTTTGGAGCTACACCAGGTCCTGGATTCATTGGAATAGTGAGAAACTAATTTTTCACAGTGTGATGTGTGCTGATCCTGATGTGAATTTTACTGTATCAAGCCCATATTCCTTACAAGGGGCCAGGAGCCATCCTGAGCGCATAAGGAGAACAGCACCCAGCATCATGTCCCAGAATCCACCCACAGGCACTGTGTGCAGCCAGTACCTGGCCAAAACTTCCTTCTAGAGTCAGGTCTGCAGCATCAGGAACTTTGTGGAGGAAGAGTCAGGCTAGTTCAGCTCTGATCAGCGTGAGAGCAGGTGTTCCTCTTGGAAATACAACTCTGTGGTATCCATTCTGGGTTGCTCCCCTTGGTTGCTCCTCCTCACTGTTACCCCTTTCCCCCAAAACAGCTTTATTCATTCCTTCCCTTCTCCCTGTTCTCCTGTAAGTATCTAGGACATTAGAGACACAGTGGTGCAGAAAAGCCCCCTTTGGCACCAAGCATCTCCCTGCTCTCATTTACCAAATATACATCTGCTTTTTTAAATTTCATTTTACCTGCATTTTTTTCTTTTCTTTTTTTTTTTTTTATTTAAACCCCTAAAAATTCACGCTTCTTGTGGTTTATCCTGTTTGTTACTCTTCTGCTGCCCTTTATGCATTCCACACAACATCCAGGCTTGCTGTCATTATCTGGGCACCAGCACTGCTTCAGTGTAAGGTGCAATTCAGTTGTGAGTCAGACTGGGGAAACTGGGCGCCTTTTGCTGTAGCTGCTGTGGGAAGGACCTCTGTATTTGAAGCTCAGGCCAGTCTGGGTGATACAGAATAGAGATGCACTGAACTAGAAAGTGTAAGCACTTTAGTCATGTCCTCTGCACTGTGTTGGAATCCTTGGTGGGGTCTCACTCCTGTTGTTCAGGAGTATTAGAGGTGTATGGAGCAGGTTGTGCATAATGTTAGGATTGGCCAGAATGCATCTACAGGAGTTTCTCAGGCTGTGTAGCACAGTCAGCCGTCACTTCTATTTCTGAGGTGTTTTTCTGCATGAGGTGGCAATCTTTTGTGCTTCGGTTGTGCAAGCATGCTGTCATGCAGACCAGATTTTCTAGGGTACATCCCCCAGCCCATTGCTGTTAACACTGCTATTATACTCCTCTTGTGCAGCAGGCAATCAATGGGGATGATGACACTGAAAGATCTATTACTAATTATTTTGGCTGGTGTGTTATGGTAGTGCTTGGCACTTTTCAAGCAAGGCCTCAGCCCAGATGAACTCAAAATTACAGTGTAGACAGAGCACAATTTAAAAAAAAAAAAAGCATCTGGTGTATAAAATTTCAGTTAAAAGACTTGTTTGTTCCAGTAGTGATTGCAGCCATTAAAACATAGTCAGTGTGAGCACAGTGAAGAGGAGGTGTGAACACAACTCTACTGAGCAAAGGGAGAATAGCTAGTCATCAAAGCAAATGCAAGGAGGGACTCTGGAGAGGCAAATGGTGCTCAAATCTCTTAGGAGAGGGAATAATATTCCTGGGAGTGGTCCAAGGGATGGCATATGAATGGGGGAAGGAGCCGCTGGTCCTGAGCTGGCAGACTGTAAGACATGGGGAGACAGAGAGCTCAAAAATGTGTTGCTACAGAAGAAGAATCTCGCTTTTGGGCTTAGCAAGAAAAGAGAAGAACTGGCACAAGCCGAGAAAAAGAAGCAGATGTAGAAAAATGAAGGGCGACTGGAGAAATTCAGAGGAGTGGGCACAGAGAATAAAATTAGTTGTAGCCTTTTGAATCGATTGATGTGATGAGAGCTGAGAAATAAGTAGGCTTCAGTTAAAGACAGCAGAATCCTTTGAGAGAGAAAAAATGCATGTCTCTGGAGTCCTCCTGTGTGAGACACTGATATTGGGCTAACAGTTGAGAGTGAAGACAGAAACTTTCTCTTTGGCCTGGAAAAAAAGTGCTGGAGTAATGTAAGATGTTCTGGTGTGAGGTAACAGCAGTGTGAGAGCTGCTAGCTAATTCACTTAGGACACCAGGGTGGACATGTCCATGTCCATGTCCATGTCCAGATGCAAGGCATGGTGAGTATCTGCAGTGGGGAACTGAAGTCCTCGCCTAGATGTGGATTCCATCTAGGGGAGACCCCTGGCTGTGCTTTTTTTCCCACCCACCTTTGCTTTACAGTATGAAATTACACACAGATTAGTGTGTGATAACGCCAGAAGTGTTTGAAAAGCTGACTGAGTTCTGGGCATGGGACAATGACTCACATTTTTATTCTGCTATTTGCACAAGATTTGGACTGATTTAGAGAGCACTTTTTGTCCTGCTTTAAAACACCAAGGCCTGGGACTTCTGGATCCTCTCTTATTCTTGAATATTTGCTTAATACTCAAAAGTTATACTTTTCCATATGTATCTGTTTAATAGACTTGGCCCTTCTCAGTTTACCTGTCTGCTAGTGAACAGTAGTGAATTCACATTGCATATTGCACTGGACTGGAGATGCTTTAGCTGATCAGTAGCAGTTGTTGGGCTTCCCACCACAATTTCTGTGATTCTGTGATAAGTCTTTTCCTTTCTTTTTTTCTACGGGAGAAAATGTGGCCATAGTGTTTAAGCCACTTCCAGCTAATGTCTTAAATTACATTCATAGTAGGTCCTTCTGGAGATATTTTTAGGGAAATTGAAATCTTTGGCAGAGAAACAGATAAGAAGGATTTAAGGCAGTGGTTCCTTTAACTGCTACAGCAAGTTAAAGGAGCATCATAGCTGGTGCTACCACAGGGAGCTGAGCTGTGTTTTGCTGGAAGCTGGGCAGGTTTGGAAAGGAAACAGTTCCTCTCTGGGAAGATAACTGATGTGGTGAGGCAGTTGTTCGACAAGTCTGAATCTCTTTCTTACAAGTGCAGAGAGTGATCACTGCCAATGAACCATTTTCCTGAGAAGAGGTCAGGGTCTGTTTTCTACTTTGCTGCCATTTCTCTCATAAGCAAGTTTATACATGTGGTAGACAGGAGAAGCATCATATTCCTTTGTGAGATCCAGGAGACGCCACTGCCTTGTTAAACACTTGGGCACTATGAGAGTTAGTTGGAATGACTTTCTTCCTGCTCTTGTAGGTATAAGAAAGATGGAACAGAGATGAACAGCAGAACAATTTGCAGGTTTATAATATTACTGCATGTAAAGATCATGGTATTGTCCTTTGGGACAGATGTTTTGGGATTACTTTTGCTTGTCATGTGATGCACTTGTCGTCACAACACAAATTTTTGATATGTAGTGATGTCCTGATGAGGTTTAAGGTCCCAGCTCTTGCTCAGGTGAATAGTAAATGTCACCAAATAATAAATGTTCCCACTGGTTTCAGTGAAAACTTCATGCTCTGAGTAAAGCCAATCACCATTGCCCACTTTGCCTGTGGCTGGCTAAAGAAATATGCAGTGCTCACGGCCAGGAGACTGTGGAAGGATTTTCAATGGACCAGTGCTGATACCATCGGAGGTTGAGCAGCAAGCCTTGCAACTTTCAATGACTTGCAGGGGTAGTAGATACCTGAGGGAACATAACATTAATATGTCATAAGTGCAAACAATACACTTTGTATCTATATCCACCACATTTAGTCAATCATGAATTACTATTGCTAATGTCAATAGTAAAGGGCATTTTCTACATTTCTGCTTCCCTTGCATCCACCTCTGGTGTCCAGAAAAGAGATTCCTTACAGTCTTTGCTGGATTTCAGCCTTGAGTGATGCCAAGATTGATGTGTCCCAGTAACCTGATGCAGGTTTCTGACTAGATCTTAGGTAAAACTCATCTTCAGTTCAGTGGCAGACATCAGCCAGCTGTGCTGTAAACTGCCGGGTTTTTTTTTCCCCAAGTTTAAGCTTTCGTATGAATGGCTTGCTGAGATTTTGAGATCAGGTCTAAATGATGTAACCTGTGTGTAACCCAAAATATGGATATAACAACACACAATACAATGGGTGCAACTCTCCGGCCTATACTTAAGTGGAACCCCTGCTGATGCTAATGAATATTGTCATCAATAAGGTGTTTGTTATGCTTCCCTTCTAAAAGCAAAGCAAAGATGACATTTACAGGAGAGAAATCCCCATAGAATAAGTAGTTGTAGCCCTTTTAGACTGTGTGATTAAGGAGTAAAATTGCTAGCTGAATATGAAGTCAGGTCTCCAAAGGGGAAACAAAAGAACATCAGATCTTTTTAATGAATAAAGATGAATGAATATATTGGCTACAGACCAAGGTACAGCATTACTACAATCAACATAATCCTTTCTAAATGAATTGCCATATACTGGAGTGCATTTGTTAAGAAAAAAGACCTTAAAAGCAGGATTCGCTATTAGTGGCCTATTGGAAATGATGCCTCAAGGATACAATGTTTTACAAGCAATCCCCTGAGCTGATTCAGGGATCACCCTAGCTAAAAATTACTTCCTATGGAGGCTAACCTGGACGCGAAATTCAACAGGAAGGATGGTGCTGATTAAAAGCAGATCTTCTGTAAGTAGACAGTACTTCATGAAATCCCATTTACAGCTCTTTGATCCTTATGAAAGGATTTTAAACAAGCATTCCTCTCGGGAAGGGTGTCTTTCTCCTTTTGCTATTAAGTTTAAAAATGTTCCTTATTTGTAAGTGCTTTGCTGAAAGCAAGGTAATTTAACTGTATTGCATCACATCTGACCAGCTCTGACAACCAGATACACACACACACAATCTTTTGTACATTTCAGGAAATAACTCTGCAAGAAGGAAAGCACAAAAGCAGAGAGGAGCTCTGAGTGTCTCCCTCCTTGTCTGCCAGTGGGAATTCTTTTGAGAAACTGCCCCCTTGCAATTAGTCTTCTTGTGGAGATTTGGATAATCAAGGAGAATCAAAATATCAGCCTGTGTCTTTATAACCTTCCCTCTAAATTGGGGGTGCCATGTCTTTTCTAATGGTCTTTTTAATCCATGTCTCAAATGCTAAGAATGTAAAGATAAATGTCTTGACTGCAGGTGTGATAACAGGGCTTAATGCCTTCTTATGTCTGTTTAATCTGATAGCTTTTAAACCACACACACTTATAGGCAGAGAACTGGAAATACAGGTGGATTTGCAATTTAAACTGTTTTCAGATGGCTATTTTGCATAAAATCCTGTCATCTTCAGGGCCATTGACTTATCTGGATTTTAGAGAATACAGCCATTGTTGCTCTAGAGATGTTTGGACAATGGTATATTCTACTAAGTCCTTAGAATTATGCAAAGGATGAAATCACTGCTAAGTGTGTCCTCCTCCTTTAAGCTTGGAAAGTCTGGGGCTAAGAGTGTTGCAAAGACTTTTTTCAGTTGGCAATGGCTGCAATGAAGCAATCAAAGAAATCCAAATGCAAGAATGAAACAAGACTTAGATCCATATGCTGGCTATGTTATTTGATGTTCATTGATGTTAAATTGAAAAGCAAACTGTAAATAGTTAAAAAGACATGGTTTACTTGATTCAGAGATGAAAACGTAGTAGGTAGGCATTCTGTTCGTGGAAGAAAAGCAGGACTGTAATAGCATATATCATAATTGCCATCTGGACAGATGCTGCTATTTGGTATAAACACTGCTTTCGAAATCTCTTTGAATCTTCTGGTATGGTTAGAATACATAATGGCAGATTCATTCTTTCTTTTCTCTTTTTTTCAAGCTCCATTTTGTAGAATGGTGGTGTGGTTTTCTCAGAAGGGTGACTGCAGGTGCAGTACCATGGTTATTGATACTGAAGAATAGTGTGTCATTTGCTGTAACTTGTGCTGCATTATATATTGAAACACTGCATGAATTTGAGACAATAATTTATTTAGTAACTCTTATGTCAGAAGTTGACAGTTTCTGTTACTATGTTTTTCAGTAGTTCCAGAAGCAGATTGAGAATGCATGTGTCAAAAATATACTTGAATTCTGTTTATTTTTAATTACCTCTATCTCTGAAAGAAAAAAAGCTATTTTAAAATTTCTTTGCAGTTCCCGTTCTAACATTTAAATCTAACATTTGGATCATATATACAAATAACCCAGAACTGAGTGGTTTACTAACCAAAGGAATTTGATTTCACTTGTAATTGTGCAGAGGCTGCTGCAGAACTGGGGATTGCAGCAGGGCTCAGGCTCATCGTCTAGCAGGTTGATGCATATGCTGTTGGTCTCTGCTGGCCTTGTACTATTGGGGGTGTATGAAAATATGGACATGCTTCACAAGAGCTGAGCCAAGCTGATTTAAAAACACTCAGCAAAACAGACAATTCATACAGGTTGTGTCAGTCACCAGCTTACAGATGTTTCATGTTGCTCTTACTGTAATGCAAACAATAGTTGCAAATAGAGCAAAGCCACTGCCTTGTTTCTGAGCAGCCAGCCCCTCCTCCTGCAGTAAATGATGCTGAGTTTGTGGTGTCTCCTTCTGCTGCCATGAAAATTGCTGTCATGTTTCAGACTAAGCTCTGTGGCTTTGCTGTCAGATTAAGCAGGAGAAGCTAGACTGTGTTTAGAAAAAAAAAAATATCAGGAAAGCAGTGTGTAAAGTTTGAAGGTGAAGAGCTGTGAATAGTAGGAATGGCTATATCATACTCAGCAGTGAGCTAAGCCAGGAGGTGCCAGAGTGCTTGTAAAATGGAGCTGCAGGAAGACAGAAGATAAGCATCGTTGCTTTGCTGATGCTGTGTCATAGCCAGGCACAAAATCTGGAAGCAAACAGCGTTGCATTGATGCAGTCACATCATTGTAGCAGTGATGGGTGAAGGAGAAACACCTCGGTTCCCACACTCACGGTGAGTGCTGAGCAATGGCATGGATTTACAGTGGTGCTTTCCGCACCTCCCACGTCAGTGGCAGCAGTTGTCTTTTTACCCTTGAATCCTGGCACCTAATTAATTGCTTTATTCAATATAATGCTCCCTCTCTGTTTTGTTGTGTTCTCACTACTGTCTTTTGCAGGCTGGAGGGAGGAGAGGGTCTCAGCATCTTCTCTTGGCTTGCACCCAGAAGAGCTAGGCTAGCAGTTTCTTGCACCAGGCAATGAACACCGAAAACTTGGTATGGAGCCCTTAGGGCTCGGCAGGCACCAGTGACAGAGACGGCTGTTAGCTGAATAGAAAGGTGGCAGCCACCCTATAAAGGCTTACATTATTGTCACTCCCTGAGATGAGTAATAAGTGCATTGTTACTTTCATTGTGTGAGCACCCAAAGGTCACTTGAGTGGCTGAGGGTACATCTGGGAGCGAGGCAAAGAAAGTGTCCTGACACTTTCCTGCCCAGGGTTACAGGTGGAAGGGGGAAATATGGGTCTGCTCTTCATGATTAATTCATAACTGCAGTCCACTCCTCCCCTGCAGTCCCCAGGGTGTTAGAGAATGTGGCTGCCTCCAGTCTGAAAGATTGTCCAGGTAGAAGACGACTTTGGTCCCTAGTTTTTCTGGACGTTTGGCACTTGGTAAGAAAACTGCAAGCAGCCTGCCTGACATCAGGCCCCATGTAAATAGTAAATGACCCTTGAGCATGCACAGACACATTGTGTGTCCCAGGAGGCTAAACTACTTTACAGACCCTGTATATGTCCAGATTTCTGCCCAGGATTTCACTGCTGCAAGTACCAGTGACCCAGAGCAGTGTAGGAACAGTTGGGTGTTCATGGCCAAGGCAGTGGTGCAGGGTGGCAGGATCCCTTTGCTTTCAGGTGAGGGCTGTGCCTGTCCCTGAAGCCCATGCTTAGGCTTTGGTGGAGAATGAATACTTACATGCTGACCAGGGGTTTGTATCAAAATTTATTTTGTGAAGAATATAGCAAATTTCTTGTCAGTGTTAACCCACTTATCCTTTCCAGACAGTTATGTTTGTGTAATTTTTTCCAGTGTGTTCATGGAAATGCATCTGTATGGTTAGGTGCACACAAGCACTTGGGACTGCAGCTTTAAATAAGGACAAGGCGCTCCTGGTCCAGAGCAGAGTGTTGGAGTCAGGCCCGTTTCCTTGGGCACAGTGTGCTGCTGAGGTGTCTACACAGCACTGAAACCCCATCTGGATTTCTTGTGCTCCTCAGCACCATCTCTGTAAAGGTGTCCAGCTTTGCTTGTGCTCCTGGCTTGCAGTGATCTGTAATGTGTCCTACAGACACACTGACAACTCAAGCTGATTGGGACAAGTTCCAACAAAACCCTCTTTCTTTGGAATTTGCTGATTTGCTGGAATGGAAATATGTGTCAGGGATGTTTCCACATCTATCAGGTCCTGATGAAAGCTGAGCAAGACTCCACAGCAGCCTTCCTGGTAGCTTGGAAGAGTACTTGGGGAGCAGAGGGGGTTTTTGGCACTTCATCTCCCATGGGTTCCTCTTCATGGCTGGGCTCAACCCTGGCCACAGGACAGCCTGCTCAGGTGCAGGAGAACCTGCTCCCTTTTGCAGCAATTTTGAACAGTTTGTGTTTTCTGAGCTGGAAGGTGGCAAGAGTTAAAATGTTGGAAGTCTCCCTGAAGTACAGTTTTCTTTCTTCACCAGAATTTCTTAGAAATCCCTCAAAAAAAAAATCTGAAATTCTGAAGAAGACAAGACTTTGTAGCTAAATATTCAGTAGTCCTTTATAAACTGGGAGGCTTAATTTAATGGGTGGGTCATATAATTGAGTGACTTTCTGAAATCATGTTTGTGTCCTTTTTAGCTTCAGATCACTCTAATACCTATTTTTGCCTTATATATTTATATTTATATATAAAAACATGTAAAATCCTTATATCTACAATTACATTTGCAGGGCTATACTTCTGTTTTTTTTTCAGTCTGTCTAATTTTCCTGGCCTATTACATTTGTTTGTATTTACTATGCATCTTCTTCTGTTTTAAAAGAAATAAAATGTAGAACATCTTGATGAGCGTGCAGATTTTTTGACTCATTAGCAGTGACAGATGCAGTACGCTGGTAGCATTCCCTGCCTGTGTCAATAAACTTTTGCCTCTTGTAATTGGACAGTAGTAATGTTTAGGAAGGGAACTGAATGAGCTTAAATAGAGCTTGCAAGATGGTGGTCTCTGCAGGTCAGCAGGCAAGTGTTGTAAATCATCATGGTGAGGAGATGCAACTGCCAGCACCTGGCAAAATAACTTACCATTACTGCTGATTCACAAGTGCTGCAATTACAAATGATGTTAGAAAGGCTGGGCTGAAAATGGGGAGCCCTCTCTGCCAAATTCCGAACTGAGGACTTGGAATCATCTCCATTTTTTAACGAGAGGTTATCAACATCTGAGGCAAGTCCGAGGGATGCATTTCATCATAGTTCTGTGCCTTGATTCACTCACAAGGTCATCTTGCTGCTGCAGCACATGGAGAGAAGACGCAAAACTTCTCTGTCACAGACTGTATTTAAAATGTCTTTTCCCCAGTTACTTCTCCCTTTTATCTGCCTGTTTGTCCCTTTTCACTTTTCTAGACTGATACGGAGGGCTACAGAGGCTTTAAACCTGCAAAGTGTTAAAATGTAAATATGCTACATATAGCCAAGAAGTTACATTTAAGAAAGGTTGTTCATATAGGCTCAGATATATGAGGTAGCACACCTAGCTCTGACTTGGGAGCTTAGGACATGCATCGTTTATACGCATGAGCCATCCTGTAATTAAACCAGGAACTGGAGTAGTATAAAAGATGGACAAAATGGAGATTCTGAGTTATTGTTTAGTGAGCCAAGTAAATAATTTACAATAAATGGCTTTTTTATAGATGAATGGGAAAAGAAGGTTCTGACTTCTTTAGAGGTTTTCAGCATTCACAGTCACTTGGCAAGTCTTTCCAACAGTATTACGTATTTATTATGGTTTAACCTTATCCAGCAACTAAGCACCAAACAACTGCTCAATCCCTCCCTCCCAGTGGGATGGGGTGAGAGAATGGGGTGAAAGAGTGGGGTGAGAGGGAGGTGGTTGAATCGTCATCCCTGGATGTGTTTGAGAATCACTTAGATGTAGTGTTGGGAGATATGGTCTAGGGGTGAACTTGTGGAGTAGGGTGAATGGTTGGACGTGATGATCCCATGGGTCTTTTCCAACCTAGATGATTTTGTGATTCTGTGAATTGGAAGGGTAAAAGTGAGAAAACTCATGGGTTGAGATAAGAACAGTTTAAGCATTGAAATGAATAGTAATAATAATAATATAATTTGCAATGAAATGGAAAATAACAGAGAAGTAAAACCCAAGAAACACATTTGCATAAAGATGCTGAGCTGATGTTGCTTAAAGGAGCTTCCTTGGGCAGGAATTCCTCCATTACAGAGCTCAGCAACTTCTTCTGACCTTGCACCTTCTCATTTCAAGCTTTATTACTCTTCCAGCAGTGCCAAGAGTCTCAGGTGAGCTCAGCTTGGCCATTCCAGTGTTGAAGAGTTTATTTTGGTGGCTTATCCTTTCGGCCTTTCTATAGTAAAGTGGTGGTAAAAAGGGGGTGTTGTAGGATTTCCAGTGTTTCCATGTGCAATGAGTTCTGCTCATTGAGCATGACCATGCGGTCTCATGCCCCAGAAGTCAGAAATAAACAGTCAGTGAAACTGGTTTTCTTCTCCACTGTCTGTGTACTCCCCTGAAACTATGGCATAGACATTTATGTAGTGTAAGTGCTTTGATATTAGTGGCTTTCTGTATAATATAAGCCTATTTGTTACCATCAATATCTTATTATGTTTGTTCATTTATTTCAACAAGCCCATATTTCTTCTTTTTTTCCCTAGAGTGACCGACTGCTCATTAAAGGTGGAAGAATTATCAATGATGACCACTCCTTCTATGCAGACATATACCTCGAAGATGGACTTATAAAGTTGGTTTTTTACACTTTCTACTCTTTTTGCATGCCTGTTAGTATAGACTACTGTGTTTTCTTGATGGTGCTGACCTGCAATCTTGCAGACAACATCTTGATTATCTCTAGATGTAGAGGATAGTTTAATGATTAAATTCTTCCATTTTTACCTTTGCTAAGATTAGACAAGTAAATTTTTTTTTTATGTTACATTGAAGGTATTTGCTTTTAATTTTAATTTAATTGCAGTTTAATTCTAGTTTCTTGCAAAATAGTCAAAGCAAGTAGGTCTTGCTTGAAAAGTAATAGTAAGGACAATGTATAGTTTTTGAGTCTATATATGACAGAAGGCTCATTTTCCCCCAATTAATCAGGATGAATGCAGCCATGCTCTAAAGGATCATATGGCACAGAAATATGCCCTGTGTTACATAGGGCTGATGGAGATCTAGTCATTCTAAGTTGCCCTGCTGATTAATGCTGAAGCATAGCACGTTCTCTTGGCCAACATTGTTATGCGTTGCACTTGTGCCTTTTATCTTGATTGGAAATGGTATATGATCTTAAATCTTCACACAGTTATAAAGAATATCCTACTGATTTATCAGGCTATAAAATACAGTAAAGGGAAGGTATTCCTTAATAAGAACATGAAATACATGTTACTGATAGCCTGGGAAACAGTAACAGATATGTATATTTATATAGCTCCTGCCTTTACTCAGTGAGATGGGGGCATCTGGTTGTGCAAAGTTACACAGTGTGTACAAACACTCTGATGTACAAAAGAGTCAAAGCCTTTTTCTTGACTGCTCAACATTTTCACTAGTGGCTAACAAGTTTGGTCTGTAGAGGCTACAGCTTAATGCACAGAAACATAATTATGGTTATCTGGTAAATAATTAATTATCTACTTGTTTTCAGAGCTCCTTTTTGTGAAAAGCTATCATCATATTAAAAGTCTCATTCTCTGTGTATCTATGGCTACATTATTCAAGATTAAAGTTATTATAACAGGAAAAATTCTGAACACTATTACTCATGGGCTGTGTGGTTTTCTTATTAATGCTTCACTCTGCCTTTCCAGCTGTAGTGTTACTTGCATTGCAGAAGTGGCAAAAGGAGCATGTTGTTTTAAGTGAAGAAGCAACAAAATTTTGAACACATGGATTGCTGTCAGATAGGTATTTTAGTTGAGTTGTTTTGTGCTTTTGTTTGTTCAGATGCAAATTTTCTAGTAACACTTAAAAGCATCAAAACTAAGTGCATGAGGTACTGAGAGTCCAAAACTGCTGTGAAATTTTGGCCTTAACTCCAGAAATGCAGTGGTACTTGGTAGGCCAGTTAACATTGCCAACCTTTCAACTGCCCTTGTTAAATACAGAGTCCCTCTGAAGTCTGTGCATGGATCCATACCCCCAGGATGTATTCTCAGCTGCCCAAGATAGCTAGGATTAGTAATGAATACACAGGCAAGACATTAATTTTGAAAAATGCCTTTATCTTTGCCCAAGGAGGAAAGCTTACTATTCAACATCCCCAGTTGCGCCTGGTTTCCTGGATTTAGATGACCTGAGATTTTTATTTGTAAACTGTGCAAGAAGTCCTGCTCTGAAAAAGCAGCTAATTTTTGAGGGCAGCCTGATGGGAGATAGGCTTGGGTCCTGATAGTGTTCAGATGACAAATTCTGCAGTCTAGGAAAGTGCTGTATTTTGTGGGATTGGTCTCTTGAGATTCTCCATCTGGAACTGCACATTGTGACTTACTGTTCAACATCATTGTTAAGTGTTGCTCAAGATCCAAAGGGAGCAGGACCTTGAACTTCAGGCACCCACATTTCAGCTGGTGCCCTAACTTTCCAGCTGCAGATCCTGCTAATAATGCAGAATTCTTTCCACAGAATGGAGGAGACACCAAATCATTCATCCCAGAATAGACAATAGTGTCTTGATTTTACTAGGATATAAATATCTGGGTTAATTTTCTTATTCTGCAGTGGAAACACTTTGGAAAATAGAGGTTTTGGTTTCTCTTGCAGGCTAATAAAATGAATAGAGTCTTTTAATACTTAAGTCCTGGCAGATTGTCCTAAAGAGAGGGATGTAGGTATAACCTTGAATGTGTTTGAAGATTAACTATAGCTTGGAGGATGGTAGATGTTTTTCCCTACCTATAAAATGTACAAAGGAGCAGTCGTGCATGGGGATTTTTCCTAGCTGAAACTTAAGCCCTGCACAACTGAGATGGTAGCTGAGAGCCAGTTCTCTAGTATCTAGGTAGTAACTTAGATATTTAGTAATTTAAATTGCTATTGTTGTGTAAATAATATATTTTGTTTACATCTATCTTGTCTCTGTTACTGCACGAGGAAATGCGCTCTGGTCTCTGTGCTGAGGCACAGTCTGGTGCCTGCTGTCCTCTGCTCTGTCCTGGACAAGGGGAAGAGTTGGGTCCCTCTGTAATGGAGGGAATTAACGTGTGCAGGATGGGTCTGCAAGTGTGGGAATGGAATCTTCAGGGCTGGGCAGGCAATGCCAAGTTAGAAGGATTCTTAGATCCATAAAAGAGATCTGGGCTTGATTATGACAGAAAACACTATGGAGTCCCAGGAGAGGTTTTCAGCTTTCTCAGTTAAGCTTCTGGAGAGCTGAAGCCTGATGTTTCCATTTTCTTTAATCAGCTCATGTGTGACAGAATGTACAGCTTGTTCAAGTGAAGACTGCAGGCAGCATCAGCATTCCAGGAGTTTGAGTTTTCTATGTGCTGGTGCATCAGGAAACCAGCTCAATCATTTATGCAATGTCTAGAACGCAGTTATCTGCTCTATTGTATTTTTTCGCCCACAAGTAACTGAACCACATTCTTGTTAATGCTAAGTGTATGTTAGTAAGTGAGTAATTCAGGAATCCTGTCACATTATCTCTTAGGCTGTGTTTTAGTCAGTCAGAACAAATAGAAGTTTGAGTGGTAGTGAAGATCAGCCTTCTCCCAGCCTTAATCTTACTCTCAGGGCAAGACAGGAGACTGGCCCCTGACAGGTAATAACAGAATCGCTATGGTTGGAAAGGAACTTTAAGATCATCAAGTGCAGCATCATCCACAGAGGCCATTTGGTCCTATGTCACTTCAGGATGGATGACTTCATTCATTGCCAAATAAGCTGTTACTCAGTTGTACACTGAAAATAATGTTCAGTGAGTCATCAAAAAACTTCAGTACATATTGAGAACTCTTTCACATTGTTAGGGTATGTGTCCTTTTGAATAGGGAACTAGTAGATACTGATTGTGAAATAAAATAAAAATTAATTGCCTTTACATTTTTGTGTAGGTATTCATTAATATTATTTTCAGAAGGTATGGTAGTCCTTGAAGTGAAATTCTACTACTTAAAGGATATTGGGCATAGTAATTTTTTTTTCTTTTAGCAGTTCAGTTCTGTAGCTACACAAATGCTGTACAAACATTGGAGATTCTTCTAACAAAAACTAGTGTAATATCTTTATTATACATGGGGCTACCTAATTTTATAAAGCATTCAGTCTGCTCAGGGGTTGGAGTGCCTTATGCTATGCCTCTGCAAGTCAGATTTTTACAGCAGAGGAGCTTACAACTTGTTTGCATAACTGGCTGTGGTGGGATGCTGCTGGACTTTGCATTCTCCTCAATTCCCTGTTTGACATGGTATAGTTAACACTCCGCAGAGAAGTAAACAGGTTATGACGTGCTCCCAGTTCTATACTTGATGAATATTAGACACCAGACATGGAATTGAATGACTTCAAGCTGTGATACTGTCAGCTCTCATGAGTAAGCCCTTTTGAATTTGTTCAGTGCTGAGCGGCTGAGACTCCATCTCAAGATGCTGGGGGGAGTTTGCTAACCGAATGGCTGTGCTTCCCTCCAGCCAAAACCTGGAGCATGGGGGAGCCAAGCTGCTAAAGGTAATGTTTTTGCATAGCACATGAACCAAATTCTTGACCTCTTGGGGCCATTTATTAACTCTGGTGGCTTGGCCAAATTCCAGTGTGAATAATTATCCCTGTTTTTTCACTAGATTTAATTAATGGTTATATTCATTTTATGTTCTAGTTCATTATGATTGGCTGTTGATCAAGTTGCTGTGTTTTGCTCTATAGGTGGGAGTTGCATTTTAATATGAGAGAAACAGATTCAGCAGCTCGGATGTCTGGGGTATTTGTTTATCTGTGGATAAATGTTATTTTGTTCTAGACAAAAGGAAACTAAGACAAGGACTGTGTGTCTGTAATACAAGATAAACTAAGCGAATTTAGACTACCCGAAGTTATCCCTAAGCACAAATACATTACAGTGTAGCAATTCAGAGACATAGCTTGCACAGAGACCATACCTTTTACTGCTTGGCACCATGCAAAGCAGATGATAAAAATGTAATGTGGATTTAAAGTTAAAAGTTAATTTACTTACAGTTGCCTCCATGACCACTGAAAGTATTTCATTTTTAAGTATGTGCAGTTTGCTTGTTATCAGTATGAAGGACAGGTTAATATTTTTAATAGTAAGAAAAAAATCCTGTTTTGAAGAACTGGAAGGGAAAATATGGCAATAGTTAATTTACATTTTTTATACACAGTTATGCAGAATGTTTCACTAAGTTTTAACTGTAAGAGGAGGATGAAGAATATGTTACTATTAGATTAGAGGTGTTTGGGTGTCTTAAAGATGCATTTCTGTATCTTAGCATATTTAGATATCTTTTAAGGATGAATTTGCATTGCTTGATTATGAAGTAATTACAGCTCCTTTCTGATGTGCTTTATGCTTCTGCCATTTGTTTACAAGTCCAGCTTGCTGTCTTACTCAATCTGTGTTTTCTTATTTTCATTTGGGAACTTAATATACAGAACTGGAGCCCCCAGGAGAGTAGTAACTAGATATTTGTAATTGTTTAAAGATAGGACACTTAAGTCTCACCCTGAATCATAAAAAAATAATCAGTTTTTAATGCTGGTACATTAAGGCTTCTTTATTGGCCACTAGAGCGATGCAAAGCAATCCAAGCACACAGCCCTTTTAGGCAGGCTTGTGGATGCTTTGTTCTGCCTGTGCTGTGCAGCAGGACCAGAGCAGGTATTGAGCTTCACCTTCCACTTGGGGTCCCACTTCTTTCTGTATGGCCCCTTAGATTTCTCTCCTCTGTGTGCCCCAAACAGCTTCTTTATGTAAAATAATATTTTCTTTCCTTTCTGTCTAGGCAAATAGGAGAGAACCTGATTGTTCCTGGAGGAGTCAAGACCATAGAGGCTAATGGGCGCATGGTTATTCCTGGGGGAATAGATGTCAACACTTACCTACAAAAACCCTACCAAGGAATGACTGCTGTTGATGACTTCTATCAAGGCACAAAAGCAGCACTAGCAGGGGGTACCACCATGATCAGTGAGTACAAACAATAGTAACTTTTCCTGCCCCAGGTTGACACTCATGTCCCGTGGGTGGGGATAGCTACAGGAGGTTCCATAGCGATTTTCTGAGATCTTCTGTAAAGAATCTTCAGATTTCTGGGTACTGTGTTGGAGATCCACTCATCATTGTCATTCAGCACTGGCCTGAAAATGACCCTACCTTCAGAAAGAAACAGTGGAATGGGGAATTGTCTCTTGGATTTCCCTCTGAAATACAGAGTAGGCACTGACTGATAATATATATACTCTTGGGATTTTTGAAGAAAAATGTATTTAGTGCTGTAAATACATGGCACAGAAAATCTGTCAGAAAAATGCTGTTCCTGCCTAGTGACTTCTCAGGAGCTTTGGAAATAACAAAGTGATTATTTAGAAATTCCTCACCAGAGATGTCCTGGAGCAACATCTTTCTTGGTGGAAGGGAGAAGTGTTTCTAGTTGTTAAAAGACCATTCTTCCGTCTACCAGATGACAGGACAAGGTGTAGCTCTTTCCTTCTAGCAGTGGTTTGGCACTGGTTAGTCATTTGGAGGCAGTTATTCATGTGACATAAATTGTCTTAGCCTCCTTGTGCAGAGGAGCTGCCCAGTGGGGTTTTAATCCCACTAAATTGGAATGTGGCTTTTTTTGCTGAGTGATGTTTTCTAATACCTATGTCCAGCAGCAAGTATCAGCTAAAGGATCTCTAGCAATAAGCACAAAGTGCACTGATGTTCATTACTCTTGTTAATTTTTTCAGTTTATGTCCTTCAGCTGAGTCTTCCCATGCAGCATTAGGTTTGCAAATGCCACTGATAAACCCACCTTTCTTTGCATCCATATTTGCTTTTGACCCAGCCCTGCAAAGAAAAGTATATATGCATATAAGTAGTTGTGTCTTTATTTAATGTCAGTAAAGATTGTAGCATCATTAGATGCAGAAAGCCTTGAGACTGTGTAGGTGCATAGCTGGAGCACACTCCATCTGCCATATAGTGTTCTGCATCATGTGTTCAGGCCTTGGGCTCTATTCCCAGTTTGGGCTGCTGAGAAAGCATTTGATGTCTCCATTGATATATTGGTAAGGCAGAGTGGGACAATTCAGTGACTACAAGGCACTGGTTAATAATAATGCTTACTATGAAATACATAGAAATGGACGCATTAGACAATAAATACAGTTAAGTCCAGAATTTGTGATCTTTTACAAAACAATGAAGGGAAAAGCAGATGTTCCCTAAACTTTGAGATGTTTGGATCTACCACTGTGTGTCTACTGATGCTGCACCAAGTAGGTTTCCATACTCAGCTTCAGTATAGACTGTTCTACCTGAGACAGAGGACCTGGCTAACATCCCAAAGTTATGATCAGCAGACAAGCTGCCTCCAAGGCTGCTATTTTGGTTGAGATGCTGGGAGGCTACTTACTCACAGGCACTGAGGAAATCTGATCAGTGTGCAGTCTGGGTAACAGACACTGAATCTCTTTTTCAGTTGACCACGTGTTCCCAGAACCTGGATCGAGTTTACTGACCTCCTTTGAGAAGTGGCATGAGGCAGCTGACACCAAATCCTGTTGTGATTACTCTCTCCATGTGGACATCACCAGCTGGTATGACGGGATTCGAGAAGAGCTCGAAATACTGGTGCAAGACAAAGGTTAGTGAGTGAAAATTAGTAGTATTTTTTAATGTTTTATTGAAATATCACGGGAGGTGAAATTTTAAAGTATTTTAATGAATGCATCATCCAGAACAGAAATGTGCAGGCACTGGTTATCCAGCCCAAGGTTCTGCACTACCTTAAACTTTTGTATTTTCTTGCTGCTGTATAAAATGGACCTAAAAGTTTCTCCATTAGTGCTAGTCAGCAGCAAGGCCAATGGAGGTAAAAAGTTTACTTCAATATAGGCATGAAAAGTTAAGATTTGTATGTTGTCAGATACACATGTATCACTTTGTGCTTGCTTGTACATGTGGAAATAGTCTCAGACATTACATAATCAGGTTTTATTTTAAGACAAAACTCAGAGATCAGAATTTAGGCTAATTACCCCATCACCTTAGATCCTCTCACGAATGGAGAGAGTGAGACATTTAAAGAGAGTGGTTTGAATTTTACCTGGACTGGAATCTGCCCATTTAGCTGCCTTCAATGAAGCCCAAATATGAAGGGCACATATGTCTGAGAAATGGTCATCACAGGCTATTGCTCACTTCTCAGCCATGGTTTAGGATAATTTACTTGTGAGCCTAGATGTTTTATAAAACATGTCTATACTTTTAAAATGGATTCAACTTAGAAAAAAGCCATGCTAAACTTAGGTACCTAATATTGAAAAAATGTCCTGATTTTCTCAAGTTCTTGGTCTCCAGTGGCTTTCCCTGAAGGTACTAGCAGATGCTTTTTTACAAAAAACAGGTCACTTATGTAGGAATCTATTTAAGACACTTATGGGCTTGATTCAGTTCAATTAACAGGTCTGCTGTCATGCCAGATACTGTAGGCTACCCTATCTGGACTCCAGCTACCACTCCAGAATAGCACAGATAAACCATCTCATAAATCCTTTTCCATACATGCCTGGTCAGTGTGGCAGTTTCATATACGGAGGGTAACTTGGTGGCACCAGATACATCTGTGTGGGCAACTGAATCTAGCCTTCAGAAAATAATGATTTTGATCTAGTTCCCTAAAATTCTGCCTAGCAGCATGGATTTTTATGTCCAGAAAAACTTTTTTTGAAAATATTTTTCACTTGCTACTTTCCTTGAAAATGTGTGAATATTAATTAGGAAATATTTTCTGAATTGGTAGTTAGTTACCATGGGTAAATCAGAATGATCCTTGTGCTGGAAAGTCCCAAGTTACACGTGTATGCAGCATCCTTTGTAAGGGTCACAGAGGCACCCACAAAACAGACAGCAGCAGCTAACCAAAACACAGATTTATTCTGATAAAAAATCACCCAGCACTCTGACAGACCAAAGTAAATTACAAGTTTGAATGTCAGGTGAGTATATAACACTGCACAACTAATTCCTAAGTTTCATGAGTATTCCTTTTTAGAAAGGTGACCCAATATGTGTACACACTCATTCACAAAAGGGTGTCACTCAAGGATACCCAAAAAGGGATTTTACACCCAAGAGGGGGTGAGGGCTCACTCAAGGATCTCGAAGTATTCACCCACCAAAGCAGGATGGTGTGGTCTCAATCCCCAGAATTTTCTTGGGCACTGTCCTGGTCCAAGGGGAGAGTCCCAAACTGCAGACCCACAACTGGTCCTCCACAGGAGGACCAACTCAAAATGGACTCCAGCACACCTCCATTTATATCCTAGTCTGAACTGTGGTCAGTTCGAATGAGCTGAGGCCATGCACATGACAAAGGCAAGCTAAGGGCCTGAAGTGAAGTAATCAGATTTTAATGGCTGTGGAGCCCTGGTCTTTGTTGGGTCTTTGGCAGAGCAGGTGCATCTGCCAGGGTAAGGTGTAGTTCTAGTGCTGACTTAGATTTGAAAAAAATTCAATATATAGAAATAGCCTATCAAAGTAGAAATGGAAAGGAAAATCCTATTCTTGAATGACCAATTGTTCACTGAGAGACCATGGAGGTGCAGGTGCGTAGGTAAATTTGTCTTGTGTTGCAGCATTCTAGGAGTACATGCGCTGTATAACCAGACTTTAGGAAAGAAAACCCTTCAATCACAAGATAATGCATAATAAAGAGAAACTGCAGATGGCCTTACATAGGTATTTATGACACAGGTAATTTTTACAAGGTGATGACATCTGTCAGCACTGATGGTGCCAGATTTGCACTGTTTCCCTGCTATCAGTATTAACATGGATACACTGCTGTGCATTAGCTGACTGTCAGAAAAATGCACTGTGCCTTGTTTCAAAGGTTAGATACTATTTTCCAGAGCTGCTGGATCACAGATGGTTCAGCACTCCCAAATCTGCCTGAGGGCTTACATCAAGAGCTTGGTGCAGACAGGTTAATAGTTTTCCCCAACTATTGAAATGTGAGTTTTCATATAAATCTGATCTGCCTTTCAGTCTTCAGGGGAAACAGGAGTCTCTTCATCAGTTTGGATACTGGACTGTGTGGTGGGGCCCTTGGTGGCCTCTTTGGTGGGGATAGCTTTGGGAGGTCACCTTTGTTCTCACGAATGCTGAAGTATGTCTCAGGCAGTCAATGTGAATTACTGTTACGTGTTAGGGGACACAAGGTAAGGGAAAATATGAAGGCACAAGTACAATAGGAAATACTTCATCATGGCAAGGGTTTTCAAATTAATGGACATTATCTGGTAATAATTGGAAACATTTGAGCTGCCTGGTGCAAATAGACTTGATGTCAATGGAGCAACACTGGTTTTCATTGGCTGGGAATCCGGACTGCATTTGTTCTCAGCTGATTCTCTGGTGGGTGAGCTAACTGAGTAGCAGGGCTCAGCTAATAATGTTTCAGTACTGCTTGTGCCTAATACAAATTTCGCATGCCTAATAGGGGAGTTCACAGCACTGCTGTTGAGGTGCCTTGTCATGAGGTATAATTGAATAATTAATCAGTTTTAAGTCAATACAGCAGTAATTTAAGGAGACACAAGCTTTGGAATGGTCTAAAGATTTTATAGAACCAAATGTTAATTATAAAGACTCAGGCTTGTAACATTTTGGCAGCTAATTTGGGACTGGGCTTCTCCTGTATATGCAAAGGAACTACAGCCTGAACTGTGTTGACAGAGGCTTCACTCATTCCTTTAATTAGTGCACTTTGTCACGTTTCAGAAAAACCTGTAGAATTGACTGAAGTTTGGAGAAGATCTGCTTGAGAATTCCTGGTGTGAGAGCAAACAGGACAGTAAGAAGAATGTAGTTTGTAACAAATGTTAAGCATTAAGTTCAGTAGGCCATGGACCAGGGCTTTCGAAAAGTCATGTATTTCTAATGAGTAGATTGAGACATCAGACCAAGGCATTGGGCAGAGAGTCTAATCATGGATACCTGTATCTGTAAACTGCTGCTATTTTATCTTAGTATCTTGTAAAGGTATTCTATTTGCAAGGAAGGATGGTTCAAACCATCGCTTCTGTTTAAGCTGTAAAGGCAGCCTATGAGATGCACTTCCACTTCATGTGTATCTGATGTGGTAGCCAAGGGCATGGATGTGCACTTAGATGACAAGTTTGCTTCTGCACTGTGGGAGCTGTTGGTAAGGAACAGGCTCAAGATAGCATGGTGAGATCCCATTCTACTGTCATTGGCTTCAGAGAGAGCATTAACCTGAGTGGGAGTAAAGCTCACTGTCATTTTACCTAGGTCAGAATGTGGTCTAAGAAGATGTAAAGGCAATAGAAGAAAAAGATAATACATATTACTTGGGTCAATGTATGTCTTCCAACCATGGTACCCAGAGAATGCTGCCTTATCTCCTGTGAGTTTGTGATTACATGAACTGCTGTTGGCTAGATCCTAGTGGGTAAGGGAGAGCGATAGGTAACACAGTGCTTTGCTTATAGAGAAGTGTGTGTGAGAAGATTCAGTCATGAGCCATCACTGAGGCTAGCTGGCATGGCTTGGACCAGCCTTGACACATCTCTCATTGCTTCATGTGTGCATGGTCACCCATGCAGAAAGGTGGCTCCCAGGTGCAGCTGACATCTGAGACACTATGTGCATTTGTGAAGAGAAACAGAACTCTGATCCAAAGCAAGTTGGGCAGATGTGATCAGTCAGAGGGGAGGTGGTGCTGCAGGCATGAGACTGTAAGCATTGGCCTCAGGGAAGGCAGAGTCAGCTTAACGTTTTAAAGCAGGGAAATACTAAGTACATTGAGACTGTGTAATGAGGAATAAGCTGAGGGATTGCAGTTTGTAAAGCATTTTCTGGGAACCTGAGAAACAGAAAATAGGTAGAAAGGATGGGGCTCCACAGTACCGTCTGGATTTGTTGAGTGTGGAAGTCAGCAAGGAGGGGCTGGCTCCCACTTCGTATTTCTCCCCGAGCTGCCTGGACTTATCAGGAAGACGTAATACCAGGGATAATGTCAGGGTTTTATCCTGTATGTGTCCTCGGATATTTTAGTCTTGTAACTGTGAATAAAAAAGGTTTCTGTGTGAGTGTGAACAGCAATACCCTCTGCCTGAGGGTCTCTGCCTTCTAGTCTCATGAAGGAGTTATATCTTCATCAGAGAGCTTTATTCATTTGGTGTAGCCAACGTGAATAACATGAACAGATTTCCTTTTTCCTCTTGCCCCAGGAAGCACAGTTTTCATGACAGATATTTTGAAATGCAGCATACATGGCTTAGACAGCTTAGAAATGACTTTTCTTTTAAGCTAGAAAACTCTCAGATCAGTCCCTGTACTAAGCTGGGGATGTTGTCAGTAATAGAAAAAGGCAAATTTATAAACTAATATAAATTCATATGTACAGAAAGTAGGAACAGAAGATGTTTGGAATTCCTGTTCCCTTTAGAATATGAACCTATGTAAATAATCAAATCTTTTAAATACATAGCAAAACTCATAGGGATTTGAATGCAGTTGGTTCTTGGCATCCATTGCTCAACACTAGCATTTCTTACTGATTTCTAAAATTTGGAGCTGTCAGCTCTCATGGTTCTGTATGACTTCCAACATAAATCCTTCCATCTTTGGAAGGTGGAAGGAATGGTATGGTGAGCTGCCCTTATAATTGATTTCAGGCTTTGCTTCCACTCCTTGACAATGTCTGCCATCAGCTACGCTGGGTGCTTTGGGCAGTAGGGTCAAAAAAAGCAAGTCTATATGCAAATTTAGATACATTTATCTTACACCTTTGCAGCACTTTGGGGAAACTGAACTGGAAGGGTATCTATTAAAAAACACAGTTTCAGGTCAAGCTGATATGTTTTCCTGATTGCCTAAAGAAAGCTAAAAATAAAACCAGTGATTCACAGAACTGTACACAAGTTTTTTTTAAATTTCACAAACTTTTCCTTCTGGCTTTAGCCACCATTGCTTGTCTGTGATTTAATGTTTGTGGTGGTGGCTGGGTTGATCCAGGGCTGAATACCAGCAATCCACAAAGTCCAATCAATTCCTGCAGAGGGGATTTAGTCTTCTAGTCCTAGCAGCTGTAATGCAGCTGTGGAGCCGTGCCTAATTTCTGGTAATCACTGTTGAAAAGTCTACTCCAGACACACTCTAGGACTTATTTTTCCTGAAGTTTTTGTTCAAATACAATGTAAGAATCCGCTTATATGACAACACCTTTGAATTTTGTCTTGGAACAGGTGTGAACTCTTTTCAAGTCTACATGGCCTACAAAGATCTCTACCAAATGTCCGACAGCCAGGTATTGCACTAAATGCTTTTCATTGCTGTGATCTGTCCTCTCTTCTGTGATGCCCTAGCACTTGCAGAGTTGCTAAGGTTGAATCGCAGTTGAATGTTCCCACCGATCTAAGTGGCACTGGGGGAAATGTGCAGTGGAGGAGTTCTCTCTGGAGGATCAGTGCTATATAACCTCTGCTTGTTCTTTCAGGTATATGACATTCAGTTTCTGTAAAGATTTTCTGGTGTCTTCCAGTGCTGCAACCACTTAGCACTGCTCAGGATTTTGCTTCACTTTATTTTGCTGTTACCTTTCAAGAACTGTAGGTCAGAGAGGAAAGAGAAGATGAAGCACTCAAGGCAGTGGCAGTTTTGTGGTTTCAAGAGTTTCTTGGTTGTTGCAAACAGCTAAATGGAGTTGCTATTTGGGGGAGGTGGCCTTTCCTCATTAGGGTTGGAGATAACAATGAGCTTGTTTGTCTAGAGCTCATTACAGATTCCAGACTCTTCAGCTTTCCCATTCATAAGTATTAGGTCATTGTAAATAGACAGTGGCATCTGTTAGTAATAATAATAATGTTTGCTTATTCAGCTGAGAAAATGTTTCTTTTATTCCTATTCCCAGAGACATATCTCTCTGTCTCTTAAATAACTGTTATTACACCTTTGATACATGTGGTTTTAATTGGAATTTTAGACATAATAATGTATAAATGTTCTCTGAGAGGTGGTGCCTGTTAAACTCAACTCCCTGTTGTAACTGGCAAGAAAAATACATCAGAATATTTATATGTGGCTAATGCTTGCTCATACGTGCATGTTGCAAGCTGTGTATTCTGACCCATTCAATACTAGCTGAATTGCCCTAGTGCAAAAATGGGCGCTGAAGAAACCGTATCTTCAGAATTTGTTCTGTGTTTGAAAATTGGGGTCCCACATTACTGAAGTATGGTTCAAACAGGGAACACTTCAGCTTGAATATGGAAAGGGGACAGAATTTCAGTAGATCTCTGCTCAGAAACTCTCAGTAAAAATATTTTCATTTTACATTTGCTAAAACTGTGGAAAAGAGACTACTCAATAAACTTAGGCCTGTGTGGAAGGGTGTGAACAGGTAGCCCTGCAGTACAAGGGGCTGTGCCAGGCATTGTGCCCTAGGGAGATGCAACCCTGCCCAGCTTTTCTGACCCTGTCTTGGTGCAGAAGGGCATCAACTCCTTCTGGGGCTGGCTGGTCTGTAAGGGGGTGGGTAAGTCAGTGCCAAGCAGTGAAGCTCAGGTTCTGTGTAGAAAGGGGAGAGTGGAAGAGGGAGATAATTTGCTATTCACCTAGATAATTGCCATTATAGAAGGTGCAAAACTGAGGTGAACAGAGAGGTCTGAGTGTTAGGTAATGTATTTTCCTTACTTAGCAGTGTTTCCTTCTTTGTTCTACCTGCAGCTTTATGAAGCCTTTACCTTTCTAAAAAGTCTTGGGGCTGTTATTCTGGTCCATGCTGAAAATGGAGACTTGATAGCTCAGGTGAGTGAACTGTAATTTTTGCTTCACTTTTTGAGAAGATAGACACAAGAGTAAAACCCTCCAGTCAGAGTATGAGTAGGAAGAAAGAAACTATCTGGTAAGTGCCTTAATTGAGCCTAATGCCCTACACACCGCCGATATAAAGCCTGGGCTGAAAGGATGGAGGGCCTTTTATGTGCTTGGTCAGAACATCGCTGAGGTGGAGCAGTAATCCTGACAGTTCCTTGCCTTGGCATCAGGTGAGGACTGGATGAGAGGTGCAGAAGGAAGCAAGAAGATCTCTTCTAAGTCCAGCAGAGACAAGTGAAGCAGAACAACATAAAGCCCTGCTCAGAGATTTTGGGGACAAGAAGTGGAGCTGGGAAGCTTTATGCTAATGTCTTTTGCATTAGTAATTACTCTTATTAGTAAATAGCATAGTGATTTTGAAGTGGGTTGTAAAGCTCTCGGACCTATTTATTTTTGAGTATATTATTAAAAATCTCTGAAGTTTGAGAATAAGAAACCACCATGATTTTGAACATTCCAAAAACATGCATTGAAGTCTAAGTCATGTTATTTGAAGATGCCTCTCAGAACCAGGAAGCCGAGCTCAAGTTCAGTATGTTCCATTATAATGTCCTGGATCCCCAGTGCCCTCTTTGCAGGTCAGGTCTGTCACGTAGGTGCTGTCCTCACACTAGAGTGTGCCATAGCTCTGATCTGTATCACAGCACATCAGAAGAGGTATCCTGAGGACAGCAGTCAGTAGTAAACCTCCCACTGGTCTTTCAGAGGCTAGGATTCCCCTATAAAACAGAGGGGATTGGTTTGGTGGGGGCATGTCATGACTCTGTGCATCTGTGGCAAATTAATCTTTTAAGGCTGTTGCAGAGATGTCTCCCTCCTCTGATCCCTTGTACATGCACAGAGCCCCTCTGGGGTCCATGAGGCTCCAAGTGAGCCAGCTGATTTATCTGCTGAGCTCTTTATATGCTGGCTTATCCGCTAAGGACTAGGCTGCAGAGCTGACAGGAAAATTACAATAGCTAAAAACAAGTTGTCTTTGAGATCTGGACTAGGGAAGACGCCTTGTGTCATGATTAAGGGAGAACCTCATATTTGAGTGGTTGGGCAGCAAGGGGTCTTTGCTTACATGGGTTTATTTTGCTGTTATTCACTCTGTGGGATTCTGTCCTTATCTGCCTGGTAAGAATTTTTCTCCTTTGAGAGCCTTCTCTCCGTTTTCCGTTCAAGTTCGGCTGAAATAACCACTGGGCTCAAAAGTTACTGGTGAGGAGTCAACAGGTTCATACAGTGTGTTTGTGGCCTTTGGGTGAAAACTCTCATTTGGATTCAAGAGGGAAAAATAACCCCTGATTTCCCATGAAGTTTAGCATTATTTGAAACTACCAAAAGAAATAGTTTCTGGTTTTAATGCAACATAAAATATCCAGTAGAATGAAAATGAATAATAGGAAACATACTAAGTCAATAGTACTGTAGAAATGACATAATGAAACAAGTCAAATGGCACCCGTGATGTTATGATATGTTCCCCATTAAAATCAAGGTGTACTTGTGGAATTGCACTTCTGATACAAATCTGTATTGGCTACATTTTTCTTTGATACAGTCATGGAATATAAACCTATAGGACAGAGAAATTATTAGGTAAAGAAGTAGTAGTAAAGAAATGTGAATTATGTTATACATCAGCATATTTCTCTACTGTTGCTACGTCACATAAATCAGTCTTTCCTTAGGCTTTTATTTGGAAGGATTATTTGGATAGTGAAAAGAAAGCTGTCTACAGGGAGATTTTTCAGGACTATCCTGTGTGAAAATACAAACTTGATTTTATCAAACAAATATTCTAGCTTACTAGCACTATCAAATCCTCTTCAGTGGGTAATTTTTTCATACGGTCTGATTTATGACTTCCTTCAAGATGCAAATCTGTCCTACTTCATGTAGCCATTCTTTGCCATCTTGCAATTGGTTTATGTGTTTGTAATTTCATTTTTTGTTGTATTTTATTTATCTGAAGACTTTTAACTGACACTGTTCAGAGCTGTTGCGTTAATGATTTAGAACAACTATTTTTAAGAAAACCTATGAAATATTATGATTTTTCTAACAAAAATACTCTTAATTGAACAGCCAGATGAATACATTCCTATTAATGCTTCTTCAGCCTTGATTAATTGCAACAAAGGCAAAACTGTGTATAAATATTAACTTGCTCAGGTTTTGCTGGATTGTGTTGGTAATGTGTGAGCTTTTTACTCTTGGAGACCTGGGATCAAATATGCATTAGATGACACAGTAAAGTACATTTGGTAACTTTATCCTTGTCTCTAGGGGACATTTGTCTGTATCACAGAGTCATTACATTTATTGAACTTGGTTCATTAGAGACCTGTGGGCAGTGCAGGGTCAGGGGTACATCAACAAGTCTGGTCCCACATCTGCTCTGCTGGCAGACCTGGGCCAACCTCAGATCAGTAGTGGCTGCTCATCATTTTCCACAAAAAGAGAAATTTATTCCAATCTAACTGCTTGACCTTAAATGAAAAGATAGGTGAAGCTTCTGATAAAACCACACTGGTCCTAAGATGGACTTTCTGGTGAGTACCCTCACAACAGAGGGCACTGTTTTACTTTCATGAAAACATAATTTTATAATATTAGTGATTCACTCTGTAGGAAAAAAAAGTGTTAAAGAAAACTGGATGCCAAAGCCAAGACTTTATTTGATGAAGTGTCAGCAATGCTAAAATTTTAAGGAAGGTAACAGTGCTTCACAGATTGCAGTCAGAGAGGAACTTGTGCAGGTAAAGAAGGAATTGCAGGCTGGAAATATCCATTATAACTGTTTAGTATATTGATTGAAGTTTGTTCCCTGACTTGGTGGCTTGGTGTCAAGTAAGACTTTCGGGAGTGCAGAGGAGATTGTTAGTGGTAAAGCCCAATGTCTTGAGGCACAAATAGGCACAAATATGTTCCATCTCACTTCAGAGACAATTCTTCCCCAGAAATCTGTGCTGGCTGCACAGAGCAGGCACCAGGGTGGCATGGGACCAGTTTAGAGCCAGTGTTTTCAGCCCTCCTCCTCTGGCAGCAGGCTTATGGAGCTGCATTTGCACAGACCAAAAAAGGGGCAGTCAGACAATATGACTCTTAACCCACCAGAGGATGTCTTGTGCAACGGTCTCAACCTGGAGCCATTGTCAGTGTTTATCTCCTATGTTGCAGGAACAAAAGCGTATCCTGGAGATGGGAATCACTGGACCCGAGGGACATGCCCTGAGCAGGCCCGAGGAGGTAAGAGGCTTCACTCATTTTGTCATTCATGGAAATATTTTGTCAAGCATGTAATATTGGAGCTTGGTTTCTGTTTGTACAGATGAGAGAAGGGTATATGGGGGAAGGCAACAGTCTGCTTATCTCATACCTCTTTCAGTGTTATTTTTTTTTGGTATAATAATAATATGATTATTATTCAAAGCCATGAAAAGTCCAGGTCCCTTTTAGTTTATTTGCCCTTCAGATGCTGCAGCCAGTGTGTTCCCTTGGTCTGCAGATGAACACGTCCTGGTACACACAGGACTCACAGCTCCTGCTGCCCCAGGCATGGGCATGTTTTGAGTGTGCCCCTTGTGATTAATCTGTGATGACAGAAAAAAAGGCTTATTGGGGTAAAAATCATCAGTGCACTTTGTGGATTAGGCTTTGGAGTAACAGCATTCATTAAGATGCTTTGGCTGAAAACGTCCTATATGGTGCCTGTATATCTGCGTACCATGCATATGCATATACATTTATGCCAGCAGATACAGTTGTAGTAGAAATTCAGGCTGTAGAAATGCAGTTCTGTGAGAATGGAAAGATGCTGCAAGGCAGCTCATTTTATGCAACTTTCTTGTAATCAAAACCAGGCTCTGGCATGGATCATCTTAGGCATCTGGAAAGGGTTTCTTTAATGAGAAGGAAAGGTAGAGACATGTGGATGTCCCTTAATGTACACAGTTCAGAACATTAGTGGAATGATGGAGGGCGGTAGTGGAAAGTGACTGCTCGCCTTGAAGACTAAAGAGACAAGGTCCTGGGGATTTGAGGCTAAACTTGAAGAGATTGTTGTGGTTTGCAGATCTTTATATAACCTCTCCCCAAGGCAATGGAATCAGCTTAATTGGTCACATTCTTCTATTGAACTGTTTATGTACTTTTTTTGATTTTTTTTCTGTTTAACTTCCACCTAAATTATTCTAAAAGAATGGAGTTTCCTTTTAATGAGAACAAGGACCTAAGGAAAAAAATGCCGTTGCAGTTTCCAGAAAGGAAATCTGTGTCTTTCTGATCATGCATCTGGTCACTTTAGCCCTAGCACTGAGGTACAGAGGTCCTGCCTCCTTCTGTGGTCTTCTGAGGGTGTGTTTGCATCTTTCAGAGCAAATGTTGTGATAAAAGTCTTAAGACAACCTGAAGCAATAGTCTGAATTAAGAAAAAATATTTTACACAATTGGAACAATTAAGCCATGTGTGTTTGTCTTAATTGGAAGGGCTGAGTTGCTCAACTTTTCTAGCACAACTCTTAGAGAGAAAATTCTGTACTGTTTAGTCAGTATTTTTAGTCACAACAGAGTTTTAGGTATTCAAATGCCTATACTGTGAGTCCATCTGGGAAGGAGGTATAAATCTGTTGACTGGGAGTCTCTGGAGCCACTGGGAATCACTACGGCTCAGTCTGAAGATGACTGCTTTGTGTGCCTACGTCCCAGGCAGCTCCCTGGAAGGACAGCACTGTTACGCTTGCTGACAAAGGGGACTTACTGGGCGACGCTTCAAAGGCTTTTATGGATTATGGGCTAAATTCAGTCCACAGTGCTGAAGTTGTTTGAGAATATTTCACATTCACTGTCCTCTTTCCTTATGTAAAGACTGCATAGAGTAAGCTGCCAGGGAGAGCTCAGAGTTTGCCTCTGGGGCAATGTTTAGTTATTTTGTTCTTCCAACTGCAGGGTATAAGTGTGAAGCAGAAAGGTGAGAGGGAGGTAAGGAGGAGCTCCAGCAGAAGCTTGGATGTGACTTTTCCTGTGGTGCAGTGAGCCAGGGAGCTATAATTGTGTCAAGATTTTTGTACCCTGTTAGCTAGTGCAGCCTGGCTGTGGTTACTCCTAAACCAAAGTATCTGAGGTTGAGTTACCTCCTCATTTCCCAGCAGTATATCTCTCTCTATGGAAAAAGCAGAGTTGACCCCTGAAGAGCTGTTGTTAAATAGTGATAAATATGGATCAGCCCTCCAGTTATTTATATTTTTTTTTTATTTTGCTTTTGCAGTTAACTTTTTCCTCCTTGTTTTCCTAAGCTTGAAGCAGAAGCAGTTTTCCGTGCCATCACCATTGCCAGTCGAATAAACTGCCCAGTGTACATCACCAAGGTGATGAGCAAGAGTGCAGCTGATATCATTGCACTGGCCAGAAAGAAAGGTAAGGCGCTTCCTTTTCTCCTCCAAACTTAGGGTTGGAAGGGACCTTAGAGATCTTTGAGTCCAACCCTCCTGCCAGAGCAGGACCATACAATCTAGCATAGGTCACACAGGAACGCAGCCAGGCGCGTTTCGANTAGGTTCAGCTCTGCCCAGCTCTCCAGTCTGTCCAAGTCTGGCTGGATGGACGAACAACCTTCAGGTGTATCTGCCAATCCTCCCAGTTTTATGTCGTCAGCAAACTTGCTGAGAAGAAACTCCTGTCATCAATGTCATTGATAAATATGTTGAACAGGACTGGACCCAGCACTGATCCCTTGGGGACTCCACTAGTTAAAACTCTCCAGTTGGACTTGAAGTTTTAACTTCTTCATCCTGTCCTCCCTTTTACTTTTCCCTTAACCTGCTCTATCTCTGTTCATGGGAGGGAGGTCCTTTTTTCTTAACAGGGTCCAGCACATCCTCTATGCCTTTTTTGGGGTATTTCATGGTATTACCCTCTGGTAGGCAGCTTGGACAGTGAATCTGCTGTTAGAGATACCTACTGCTTGCTCCAGGTCTCACTGATGGTGGCTCACCCTGTCAGATGGGTCACTGGGGACATCTGCCAGTTGACACTGCTTGCTGGGGCCATAGGGGCATCCAGATTACAAAGCACCCAAAAGGGATTTCTGAGCCTGGAGACAGCTGCTTTTGAAAGTGTGTTTGGGAGTCAGGACTGTTCTGCTGATTGGTGCTATAAAGTGCATGAGCAATATGGAAAAGCCAAAGAGCAAAATACAATCTTGATATTTGTATTCTCGGAATCTTGGAGTATGGTACTGGGGACCATATGCTGCTATCTGATGGTGCTGTGCCCAACCTGGGAGTAGAAAAAAGGCACCTGTCTGGCGGAGCCCATCCTTCATCTACATGCACTCCGAAATGGAGCAATGTAGAGAACGTGGCTGTGATTAAGACAGTAGAAATTAAAACCAGATCTGAACTGTCTCCTTCTGGATTAAAAAGGGAACTTTGTAAATATATTGATCAAAAGCATGTGTGGCTCAGAGAGCCTCACAATTAATTTTTTATCACATAGACAAAGCCAGGGCTGCTTAATTTTCTGGTAGCTACACTGGCCATGTAGCAATGCATAAATTATACATGGCTGCATGCAGCAAGCAGTATAATGTGCTGAAGGGAGAGTGGATTGTAATCAGTTCCTGTATATCTTTTGTTTCCCCAAGGTCCCCTTGTTTTTGGAGAGCCGATCACTGCCAGCTTGGGGACAGATGGGACACATTACTGGAGCAAAAACTGGGCTAAGGCTGCAGCTTTTGTGACCTCACCACCTCTGAGCCCTGATCCTACCACTCCAGATCACTTAAATTCACTCTTAGCATGGTAAGACCTTCATTTTTTCCAGGCTGCTGGGGAGGCAGGTGCAAAAGCCACATGTCATGAAGCATCTAGGGATCAGCTTGGTTTCCTTTAGATCATTTTCATAGACAAAAGAGCAGAGAAGGGACATATAAAACCAGGTTATATCCCTGTGTTTATATTGTCTGTCAGATGAACATGCATGGACTCTCCAGCTCCTGGTTAGCATGATAGAGAGGCAACTGCTGACTGTTCAGGAATTAATTCCCTTTCTTTCTGCTTTTCTAGTGATTCCTAGTTGTACAGCTAGATAGTCATTAGCTCAGGCCTTCAGACTGGTTTACTGTGGGGCTGTACGTGCTTTTGAGAATTAGGTTTGCCTAAACTAAATTGTGTTTGTAGCAGAGTTCAATGGTTTGAAAACTTCTGACTTGGTAGTTTGACTTCATTTGGGATGGACCAAAATCATAAAAGTTTACTTCTGTTTAGTTCTTGCAGACTTGTTTTTACTTTTAGCTTGCCTTGTGTCTTTACAGGCTTCAGGATCCTTGATCTGGAAGACAAAAAAAAAAATAAGTGGCATATATAGCGAAGGTATGGCAGGCAGGTGAAAGAGGCCAGGGGATTAAAACTTTTTAAAAAACGACTGGCAGTTGGAGACAGGCAGGTGACTGAAGGCCATTACTTGACAGGATAGGGGTATGGGCTGACTGTCTTCAGATTGGCAGGAAAAGGATTATCACTAGAGAAATGAAAGGAAAGTGGACAGCAGAGGGAGAAGTGTCTTTCTTGTATAGAGAAGACATCACAAATGACTTGCCAGCATACCAGAACATACACCCATCCCTGAAAGTATTTCCTGCCTGTCGCCAGCTGTGGGCCTTCAGCTTAAGCAAAAGATCATCTGCTTTGGAATGATTCATAGCTGAAGTCCCACCAGAACAGATTGCTAGTGCTGGAGTGAGAAACTCAACTTGCTGTTCAAAACCTTATTTAATGCCTTATAGTGGCTCTCATCTCACCTGCTGCCTCCCCTTTTCTAGGGTTTCAAATGCTCTAAACAGAGCAGTAGAATTTGAACCCTAACAGTAATCCAGTGGTCTTCAGAAAATATTTCCTGCTGAGGTTACCTTTCCACGAGTAACTGGCAGGCAGTACGGCAGGGAGTGCCAGTGTAACTGGTAATAAAAGGACCATGCATGTGTAATTCAGGCTTGGGCAGAGCTGCCCTTTAGGTGGATAGGTACATATGTGTGATGGGAAGCTGCCATCAATCCGTGCCACTATCGCAGGATGCACGTATCTCTCCCTGCATGCAGTGGATCAGGCCATGCAGTCCACCAGACCCAGTTTTAACTTGGCTGCCCTAACAATACTGCCCAGACAGCACTGTTAATGAATGCACAGTTGAGCTCTGAGTGACATGCAGTTCTGGTAAAAATATGCAGGAATTTGTTCCGTTTTGACAGTCTGATGGCAGAAATGATTTTCCATAACTGAGCTTTCTGTTCCTTAAAATAAGGACAAGGAAAGAAAATGACTTTTCTGGTTTGATCCATCACCACCAGCACTGTAAGAGTGAAGCTTATTGTGTGGGGGTAAGGCTCTTAGCCAGCACAAGTGAATGTGTATCAAAATGTTTGGCTCTTTATCAGACATGTCTATATATGTTTTCTACAAGAGTCCCAAAATAATAGTATGTGGGTCAAAACAGATTAGCTAAAATAGCAAGAGAATTTTTAGAACTGGAATCCAAATAATGATTGTTTCTAACACTAACATCAGAAAGACAAACTGAGGAGTCACAGAAGTTTTCATTATCCTCCAAGCATGCAAAAATGCATTTTTTTTTTCTAGTGGCTTAAAGTCTTAGATCTTAAATGACAGCAGCTTAGCCTGCTTTCAGTTTTAATACTTTAAATCTATACTGTGAAACTAAAAAAAGAACGGTGTATTTTATCACTCTGTCATGCATTTGTGGGGAATTTTATGCAAAGATGATGGTAAAGACTGTATTCACTTTTCTATTGCACTGTTCATTTGGAGACCAATATTTTACATTCATTAAAAAAATCATTACAGCTTTCTTACTCTGCAAGTACACAACATGCTGCTTGTGCTGTTTTCCACAGAAAGTGTTGATTTTTCACTGATAATCTGAATGTATAAAACCCCAGCATGTCTCATGGGGTTTTCAGATTGGATTTGCCTCATGAGATTTGGTCCTTGTCTCACCTGTGGGCCATGCACCTGAGGTAGCTTTCGTCTTCCATGCTATCTCTTCTGAGCGAGAGATGTGAAATCTCTGCTTCATGCAATATGTAATCTGCCTTGTTTATGAAAGCTGTGTTTATGTTGAAGAAGAAGATGATGAGGTATCAATGTGACATTTAAAGATACACATATGTCCACTGTTAATTCACACTACTCCCTCATTTGGAGATGCTGGCCATGGTGATCCGTTCTCATCTCAGTTTTTTAGGTGGTCTTACACTCACCCTGCGTTTGACAGTAGGAGTGCCTGTGTGGTTAACCAGTAGGTGTTGGGCAGCCATAAGAAGCTTAAATGACAAAAGAGCAGCAAAAAGGAGGAGGAAATGACATTGTAATCTTCTGACTTTATGGTCATGTTAGAATAAATGAAGGTTTAACTGATGGATTTGGTTTAATCATATGGAGTAACACCAGGAATCATTAAAAATCAGGAGTGGCTAAAGCACTATTAAATACATTGGTTTGGATTCTGCTAAAAACTAATGGATGGATGTGAATGTGGTGGAGATCCAGAAAAGAGGCCAAAGTTTCTTTTTTGACTGCCAGCAATCATTAGGGCTGGCAGCCCAGAAATTTGCATTAGATTTACTGAAGTGTGCCCCTTTTTTCCTCTGTACTTGGATATTTGTTAGTTTGCTGGAATCTGAAGTTGTGGAAAAGAGTCATTCAGATGTTTTCAGAGCTTACATAATCAGGTAAAGAAAAGGATGACAGGCTCTTGGGGACATCACCCTTCTGGAGGGATGAAAGAGAAATTAATGTTTTTATGTGTTTGAGTCCTATAAACTTAATCAAGCTCTAAAAATATCACCTGCTTCCTGTGGATTTTATAGAATCTGTCTTGTCTATTTTTGCAAGATTCTGCATATTGGTTATGTTCTTCTTCCCTATTCCCAAGAGCAGCAGTGATCTAGTTCTGCTTTGTGAAAAAAAAAAAAAATTTCTCTAGACTGAAACAGATGACTTCTTAAATAAAAACATTACTATTTAGTAGCTTTTTTTTGTGTGTTTTGCCCTATGCCTTTTTCCGTGTAAGATTTTTAAGTTAGGCAAATCTAGAGCAGATGATTGGCTTCCACTATGCCTTACTTTGTTTAATTAGAAGAGTACCTGATAAAAAGCTTTCCTTCCTGATTTGTTTTCATGGTTCTGTTTTGGAAGATCAGACAAGAAATACTGATGTAAGAATTGCAAAAAAAATACACGTGCAAGAGAGAAATGCAGAGAAACAAGCTTGATGCTCATGACTTTGCATTATAAAATCTGCCTTTATTTTTCAACAGTTGTTAATTAATTTATCTTGAGAGTGGCAGACATTTCATACAAGCTTCTGATCATTTCCTTAATTCTAGATCAATCCTTCATCCTGGTTAGTGGGCTTGTGCCTGATCACTGTTGATAAGCATCCTGAAACCCAAGGGGGCTGTAATATGGGAGTTTAGGGTGTTCCTGGGGGAAAGTGGAGATGTCCAGCGCCATTGTTGTTCTTCAGTGATCTGTAGCCAGCATGCAAAGGCTGCTGACACGATTTACAGCATATGCCTCTGGCGTGTAAGCATGAAAAATCCATTCACAGCTAGTCTGAGACCAAGGTAACTTTGGTGTTGCCTGGTCTAAACCTTCTGTGTGTTAACTCCACAGTGGGGACCTGCAGGTGACGGGAAGTGGACATTGCCCGTATAGCACTGCCCAGAAAGCCATTGGAAAGGACAACTTCACTATGATTCCTGAAGGGGTCAATGGAATTGAGGAAAGAATGACTGTTGTCTGGGACAAAGCTGTAGTAAGTAATTATTTACTTTTATGGCTTAAAAAGAAGTTGAGTGTTGGCTGAATAATAAAAGCCAAGAGACTCTTGTCAGTACTTAAGTGACTTTCTAATGTATTTCTGAGAAATCAGAATTAGTGCTGCCACAAGGTAGACTGTTTATTTCAGAAACCTTCTGCAGTTTTATAAACACAGTGCTGTGTTTCGCCTTTGACACTGAACACCATCATGTTTTACTAGACCTGCGGCTTCACAGACTCCACCGCTCTATTTTCCATTTGTGTCAGAGTGGACACTTCTCAGAGATGTAGGATCTGAAGCAATTTAATTATTTTGAAGTGGACACCATATAAAAGTGATGAATTGATCGTTTGAATTTGGGAAATGTCTCACTGGTTTTGAGAAATTCCAAATGGATGGCAGCTGAGCCTGAGGCTAGATGATGAAATGCTTTGAAGGAAAACATTACATGTAATTCATACTGGCATATTTTGTGGTGAGGTGCTGGTATATGTTAGCAATTTTTTGATGGTTTCATGAATCCTAATATATAATGATACTCTCCCTCCACTATGTGTCTTCACATGCACACACACTCATTGCCTTAAATTGCATTGCACTCAAATGTGTATTGCAAACTGGGAAGTGGTAGTATTTACAATGCTCTCATAAGCACTTCTCCCAGACTGTGTTTAATAAGCACTTTCTTCAGTGACGCTGTTGAGATTCAAAGTGCAGAAGCAGCTCAGATACCTGCCATGTAGGAGCAAAGCAGGGAAGCAAGCAAAGTGCAAGCCATCCAGTGTTAATTCTCTTTTGTTAGTGCCCACAAGGGCAAGGAGTTGCAGCAAGGACTGCCACATGGGATTCATAGGTGGTAACATTCAGTACTGCATCACTGAGTAACTTGTATTTTGCAGATCTCATGTTTACCAGGCAGGAAGTAAGTGTTTATTTAATATTAAAAGGTTTGTCACTGCTTTTCCTTGGAGCATTGTTGTTCCTTCTAGTCAGGGAAGACCCCAAAATACTCTACTGCAAAATCAAAGTGCTGTTGTTTACATCACTTTATAGATCACTTTACATCACTTTATACAGCCATCACTGACTGTATAAAAGAGTTCAATTGGTGGTGATATCTCTCCAGGCAAGGACGTTTTAATTCTGGCTGTATTGGTAATACTAATTGTGGAATGGACTTTATTTGTAAGAAATGTTTCTAAAATGTTTCTTGGTCTTCTATTTAATCTCGTAATACTTGTGTAAGTTTCTCTGTCTAAGATCAATAAAACATATAAATGGAAATTACTAGGCCTAGCAACAGAACAGACTTGGACATCAGTGTGTAGAGAAAGGGACCTTGAATAACTGAGCAACTTGGTGGTATTATCTGCATTAAGGTTTTATTGGCTGTTCTTTGGAATGCCAGGAGTAATACATTAATTTATTTGAAACTCCCAAGTAATGTGCCTTGTACAAAGTCCTGCTTAATAAAATCTCTCAGTCATACAACAGAATGAAATACAGGTTGTCCAATATCTCATTGACCGTTCATATTCTGAACAGTTTTCTAAGTGTATTTTCCTCAAATCATTGTTTTTAGGCTACAGGCAAGATGGATGAGAGCCAGTTTGTAGCTGTCACCAGCACCAATGCTGCCAAAATCTTTAATCTGTATCCAAGAAAAGGCCGGATTGCTGTAGGGTCAGATGCTGATGTTGTTATTTGGGACCCTGACAAGGTGAAAACTATAACAGCTAAAAGCCATAAATCGGTAAGGAGAAAAGGAAAAACAGCAAGAAAAAAGAAATGTTGCTGTTGCTTTTCAACTATTGATCTAATTCATGTGAACAATAAATGCAGGGGACATAGAGGAGTGGGGTAACTGCCTTCTCCTATTCTGAAATAGGTAAATATTTCAGGAGATGAAAGCATTAAAATTTTGCATTGGAAGATTTCTTCCAATCAAGGGATCAGGAGGGATTTCTTTTCTCTCTGCATATACTATTGCACTACTTTTTGCATGCTTGTGGCAGATCTGTAAATAGGTGTGACTCAGCAGCTCTGCAGCTGGGGTTAGTAAAGCTGTGATGATAAATCTAAAACCAGCTGACTATTTTTTTTTTTGCTTACCGGAAAAGCACCTGATATTACAGATTGCACAATTAAATCAACAATGTTCTAAACTGTGTAAGATGATGAAATATTTTGATAATACAGCTCTGATCAGCTTCATGGCTGGGATTTTCTATTTAATTCCAAAGCTTTGCAACATACTTCTCTGCCCTCAGTGCAGAGTACTCATGACTCAATTTGGTTTTGAGTGTAACAGGGTTTACCTTACGTGTTGTCAGTCTCTGAGTTATCTTATTGTTCGGTGCTTTGGTCTCTTAATATTGGGGAATTCTACCAAAAGTTTTACTGGAAATCCAGTAATGTGGTTTGTATTAAAAAGGCAAAAAACTTTAGAAAGCTTTATAAAGTAATTTTAGGTGATTTGGTTTCTATTTCTTGCTGGCTTGGGATTTCTCTATCTTAAAGAAAGTAATAATCACCTGCCCTTTGACAGTTATTCCCAATTAGATTCAGTCTTTCCTGATCACCTGTGTGCTTTTTCAGACAAAAATGTGTGTTCTGGACCTTTGGAAATTCACTTATACAATCATGGTAGATGCACGGCTGGGACCATGACCTCTGGGTATCCAGCAGCTGAGTCACAATTTTCCTTCTTACGAAGGCAATCGTTCTTCTAGAGGCTTTGGGTAAATGTGGAAAGTCCTCAGAAGCAAATGAGATAAAGCCTTGATGGAAAGTGAAAAACGGAAAGGAAAAGTCTGACCAGAGAAATTATTTAAAACCCCTTCATATTGAAATGCATTGATTTTCCTTCAGATAATTTTATACACCTCTTAATGGCAGTTGTCTAAAATTCTGACTACAAATACAGATAATAAGTTAGTTATTGAAAGACATCTTGTACCAAACTTGCAATGAATATGTTGATTGATCCTCAGGCCATTGAGTACAACATCTTTGAAGGAATGGAGTGCCATGGTGCCCCACTTGTGGTCATAAGTCAAGGGAAGATTGTCTTTGAAGATGGAAATCTGCATGTAAATAAGGGAATGGGCCGCTTCATCCCTCGCAAACCTTTCCCTGAATATCTTTACCAGCGTATCAAAATCAGGAATAAGGTAATGTCAGATACTCTTTAATCTTCTTTATAGCCATACTCCCTTGGAAGTACAGTAGCTCACGTTTTTTTATTAGTATTGTGCTAATGTGAGTCCATAAATGTGACTTGCTCAAAATGTGACCAAAACCCCAGTTCTTCTGCAATTGTGAACTGATGTAACTTGATTAACACTGTGAGCTTTAGTGACTAGAGCATTTAATTACAAGTTGTGCATGATTGCCTTATGTCCTTCTGTGCAGGCTTTTGAAGGGAGGTAGAATAGTGATAGAAGTTACTTTTAGATAAAATTCAGAAAAATACAAAGCTTCTTTTGGAGGAGTGTTAGGCAGAAAAAAAAAAAGAATTTTCAGTTGTTATGAAATTTTGCATAATGAACAGCTACACAGCAGAGGAGAAGAGCATGTAAGCCAGAGATACTTATGGTGTTTGGTGGTGGTGCATTTGCTGAGATGAGTATTAGCAGCATTCACAGTTGAGAAGACTTCTGTGTTTAATAAAAAGATTTGGAAATGATAAAGAATAAGATTGGGTCATCTCTGGTTTTGAATTATATCAGTTCTCCTCTGTTGAAAACCAATTGGCCCAGCATTGGCTCTGGGTTATTTGGAAATTGTTTCTTGCCACTGAGCAAGAAATTCACTGTGTGAGGACAGGTAACAAGACAGACTAAAGCTCCTATTCTCTTCAACCAAGCATATATGATAGCTTGTGAAGATGGCAGATGAATTAGTCAGGTTGATAGTTCTTATCTTTTATCATTTGTTATACAAAGGCAATTGAGCTGTGGGATACAAAAGGCCTGTACTTCTAATGAAAAAAGGCCCTGTAAAATTAAATGCACACTTAAAAGTTTTGCAAAATGACCACCAATATTGCACTTTTTTTACATTATCCAGTTCAACTGCATGGGTTTTCTCTTCACACTTGCTTCTTAAGGGTTTGGCATGTAGCAGCACTACATAAATTGATGATGATGTCTTTTAAATACTGAAAAGGCCACTTTAAAAATGAGTACCAGAAAGTGGTGTCTTTACCAGGAATTTGCATAAAAGTAACTGGGCTAGGTACCTGCACCTTGCAAGAGGGCCTGGATTTTGGGAAAGACCTTTGAATTTAGATGCTTAGGAAATACTTACCTGTAGATATTTAGGTCTTCAAAAGGACCAAGGAAAGGACTTCTATTTTCGCTCTTGCAGCTCCCTCTGCTGCCAGCTGACAGGAAGGGAGAAGAGATTCATGTCTGCATTTTTTTTTCCCACTATCAAATTTTATAAGTTGAAAATATTTCTCATATGATATGGTCATGCCAGCCACCATTTGAATATGTCAGTGCACAAGAAAGGAATATAGAAAATACATGTCAAACAAGGGTCTGCAAAGCTGTAGCTGGCACAGGATAGCAGTGTAAATTTATCCTTGGAGCAGGGATGACTGTATAAATTCCTGCTTTTGTGGGTCCCTGGAAGATGGAGTCATTGCTGTGATGGGCAGCTGCTCCCTGCTGGGCATTAGTTTCTCTCAGCCTGCAAGAAGCTGGCTCTTCTGAGCCTGATGACTATAACCGAAAGCAGGGAAAATGCATTGATTTCTGTAAGAGCTGGACCAAACCCCTGTGAATAGTGTTTTTCCTTAGTGGTATTTTAATGTCACTATTAACCTGTTAGGAAAATGTTTCTGAAACAATAATCTTGTAAATTACAGATTTCTCATCTTTTTGATGAGTTTTGGATTCTGCAATTTGACAGCTTCAGGCTCTTCCTGAAAATTTGAACTGTTTTTAAAAAATAGTATTTCCTAGATCCCTGTGATTTTAAAGCCAGTGAGGCTGTTGTGATTGCCTTTTCTTCTATTCCTTATAGGAACTCTACAGGGATGAAATGTAGAGACCTCAAATTGAAATCAGAGCTCAAATGGCAGACATTTTATTGACAAGTAATGAAAGATGAATCCTATGATATACAGTCTAGTGTATCTGCTTTTCTAGTTCATGAGAAGTGGAAAATTTTGAAATTGTAATTTAACTCACTTTTCAATGAGTTCTAATGAAAATAGTGATATATTTGAAGGAGAGAAGCAGAGAGAATACAGGTCGGAGTGAAATTGGTACAATCAGTATTGTGGGTATCAGTCTTGCAACAACCAGAGTGGGATTCAGCAGCTGAACAAGCCTTACTGAACACCCTCTGAATGGGGAGAGTAATGGTGATGGTGACCAGTATTCCTTAAAATAAAGATCTTAGTTCAGATCTGTTCTTTTGAATCCCATTTCTCCCCATTAAGAGTGAAGGATGCCTAATAAAGTTCTCTGTTATATATAAAAAGAATGGTGGGAAGAGTCTTTCTAATTTCTCTTCTGTATAAAGCAGACTATATCTTTCATGAGAATACAGTTGTTTTTTTACTTCAGCTAATGCACAATATAGCTCTGTGCTCAGTGATCTGTGCATATAGGCAGGACTATCATTAGAGAGCATTGGAAGAGCATTCAATGTCTGGGTTTTTATTCTCCTCTTGATCTAGGTGGGAGGACTGCAAGGAGTCTCCAGAGGAATGTATGATGGGCCTGTGTATGAAATCCCAGCAACGCCAAAATATGCAACTCCTGCACCCTCAACTAAATCCTCCCCTGCCAAAAACCAGCCCCCACCAATCAGAAATCTCCATCAATCTAATTTTAGCTTATCAGGTAAGTCACCCAAACTCATCAGAAATGTTTTAAATCCGTGAGTATGGATTATTGGTGATAAATTTCAGTTATAATTACCTTTTAGCAGATATGAAAGGATATATACTCATTATATGCCTATACTTACATATATATGTATGTATATATATCTATGTGTTATACATTCTTTTCCTAGGAATATTTTACAAATCCTCAAATGTTCAGAATGTTTTCAATCTAGAACTTTTCTCTGCATGCAGCCTGTTAGTATTATTTACCTGACCCATTGCAGTTAGCTGAGGTCTGGTTGATGGGACTGAGGCCCCTTAGTGGAAGATACAGCTGATGGGACTTGGGCCTGGTGTAACTCAGTGTGGCTCAGACATCTCGGATTGCTTTCTTGCTGCATCACCAGAAATGACTAGACATGGAAACCTCCAACTGTCTTTCTCTATGGTCAGAAAACCATGTGCAGAATTTATTCATATGCAGCTTAGAGTATTTCTTGTTCTCTTTTCTCTTGATGCTCAAAATATTTTCCATGGTACATAAGAAACAGACCGTATTTCATCCTTTAGAGTTGTTGGAAATAATTATTAATTATTGTCATTTGAAGATAATTACAAGTGTGTCAAATCGTTATCCTTTAAAAGCCAGTAAGTAGGATTTTCATAACCTTCTGAAGCTGTGGTTTCACAGTCCACTGCTTGATCTAGGTGTTAGGAAGGCATATACTGGTATCAATCAGGCAAATGCATGTTACTATAGTCTTACAAAATTAAGCAGAAGTAGTGACTATTGTAGCATTTAAAATGATCCTATGCTTTTATGGTAATCTTCCATTGCCTTTAGGAAGCTGAGTGTGATCAAACAGTATTTAGCCTTTAGAAAGCTTGTCACCTTAAGCTTAAATTTTCAACATTTTACAAAGCAGTTTGTAGTGGGTGTTTACATCACCTCAATGCTTTTTTCCTCATGTATTTATGATCACTAACATCAGAGTTACTGTACAGTTGACCCATGGGCTCAGTAGGGACAGGTATTCTTTATCAGTAAGGCAGGTTTGAAAAATCCACTCTGCGCCCATACGCTTTGGGGTTTTTTTTGTAGTTACAACAGTAGTATTTTCTGTCAGGGTCTGATATCACAAAGGGAACCCAGTCTATAGGCTGTCATCCGAGCATGGGCACTTCCTCAAGTCAGTGGAAAGCAATTCCCCATGTAGGGTAAGCATCAATCTGATCCCAAACATTTAATCCTACATTTCTCACTGAAGACAGCTGGAGCTAGGCACAGAAGTGTGCCTTGAAGGTCTGTTTAACACTTCAGTCAGGGGTCTGGCTCAAAAGATACAGCTGATGCTAACGTGAGAGAAGCATAGCTGGAACTAGCCAGGTAAAATCTCATTACTGATGGCTTGTTTCATAGCTTTGCTTTCTGACCTTCTGTTGCAGGAGCTCAGATAGATGACAACAACCCACGCCGTACTGGCCACCGCATCGTGGCACCTCCTGGCGGTCGCTCTAATATTACCAGTCTTGGCTGAAAAATGATGATGGACAGAAACACAAGGATGAAGGATCATGGGAATAATGTCTGTTCCCTTCAATATCTGTGTCATTGAACCCACAGTTTTATTTGGTACTAATGGAAATAAAAAATGAAAATGTATTTCTTTTTTTTTAATTATTTTTTTTTTTGTATAGGAAGAGGTGATAATAGTGTGGTGTGTTTGCTTGGAACTATTTGCCTCACAATTGTGCTTTCATGCCATAGTCACCTTAAAGCATGGTGCTTCCATTGCCCCTTTAGTGACTACAGGTTTTAGCTTTGTCTCGTAACTGAATGATGGTTCCTTTGCACCCTTTTGCTGTATTAGAGTAGTTAATGCATGTTACTGAGTTATTTATGCAAGTTGCATTCTGTGAGTGAGTCCCTTTAGAACACGTTGCCAACAATTGACTAGACACAATGCCAAGATTAATGTATTTGAGAAACACCACCAAAAACACTTATGAAGGAAGAAAATGGCCATCTTGAAAGTACACAGTAGAGTAGTATAGGGAGCTTCTATTTCATCTTTAATTTATTATAAAGCCAAGAAGCACTTCGCTTAGATGCAGAAAGTCATCAGGACACGTAATGACAAAAACGGTCTCTGTAGCACCTGTCTGTTCCCACTCAGTACGTTCTTAGTCTGTGTCCTTCTTGTTTCCATTTTAGACAGAGCCATAATTTATACATACCAGTGCCATTGCCACCGCCACCCCTGCAGGGATTTCTCCAACCTAGGCAGTAGTGCTCTCCTTCTGCATGAGATTTTTGGTACTTACAAATAATCCAAGTTACCGTCGGATTTTTAAAGTTTTTGTACAAAGTTTTTCCTTTGTAATCACATGCATTTTTACTTACTCTACCGTATCAAGATCTACTGGTTGTGGTTCAATTTCTGAATTCAAAGCTTGTGAAATAAAGGAAATTAATTGATGAGTAACTGTCTTCCTCTGCTTTCCAGTGCTGTTGCTCAGTGATTGAAAATGTAGAATGCAGAAACTTGAAAGTCTTCTAGGTGGACAACATAATGTAAAGAAGGAACCTCCTTAGATCACAAGGGGTGTTACATGTATAGATGTCTGCATATGCATACTATAGTATGCCATAATCTGTCTTAATTAAATAAAGCTCCCAGTAAAAATGTACTTACTGTTGACATTGCAGCTGCCTCAGTTTTGGTCAAATGAGACCTAAATTAGCTTTCTCCCAAGACCTTCACATCTCTATGTGATTTGCTTGAAATGGTAATTGCTTGCCATCATATTCATCTGTAGTACAGAATCAGCATGCCGTGCTCCAGATCGACCTAAGCTATATGTGACTTAAGACTGCTTTTCTCTGCTGGACAGTGTTCATGCTGGCATGGCATGAACAAGACATGCTGCAGGTAAGGTGAGGAAAGTGGACTAGAAATCTCTTTTTCTATGTGAGTGAGGAAATGCTTTCTCCTTTTCTTTCCATCTCTCAAACTGTAAAGAAATCTTCTCTATTGCTTTTTACTTGTGTGATTGTGTTGCAGATGTGGGAGGCTTGGGCTGTGGTGGAGGGCGAGACGCTACAAAATGAAGCAGGTCAGCAAAACAGCCCCCTTGGCCTTGTGCCACTTTGCCCTTGTCACATTAAATAGCTGCACCAGTATAAGTCTTGTAGCACTGTGTTTTAAGTGGAATGGTTTTATCCATCTGTGATGCCTGACCACTTACCAACCATCCATCTTTTCCACGTGGCAATAAATTGTGTTGGCACAAGGCATGTGGTGCAGGCCAGGTGCACATGGTAGATAAAAAGTTTTGGAAAGTAGCCTACCTGAAGCCCCGTCAGCTTATCCAGAAGCCAATATACTACCACCTCCAGCTTGCCTGGGAAAGGAACCCTGGAAACCCCAGTCAGCTTGGTTTGAAAATGTGGCAGCAGAGCTGGTCTGAACAGACAGCTTTTCTCCTTGCTTTGGCTTTGATCTGAACCAGTGATGAAACTGCAATTCAGCCTGCAGTGAACTGAATTGAATGCTTCTCAAGTAAGAGAAAAATAAAGCTTTTCATGGACATGCCCTTCTGTTAAGAATTTAAATTAATTTTTCCTGTTGCCTAGAGTGCCCTCATCCATCAAGCCCTCATGCTTGCTTGCTCACTTGATGGTTCAGGTATTTTATATGATATGAAGTAAAATAACTTGCTCACTTAGTGTTTTTTTTTGTTGTTGTTTTTTTTTTTATATGAAGTAAAATAAAGCTACCAAAGAAGCCTGAGGATAAACTGCCCTGGAATAACCCACAGCCTAGCAGTTAAGGAAATCCTGAAATGCCAATCTCCACTGTCCTCTTCTAATTCATTTGCTATGACTGTTTACAGGACCAGCAACAGCTCTGGTAATTTAATTTGACAATAGAAATAAAGCTACTTTGTGAAACTGCAGCAAATTTGACAGTATGAAAATTTTGCAGCTGCTGGTTACAATGTCCTTAGTGATTTTCTTGTGCAGCAATGGTTGCTCACCTCTGAGTAAAACTTCCACTTGATCTACAAGGCTTGTCATGCTTGAGGTGATGGAAGTGAACATTGTGTAACCAGTATTGACAGTTTCTATTTTTCCTACTTGCTAAACAGCATCCTAAACCAAAGAACCCCTTGTCTACAAGCTAGTCACTGTTGTTAACGTGCATTTTTTTTTGTTGTTCACAGTGAACTGTCTGAATAAATACTCATGAGTGTTTGTGAGGCACTTCATGCTTCAGTGCTTCTATGTGAACAAGACTGTGCTCATCAGGTCAACATAACTCTTCTAGGATTTTTCCAAGGAGAAATAACACTGAGTTGCCCATGATGTTCATAAGCCCACACAGCCTGACGGCTGTTGCCATGCTGCTGCTGCTGAGGGACAGCCTGCAGGAAATCCATGGATCCTGTGCTGTGCCTGGGTCTCTCCATGATGTACATGCAGTACTACTTGAATGTGATTTAAGCAGCATTTTTGCAGAGCACAGGTACTTGACTGCATGGTCACCTATGAAGGATGCCACATTTGGATGGTTTCTGTTGTATACCACCAGAGAGATGGCATATGGTGGTGGTGTCCTAACAAAGCAAGGTAAGTGGTGTTGCTCTTACCACCTGGAGGCCTATTTTGCAGCAATGCCCCTGTCCCTACATCACTAACCTGTCCTTAAAAAAATAATACTAAATACGTGGATTAGCTGGTGATTCTGAATACATCCGTAGAACAGGCAACTGTGCTTGAGTTTGCCCCCTTGTAGGAGCACCAGGCGGAGAGATGTTCAATTCATGATCTTGTGGGTGGGGAGCTCCTGTTACGTAGAGCTACAAGAAGAAAGCAGGACAAAGCTTTTATGCTTTTTGTATCATAAAGCTTCTGAAAATTTGCATTAGCGCTATGACCTTTTAATGCCTGATACAGACCTAATTCTGTAGAACTAGCTCTGTCCTGTTGCTATTTTTAGACTGCTTAAAATTAGTCTCTAGTACCAGTCTCAAGACTAGCTTTGTCAGTAAGGTGATGTGGAAGAGAAAACTAGAACCATGGATTGTTTCCATGAGTCACAGTTTGGACCTTTTGTCTTGTGTTACAGTTTGTGTGCTACCAAGGCAATGCAGTTACACGTTCATGTTCTAACATTTGTAGCAAAGGCTGTTATTACAATACTAGGACTGTACCAAACCTGACAGCTGTCCAAGCCATTACATGTTTTGTCTCAGCAATACACTGATCTTCATCCTTAAGAGCTAAGAACACAGATTGGACCCAGTTGAATGACCATCTACTCTGTGCTCCAGTATCCCAACAACATTATGCTTAACAGAGGCCAGAAGAAAAGAGCAAACATATAATGCTATTCCTCCGAGTGTTTTCCTCATTTCCAGTGCCTTGTAATTTCTTGAGAAATAATCTTTGTACTCCCTAGGTGTCAGTAATTTTTTCTGCCATGAATTTACCAGGGTTCTTTCAAACCCAGTTCAAATCTTGGCACTGAGGGCTTCTTGGAGCCAGGAGTTGCACAGCCTAATGTATGATGACAAAGTGTTAAGCTACCCTACTTGGCATCAGTTAATTCTTGCCATTTAGACCTGTCCAGCATTAAATCTCAGTGAACTGAACCAACTGATTTTAAGGATAGTTTTTCATCATGCTTGTGGTGAACTTTGCACAAGCTTTCCAGATACATTTCTGTGATGACAGTGAGGGGTATTAAAGCAAAAAGAAGATGTGTAAGGTACAGGGAATAATGTCTTACAACGCAGTAAAACTGAAGAGTTTGAGATACTGTTCTTTGAGTAGCATGTAATGCCTCAAGTATTTTTAAAGTTATGGATGAAGTAGTTAGGTCTCAACCCCCCTCCCTGACTGCATAGTCTGTAATTTTCTAGCACAGTGAGCTATAATGCAAAACTACATTTAAACGTATTGCTATATATAATACTTTAAAAAGTTTTAAACTTTTTCCTTATAGCTTCTTCTTCACAACTGGAAGTAAGTCAACCTGCAAATACATCAGTGACTGCAATGCTGTTTCTGGATGTCTTCAGCTGTCTGGGTCTAGACGCTTGTCCCCTTTCCTCATACTCTGTAGAGCAGCACTGGCCACAGATGCGAGGGTGCTGAGACCAGGAGCCCTCCCAGTGCAGAGACAGCTTCCAGACAGCAGGGGACAGGCTGGGCAGCTGCACGCTAAGCCCTTCATAGTCTCTGCTAACACGTGGAAGAAGCATTTGTTCAGATGGAAGTTAGGTTGAGTAGGATGTTGTCCAGCTGAAAGCTGCACATCTCCGAGGATGAATGTTCTGCACTGTCTCTGAATTACCTGTTGCAGTGATTCACTCATTTCATGGCAAAAAAATTTTTCTTCCTGATGAGTAACAGGAATGTGTGTACTGAAACTTGAGACTACTGCAGTAGTGCCCACTTAGCCCACTTAGCTGATGATAAAGCAATTCACAGCATCAAGAAAAAATTGCAATACAGAACTGTTCTGTGTTGGCTTGCAAATATGCAGTCATGTGGATTTAAACTGAAGTGAGGGGACAGAGGTACAAAAACCCAGCCTGTAATGTCAGGAGATGGGAGGGAGATTTTCAGCATCAGGATACTGTTACTATGGTTAAAGTTGAATAACATAATAACATAACTTAAAATGTAACATAACAGTGTAACATCAGGCAAGGTTTAGATTGCATATTAGGAAAACTTTATCCATAGAAAGGGTTGTCAAGCATTGGAATGGGCTGCTCAGGGAAGTGGCTGAGTCAGCATCTCTGGAGTTATTTAAAAGGCACATAGATGTGATGCTTACCAACATGGTTTAGTGCTGGACTTGGCAGCATTAGGTTTACGGTTGGACTTCATGATCTTAAAGGTCTTTTCCAACCTAAATGATTCTATAATACAACATAGAAAGGTGCTTAAATGAAGAGCAACTGGTGTGAGCTTAGCTTGGCATTTCCTACACTTGTTTCTTGGTCTAATTAAACTCTGTCTTGTTCAATATCTGCATTACTGACAGGCTGTGATGGCAAGTGCCAGGCCAAGCACAAGATCTGCACTAGACTTTTAACAGGGGACTCGCAGGGGTCTCATTGGGAGTGGGCACCTTCCCAGGCTCCTTCCTGGTGCTCCCATCACCTTTACCAGCAAGAGGATGAAAACCCCACTAGCTGACCGGGAGAGGGCACTGCTGCCCTGCTTTTGGATAATCTGAGCCCTTCCACGTTTTCTAAAGGAGAGAAAAAGCCATTTCAGAGCTGCCTAGGCAAAGGAGTCACTGCATCGGGGAAACCCCGCTCTGGTGATCAGAGACCAGGTAATAAGAGACCCTGCCTGGGTGATTATTCTGCATCCTGTGATGGGAGCTGCTGCTGTGCTCTATCGTTTAAAAGATCTTCAACTCTACTATTAGATGCTTCCTTCTTGCTACCTATATCGAGTGCACTGTAGGGTTAAGATGCTGAAACAAAGGTAAATAGGCTGCATCCATTTAACAAAAGCACAAGAAGCAGCAATTAAAATATCCAGATCAGGAAGGCAGACAGACCATAGAGCCCAAGTACTGAAATACCAGAATCAAATGCTTGAAGTGGTACCATTTAGAAAAAAAAACAAAACAAACAAACAAACAAAAACCCCAAACTATTACTGAGTTGAAAATTAACCATTTAACAGTTCTGTGCAACAAGCCTGGTAAAATCATTTGTGTGGCAGCACTTTTGTCTGAGCTAAACTGCATGATTTTCCATCATGAACCAAAGGGCAGCCTTCTTGCTAGCAAAATGTATCCACATTTTAAAAAGGCAGAAAATTTTCATTTCATGAAAGCTGTAAGATTGCTTAATTGGGGTAATTTATGACACAATACAGGTGCTCTGTACAGCCAGTAAGAAAGAGCTGCTTTGCATAACAAGAATTCCCCTAGGAAATGTAATGAGCATAACGAAGTATGCTGGAAACAAAAGAGTGTACTTAAGAAGACTAGAAACTGAAGTATAAAAACTGAAATAATTATTTGAAATCTGAGACAAATGCAGAGAAATAGATTTATGAAGAAACCTTTGTACACATTAAAAAAAAACATACATAGCCTTGGAAACACTAAGATATAACAAAAGAGACCTCAAATGTAATCTTTTGACATACCATCTGAAGTCTGTTTACATATTTACATTTCTCTCTATTTTTCTTAGTCCAAAGCAGCAATCACAAAATATTATTAGCCGATCTACCACATTTAGGGCTCAAAAACAGATGATACATCACTATTGTAATGAAACCTTACTAAGATACACTGACTTGGGCAACCAGCCTAGTGTGGATCTGTTCTCCTGCAAATGCACGTTCCTCAGGTATATTCTTAGTACAAAGTTATCTCCCCTCCACATTCCCCAAGTTATCTGGAAGAGCTTGTATTAAAGACTTCTTTGTCCCCCCTTACCAAAACCAAGTGGGAATGTTTTCTTAACAGCTAAAGAAAGGATTGATTCTGGGTCTGTAGCTAAAGGAGATTTCTTGGTTATTATTGATGTTCTTCATTGTTCCTCAGTAAAGCAGCTCACTAAGTATATCTATCTGCTGAGATTCCCCAGTAGAAAGCTTTGGTCCTCTGTGTTCAGACAGCTCATATAAATGCTCTTACTACCTGTTGCCTCTTTTTTTTAGCATCTTTGAGTTTTTCTTTGTCTCAGTCTCCCCTTCATGTGGACTCTGTAACCCATCTCTGAAAAAAAAAAAAGAAAAAGAAAACAAATTTGTAGACAAAGTTTTTTAAATGCTACAATTCTCTCGAACTAATTTTAATAAGAGAATAAAGGCTCTTGATACGTAACTTCCTCACTCACTGGTTTCAGCTGCCTCTGTAGAGGCTGCCAAAACAAAGCTGCATAAAGATAAACGTTCCTTTGTTGGGTCCCTGTTCCCTGCACACGTATACCCCTTGTTGGCTGTGGGAAAGGAGTGTGTGAAAAGGGTTGATGCCATCGGGGAAAGGAGCCATCTCCTGAAGTCTGAGGTCACTCAGGGGATAAATACTTTTCCCCAAAGGCCTGTGGCTCCTGAGAACCAAGTGTGTGCTTTGCCTGTCAACGGGATTTTCTCTGCTCAATATATCAAGCCCCAGCGACCAGCTGGCTGGTTTGATCTGCCCGTAGCAATCAGCTGGCATCTTTCAGGTTTGTAGCCATTTCTTCTCCTCTAGTTAGCACCCCAGCATAAGCCAACTAAAACATCTATCAAGAAAATAATTGTTAGAGCCACTACTCTCATCAGCCAAACACTGGCACTCGCCTTTGTTCCTGAAATAAAGGTGGAAGTTGAAAGCCTAAATACCACAGACGATATTTTGGTTGCTACATGTCAGTGTAGTTCCACTGGATTCACTTGTCCGCTGATTTATGCTGTGACTCGGGTTTTGAAGAATCTAATTAAAGGAAATTTGGCAACAGTATTCCTCATTTCTCTACCTAAAATCAAAGTTTCTTATAAAATACGTAGATGGTTTTCCTAATATTTAAAAAAAGAGTATGGGGAAAAAAAGGTCAAGTACATGTTAGAAGTAGCTATTAAGGACGAAGCTCAGCTAGTAAAAGCATTGTATTTTGGGTTTGATTGACATACCTGCTTATGAAGTACATTTTGTACTGTTTTTTATTGTTTATTAACTATTATTAACTAATAATTTTATATGTAAAATACCATTTCTTTAGCCTCTACTGTACCTGCATAAGCCAGAAGTCAGTCCAGAGGGCTCCTGAATATTTTCATGAGACTCATCTTTGCCTGCTGATTCTGGTGACTGAAAGGTCTTTCTTTTTGAGTTTGTTTTCTCCCCTATATTGCCAGATGCATGTAGATTAAAACAAAAACAAAAGAATCACATATAAGAAAGCTTGATTTGTTTTGATGAACCTAAAGCAAAAAAATACACTCGTTCCTAACACTTCACACATATACATTATTATTCCAAGGAAAGCATTCCACTTTACATTAGTCAATGTAGTTTTTTACCATCAGTTAGTTCTTACAGCACAGACCTTGAACTTTCACACTTGCTGCATGCTGAAGTTTCCATGAGCTACAACAGTTGAATGTCCTATCATATATTTTCTTAGCAAGTAATTGAAAATACCAGCAAACAGAAGAAAGGCCAATTCATAATTTTATGTTATTTCAGTCAGAACAATCTAATGTTAAAAAGTCACTGTTTTTAGGGCTAAGCTTCCATGTGTGTCCCTGGGTTCAGGGTGCCTACCGGGGCAAACAGCTCTGCATGCTTGAGAAACAACTGACTGAGGAGGAAGGCTTCAAAATTGTCAAGGTGAGCGAGCTGCTTTTTCCTTTTCTCACCTCACCTTTCAGCATGTTTCAAATGTAATGCCAAATGTTTCATTCTGGTAATGACAGACGGACTGCACGGCTCTTGAATAACTAATGAGTCTAATTTGTGAAAACTACAGTAAATTAATATAAATATTTCAAGTTTCCTGGTACAGTAAGATTTTACTTTTGAGCATGTGTGGGAAAGCGATTCTTCCATTCTACCAGGAGAATGAAAGCTGGGTGATTCAGCTCTGCTGTCCTCCCGAAGACTTAGTGATTGAGGTAAATGAAGTAATGTGATAAAGATATGAAAAAATAATTTTGGTTTGAGCAAGGCAAAGTCTTGAGATCTACAGGCTAAAGGACTGTTTTGGAGCAAGAAGTGGTGACAATTATTTGTGGCTGTACAGCTGGTGAGCTGGGTGACCTTAGAAGGTTGCCTTATTTTTCTACATACCGATGAGGGAAATGGCACTGACAAAAATCTCTCATGAAACTCCATTGTGTTATATTGCAAAATACACACTGATAGGTGGAATGATGTGCATTTTTTTAAACAGTTCAGGATTGCACCAACCTGATGTCTTGCTCCTTTTGGAAGGCTTTTTCTTCACAGCCATTGGAACTTGAGCAAGTGCAGCCAACTCACTCATGAAGTCCTGCTCTGCCTCCTGCACACAACGATAAACCAGAATTCAGTTAACATAATACAGCCTAATTCTGGGTTATGTTATTCTACATGTGGCATGACAAGAAGTGTTTATGTCACTGCAGAAGCCCAGGCAACAATATGGCTAGCATCAATCAGAGAAGCATTTCCTGCATGGTGGTAGTGAATCTTGATTTCAACTAGGACAGCAAACAGACTCTTACAACCTGTCTGATGTTTTGCCATGGACTACTTCTGATTCGTGTGTCATTTTACCCTGATTTACCTTTAGCTGGTTTTCCAACTTAGTTTCTAGGTGATGCAATCCCAGCAGCTTCTGTTTCAGAGACTCCAGACGAATTTGCTGCTGCAATTCAAACTGAGCCAAAACCTTCTTTTGCTGCAGCACAATCCTGGTCAAGAGAAATGTAAAAGTACCAATGTTGTTCATTTCAAGGGAGTTATACTGTACTGGCAAATGGTACTTAGAAGATTTTGTAGAAAGAAAGGCTCATGAACAATATTGTCCCCTCCAGCTTCTGCTGAGACAAAACAATTTGGTCGTAGATTTTTAGATAGATTAAATTATTTTAATAACCTGCCTTGGCGCTCCATGGCATACCAGCTCCTTTTGGAGGTAGGAATTGCAACAGGAGTTTGGGTTGCCTATGCCTGGACTTTGTGAGATGCAGTTCAGCTCTAATACTGAAGTCTCTTTTCAAAACCATTGTGTGTTTCTGAAGTCAGATTTACTGTCTGCTTGCCAAGAGACAAGCTGTTAGAATATCAGGTATGAGGATAAGGAATTAAGAATTGGGCACTTCATTCAGGGCTCTTCAGCACCAGGTTGAGACTGAGACAGAAACATTGTAATTCAAAACTTAGCAATTGGGAGCACTGACAACTATATTCTTCCCTTGTTTTTATTTTTCTGGTTAAAGAGAAATATTAATATGGTAGAACTTGACTGGCTGCAGCTCCACTGCCTCTGTATGTCTTCTGTTATCTTGCCTGATCTACCTTGAAGCAGTGCTGTCAATCACCCATCACGTTCCTCCAGGAAGGAGATAACACAAATTCTTTCTGACATCTACACATAATGAAGTTGCAAGCATAATACTCAATGCTTACAGAAGGATGGCTTCCAGAATTTGCATTTTGAACACGCATAACCTGGCACCCAGGGCAAAAGGAAATAAAACAATCTATGTTGAGTTTAATAGGAGTTAAGACAAACTAATGGAAATTTTGTCATTAATTTACATAGGACTGGCATTTGACCATTAAAGAAATCAGTATAATAGGAAAATGGGTTTAATTTTCATAGTTATGAGACCAGCTTAGATACCAAAAAGTTACATTCTTCAAAACCATATTTCTGCTTGTATGAAGGCCAATTTGATTGTATTTTGTTTTGAGACACTATGATAGATTATAGGAGAAAAAACTGAGACAACAACTAGAAATAAATTTATATGTAAGAATAAAAGATAAACTTGACAAAGAATAACTAACAGATCTTTTATGAAGCCCTTTATTACATGAATCCATTTCTATACTAAAACAAGGATGAAAACCAGAAAATGGGCAATGATTTCTTTAAATTTAGAAGTAATCGAATGTCTAAAAAAGGAATGAACCTCTTTACATTGTAAAAATTGCAGATGGTCAGTTATCCTGGGAAATAAACCAAGAGTAAAGAAATAAGATTATTACAAAAATTAATCACGTGCATGTCAAATGATACAGCTATTTATGACAACTTATTCCTTCGGAATTCCAGTGCTTTTTGTCTTGACTCTAAGTTTCATAAAATCAGTAATGAATTAAATATGATTTTTATGTAATTAACATTTGAGGGATTCCACTCTAAATTTAGTGCAAGTAGTTTCGATAGATCAAGGCATTCATTGAAATCTTCTTGCCATTTTCAGTACAATTTATGCTTCAAACTTTTTCTTTTCAAGGCATATGTTTACTCAACAGCAAACTAAAAAACACTCTTGATGGTCAAAGCAGAAAAGATGGGACAGAATTAATTAGACAGCATCTGTTCCCATCCAACATTTATGTTAAATTTCTTTCAAAATTTGGCAAACGTTTTGGCACTGGTTTTCATTCTCTCTTTTCATACTATGTGTAGTTATTCAGTCTGTAATTAAAAAGTTTATTTAATAAGAAAGTAATGCTCTGAGATCAAATGGCAGATTTAATTTGGCAACAGATACTTCTTTTCCATCAAAGACAAATATAAAAAACAAACCCAAGACATTTGTTCAGCTAGACATTTATGTATATCTGCAAATTCTCACAACATTTAAGAGTCAGCAGTGCTGCTGCCTGCTCTTACCTTTGATGGACTGTGGATGATACCTTCAGAAGGCCTTGGGTCTGATTTTCTTTCAATACCAGTTCATTCTCTTGTTTCTTTCTAAGTCTGTTCCTTTGACTTCCTCCTGCTGAAATAATGTTTTTGTAAAATCTTCTGCTCAAAATCACAATCTCCAAGTTGTGGCAACCTTAAAATTTATCTTTTTCATCTGCACAAATTAATCCCTGTTCTAGGCAGTTCCAAGTTACTGCTCCTTAGGGATATCAAGTACTTCTTACATACTCTTGCTCTGCCACTGTGATCTACTGCGCAGACAACAGTCTGTGCATCATTTAGCTGGGATGGTAACATCACTGAATTCCTATTTTTATTTACTTCTCCCAGTAGGCTAATGGATTAACATGGAATTGAAAGCAGAAATTATATGAAAAGTTCTTGATGCTTTAAGCAAGAATTGTAATACCTAAACAAAAAATGCCATATAAAGAAAACCTTTGCTTGTAGGCCACTTAGTCTTGGGAATGCTTTAATTCATTAGATGTCCCCTCATTTGGTGGCAAAATATTCTGGGTTCTTTTGCCCATGCTCACATTCTGCGAGTCATTTGGTATTTATCTCCTGACTAGGCCCCTGAAGTCCTGCCTGGCAGCAAGGTTTGGGGCATGTCTGATAGACAGGGCCAGTTTCTTTGCACCACTGTTTTTAATTTTAATGAAATGCAGAAGAAGGGAGGTGGATGGGTACATAACAGCTTAGGGTATATAACATTCATCTGGGGAACATCAAAGCATTTCTGAATGCTTGCAGAGGCTGAGGGGCACCTCTCCTACCAAGAGCATCATCAGGGAGCTGTTAGTGGCTGTACTCCAGGCTGGGCTGGGTGAGGCAAGGTATTCTCTACCTTTTTTTCTTTGGCTGTGCCAGACAGACAGGAAGTTCAGATTTACTAGGCCAAGCAATGCCCAAAGAAGCAAAATCCTGTAGCCTGACATTAATCAGAGTCACTGGGAGAGGGAAGCCTGGCGTTGCGATCCTTACTCCCTTTCAGCTAACACTGAACAAAATACTTAAGAAATTTCCTACGTGGCCATTCTAACCCCAGGGCTATCACACTGTAGACGGCTGTTTTGCCAACACTGTTTTTTCCATGCTGTGTTTTAGAGAGAGGAGTTATGAGAGCACTTGGTGAGCAGGATCACACTCTCAGTGTGGTGATCACACCTGGAAATCACCTAACAGCTGCTTCTGACAAGGAAGAAACATGGAGGTTCTGTCTCCAGGCTGAGCTTCCATGGAAAGTAGTTGGCTGACTGGCAGGGCTTAAAGTGTCCCGGCTGTGCCCTGGAGCAGAGCTTCAGGTAGTTAAGAATAAAAGAGAAATTTAGGTGTTTCTGAGTCCAATACAGAAGCAGAAATGACAAAGGAATGGGGTTCCGCATCACAAATTTGAAAGAAGGACTTAACATGTACTAAAGCATTTAAGTCCATTATTAGACCTTAGTGCTCAGTCCTAATGTAAAAAGCACCAACAAAGCTGAAGTAGTTATCTCTTGATACTGGAAACCTCAGCTGGGCTGAAGCCTGCACATGTAGGTTTGCAGTATTTTTTTATTGTAGTAGTTCATTTGATCTGTGAATTTCAGTTGAGTTTCTCTCTGGTCATCCAAATCTAAGACACTCCTGCTTTTATTGCCAACATAAATACTCTCAATCCTCCCTGATGCCTGTAGGATTACATTGTAGGAGAGGGATTTTCTTTTTCTTCAGTTGAAAATAAAACGTGCTTCACTCACACATGTAATTTTCTTCCTTGTCCTACATGGGCCAATACATTGAAACAATAATGTATCTACACAAATAAATCATCTATATGAACAACTGTCAAAAGGATGACTGCGGTTCTAGTGACTAATACTCTAGGTCTCACAACCTAACTGGAAGACCAGTTCAGTCCAGTATCAAAACACTGATGAAGCAGAACATTGAAGTGTGTACTGACATCCACCTCAGATCTGACAAGCATTCTGAAACAGGCTTTAGTTTTAATTCCTGTTTAAAGGAACTTAAATCAAGGGATTTTAGACATTGTAGTTGGCTGAATTATGTCCAAAGAGGTCTTTAGAAGCACTTTTTGAGAACTTAAGTGACTGCCTTGCTAGGTGCCAATGTCTAAAACACAGATTGCCAAAAATCACTGTGCAGATTTTGCCTTACAACTTTGCATTTCAACTTCCAGTACTGCAGTCTTAAAGGTTCACAACAGGGCAGTGCAGAACGGATTGGTTGTTTCTCATGAGCACATCTAGCTACTACTGGGGCTCACAAATTCTTCCTACCAACTCATCTCTGGATCTCAGCCTTGGGTGAATACACCTGTTCCTCTTCAAAAACTCTTCTATGGCTGAAGATTTGTTGCTAACTCTATTTTTAGGGAAAAAAAATCCATTCCATGTGTCTCAAATACTTAACCTCTGATGCTATTGTAGTTTTGCTAACTTGCTAACTTCATTTAATGCCAACAGCCTTCATCCAGGGAAGGGGAAAGTGTTTACAAAATAAATCAATAATTAAGGCTTGCTTTTGCATCCCTGTCCCAAAGGAACAGAGCAATTAAAAATAATTCCAGGAGAAACTTCCTGTATTTTTGTGAGATTTGTAAGAAGTTCATAAACGTCTTCAGCAGTTTCACAGCTTGTGAGGGCGTCATGGTCGACAGCTAAGAAATGATGCACATAGTGTTCCAGGATGGGCATGTTGGCTTTTTGGTGTCTCCTCTAACACATTTCCTCAACTTCAGAGACAACAACACTTTCCTGAGACAAAAAAAGGAATGAATGTAAGACTTCACTCCCCAAAGCTGAGGGCAGTCACCTCAGAGGAAGCAGACTGTCTGCCAATGATAATTATGTTTTCTAACATGGGAGTGGGGATTGCAAACTTAGATCTCCTCCATTCTAGGGAAAAGATTCAGCTTGTAAGTGCCTGTCATATACCCTCTCTCTCTCCCTATTAATATTTGATTCATTGGTTCCTTTTTCTTTGCATATATTAATATGCAGCATTGAGCATTGTTTATGGTAGATGTCAGCTGTACAACCTCACAGTAGTACAACTCCTTCCTTTCTAAATTCACCTGCCTTGTGCTGAGGTTTCGAGCACCAGAAAATCAACTGCTGGTGGTTGTGACTATGGTGGTATCTCAGATCTTAGCTGGGTGAACCAGTTTGTATTTAAACTATAATTTCTAACACCATGTCAATGTTCTGTGTGGGTCTGTACCAAATTCTGAGTAAGGGTCCTGCATTTTCGACTGCAGTTCAATTATTATTAACAGTAACAGTTCTACCACTTCTCCTTCAAAGGTGGAAATGGACCTACACATGCATTTTGCTTTGTTGCTTACTTTAAACAGATTTCTGTTACCTGTAAAATAAATCTTTACAGAGATAAGAAAATAAAGCAAACTGTTAAAAACCTAGAATTACCCTACAGTTGTCAATATCATACATACCTTGTAAGGCTTTCAACTGTTGAAGCTTTTTCCCTTCATAGCCTTCTGTGATTTTTCCTAATTGCTGATAGTAGTTTTGCACCAATTTATTGATATTATTACTGGTTCCATGCACACTTTCTACAGCAGCTTCCACCAGTCTTTCCTGTATTACACAGTACAAATCACAATTCACTTTCTCAGTCAAAAACTGAAGTGTTTTGGTCTGTCTGAAATTGCATACCCAATCTAATCTTGTATGTGCACACAAAATTGTGAATTCTGTGCTTTAAATATGTGGCTGAGGTGCTGGAAAACAGGTATTTCTATTAAACCATGGAACATTTCAACATAAAAAATTACAGTAAAATCTTTCTAACGTGCCTCACCTCCATCTGACAAGGGGCCATTCCCCTATCTGTTCAATCTCTGTAGTCCATTTTACCTGTCAACCCATCTGGCAGCAAAGTAAAGCAATATATCTATACCTCTACTACAACTTCCCATTATACAGAAAACCCAAATATTTACTTTGGAACAAATTTATGAATCTATGAAGTAAGTTTTATAGTGCTATTAATCTATGAATTAATATTAAGCTGTTAATATACAAATACTATTAATTAACCTCAAAACCTCAATCAACAGATAACCATCTCCATTTCTTCCTCATTTTTGATATTTTCTGTCATCAAGAACTCTCTCAATTCTTTTTATGTTCCAGAGTTTGGCTGAACAAAACCTGTTTTGACTGCTATGGTCATTAGAAAATACTGTACTTCTACATAAGTGTTAGTTTGTAAATACTTTGCAAGATACCTTCAGTTTTAACACAGGTTGTAATTGTCTCTTGCCAATACTTCTAGGCATCAGCTAATGCATAAATGGAAGTGCCTTCCAGATTAGCAAAGTAAACTCCATTCCCATACCTTGAAGTCCTGTCCATCATCTGAACCCTTTTTTCCAGCTTCCTGTTGGGCATGCTTCAGCAGTGTCTGCCCAATCACCTGCTCCATGTGCTGCTGAAGAAACTGAAGAGCTTCTTGGATTTCTGTAACCAGCTGCTGGTGAAATTCTAAATGGATTTGCTGTGTTTCTTCTTCAAGCTTCTCTTCCTCTTCCAGAATGTGAGACTCCTAGTAATTGGACAAAGATACAGCACTGCCATTTAAATACACTGACAAACTTAGTCAGCTTCATTTAAAAGGAAAGTCCTACACTCCTCCAGAATGTGACTGTTATAATACTTAGAATAATTTAATTTTGAGCGGAAGTTTATGTACGTAATTGAACACATTTGTCTTTGCAACGAAACTACTCCCTCTGACATGATACGTACAATAACAGCTGCATATGGTCCAATTAATAATTTCCAAGTGATGTATTCCCATCTTCCTATTCTCTATTACTGAACAGTAAAAATATGAACAATCTAGGACAAAATCAAATTAAAGATATGAACAATCTACTGTACTCTTACTTGAGTCCAGTAAAAAAGGATTGTGGATGCCTTGATAAAGTGCACAAGAACAAGGCAACTATACAGTTATGCAGCTGGAATAGTCATACAGTTCATGGGGTCTACCTGACAGAAAGTTGGTATATTGGTACTTATGGCCCTTTAGAGAGGTCATGAATGTGTTTAACAGCATCTGGAAACCATCTGCACTCTTGGCATTTAGAATATCCCATGGCAGTGAGTTCTACAGCTTATCCACACATTTCTTAATTTTGAACCTGCCATCTAGTAGTTTTGCTTGGTGCTCTTTTCTTCTTTTATTAGAAACAAGAAACAAATAAGAACTGTTCCCTATTCACATATTTTATACCAGTTTTAAAACCGACAATCCAGAAAACTGAAATCCAGAAGATGCCACTTGATTAGGCTGAAAGAGTTCTAGTTTCTTGACATTTTTATACCTTGTTTTTAAAACCACTTACCCTTTAAACTCTCTTTAGCACACAATAGTATACACTCACCAAAATGACCTGTTCTGTCTTCCTTATGTGTATTAGTCTTCAATAGATTGCCTTCTGTTGAGTTGCTGATGTCCCTCTTGTATGAATATTGTCATTTAAAGCTGAATAGCATTCAATTATTCTGGGAGATTCAACAGTACTTATCTGATGGTATTTCTCTTGGAACTAAGAAATATGTGCTCTGCCCTCATTCATCTGGGGAAAATAATGGTATCCCTATCAATCCTGGGTTATTCTGACATGTCCTTATTTATAGCTCAGACATAATTTTTTAGACAGCTGGGATGTCATTAAACTGTTTCTTTTTTTTTTTTTTTGAGACCCAATGTTATGTTATCATGTCCAAGCTAGGATTCTTTAGTGTTTACATTTTATATGAAATCAACAGTTAGACATGACACTGTCTACCAGTTTAACACTGGCACAAGCTAAAATTAAGCTTAGTTCAAACAACACAGTATGTCTACATCTCTGGTTGAGCATCTGTAAATTAACCTTTTCCTTAACTCCTTATACATTGGCTCTAGTTTTGGAGGTCATTCACAGCATTTTTAACTCTGACTTTTCACAATTCCACACCTAGGCACTACTTTGGCAGCAAGGATATGTATATTTTAGGCACTTCCCTCTGATGGTCGGCTTTAGCTGGCCTTGGAAAGAGGCTGAGTGGAGAGAGACCAAAGGAAGAATAATACCTGGGGACATTTCATTTTTGTTAGAGAACACAGTGATTGCATCAATTAATGGCCCTGTGGGAACTAAATGAGAGGAACTAGTGGAAAGCGACTAACAAGTGGAATGCAGTCAGTCATATGCATTTGTATTTTATTATCTTACATTTTACTTTCTTCTGAAGGTTAATGAGAATTTGACATTTTCATACTTAACAGGAATTACTTCAACAGAAGTATCAAATATGGAAATGGCAGCAGACAGAATTTCCTTATTCTTCAAGTGGAGAATTAGTGTTTGTATTAAGCAAATTAGAATCAGAGGGTCACAGAATATTAAATATTATCTCTCAGCTGCTGCCACAGCAACAGCATGGAGCACAGAGCTGCAAAGTGCTGGATGGGTTCACACCATATGTGCAGCAGCAGTGGGTTGGGCAGGTGCGATCATTGATACCTGCTAGGAGGGTCCTCTGAGGTAGAAATCTGAAATTTGGTGTTGGGCTAGATAACTAGACAATGCAGATAAGCAAATAACTAACATCACTCAATCGATTAATTCTGAAAAACACAGTCACAATGATATTTGAAAACAAACTGTGGGAACATTGAATCTAAAAACCCCTTGAACTTCTTGTATCCTTGAACTACAGGAGCCAGATTATTTGGAAGGATGTTAGGGGAATGGATGCTGAGCATTTTATGGACAAAGAATGAAAAATTATTACACTACAGAAGGACTTCCTAGATCTGGTGCAGGAAAGAATTTATTCTGATGCTCAAGTAAGAACTTTTCAGGTGCATATCCCTAGCAAAATTAGTAGGAGTTTATCTTACCCTGAACCAGCAACTTTTGTAGCAGTCTTTTATACATGCTGGTATGCCTTTTTTCATTAGTATTTTCATATAAAATAAATAGCCAAATAAGCCTGCTACGATAACACATATCACAGATAGCTAGCCAGTACATAAAGTATTAGGGAATTTAACATGTCTGCCCAACCTAAAACAGGAACACTCCGGGATCCCCTATGCCAGCAGTGGGTGCTTTTTTGACAGAGAATATTTTCTGTTGTATTTGGAAATTGAGCATTTTGGAGATATTCTATGGCTACTTGAAATGCCAGAAATCACAATGTAAGTAGAAAAAACAACCAGACACTGTACCTACCACTGCCTTCTGTAACTGCCACTGGTCCTCATCTTGGCAAGGGGATGAACTCTTCTGCAGGTTGTGCTGCTCTCTCAGTTCCTGAAGCAGGTTCTTTTTTCTGGACAGTCTCATGTGGGCCAGGGCTGCCATTCCAGCTCTTCGGAGGGTTAACCTTCTGAGTACTGAACACAGCAGAAGTCGGTGTTTTTGCAGTATATAGCTAACAGACCTGGAAAAACGACCATTAATAATCAATCAGCTAAGCTTCTTGCTAATTTGGTACACTTCAGTCCAGCAAAAGCATTGCTCAAAGATGACAAGAGTTACTATTCACTCTGTAATACCATGTCATACAAAGCATGCCTTGGAAAGCTGCTCAGGTGTAAAGAATGGGTATTGCTTTGATAGAATTCTAGTTCTGTTACTCTGAAGTTAAATTAAAAATAGCAAGAAAAAACAGCTAAACAATCATCTATAATTTCATAACAGAAGTTTTCTTAATAGGAGACTTGAAATAAGGTGAAAAGCAAATGCAATCAGAACTACAGGAAAGTTATTTCAAGAAAATGCAGGGCAGAACATCTTGGATTAACAAGAAGGCATATTCTGAAGAGCCATTGAAAAGGCCAGTGTTAGCTGGCACGGCAGACATGGCTGAAGCCACGGTGAGGAGATTTTTAAATGGGAGAGCAAATTTTGAAGTTGATTCTGGACCAGGTGAGTGAAATCTGTGTGCACATTTGCCATGATGTTTTTTTGTGCCTGTATCTCACTTGTGTGTATGTGTAAGGCATTGTGAGCTCTCCAGATACCAAACGTTGGCAAACATTGAAGTCAGAGAATGTGAAAATGTAAGACTGAAATGAGAAGTAAAGCCAGAATAAAGAAGTGCAATGGAAATAATACCAATATTCTAAACAGACAAGTCTTCACATGCTTTGATCTTTGGTAATGTGAAGACCATGGTAAATTAATTTATTTGGTAACTTAATCAAATCAAGACAAGTAACGCAGAATTGTGAGGTTTTTTTTGAGAAGTATCTCTATCAAAGAGATGTTTAACTATACAGAGATAAGATAAAACTAAAAGTTTCCTTGGTGAATATAAGACAGAGAATTCAAGAGAGGAGTCATTCTCATGCAAAGTGATGGGTCAGTGGTATTGTGATAGCAGAAAGCAAAGGTAGAGCTGGATGGTGCCGGACTGAATATTTTATCTTGAAGAATACCCAACTCCATTGTAAGACAAAGAGTGCAAAGAGAGGTTGCTTCCAGATTAGAAATCACTCAGAAACATAAAAGTATACACACAGAAAGCACTCCACTTGACATATCAGACTATTTTTTTCTACTTACCAGGATCATGGTAACTCTGGGGTTTTTGGTTTTGATATTCAGACAAAAACTTAAAGTAACTGCCTCTCTGTCTGATGATGCTCATAATCCATCAACACGGCTTTCCATAAGCTAATGTACCCAAGTTTTTATCTGTGCATGCAGCAGTGCAATTTTACCCCAGTGCTTACTGATAAAAAACAGACTTACTCATCACTGAGGCATCCTAGTCTGCTTACAACACCCTGAATTATCTTCTCTTGTTTCTCAGACAGGTGCTTTTGCATCACAGCAGACAGAACATATTCCTTTATCCATAGCTAAAAGCAGAGGAAAAAAATGACAATCGTTAAGACTCTAATTTCAGTCAATTCTAGACACTGCATTAAGAAACAGGGATTTATTTGATGTTATTTTGCTAAAAACAATCTTCCCCCTCTTTCAAGAAACAAACTCATGCTCAATTACATTATTCTACTTAGGAATAGTTTTTTTTTCTCAGTGATCAAAGTCTTAAACAAAGATCACTGAAAAGACAGTCTCTGCACTGGTCTGGATCAGCACTAAGCTGTATCTCCTACAGGTTTTCTAGTTTCAGTAACAGAGTAACAAGAGAAAAAGAACAGGATGGTGCAAAATACTGCATCAACTCTTAGCAGGTTGCAGTGGACTTTTTCTTTGGGATTTTTCACTAATAGAGAATGTTGTTTTTATTTTCACTGAAAAAAATAAAGATATCATCTTCCATCACACTTCTGTGTATAGTACACAGTAGTAATAATTAGAAACAGAGATTGTGTGATTAGGTTTATAGACTGCAAGTTTATAGCTCCTTCAGGGTGATATTTATAACAAATAACTTTATCTTTAAATGTTTTGATGGATTTGCCATTAGACTGGAGTTTTGTGTATTCCCTAAATTTAAGGAATAATAAGCCACAAGATGAAATGTTGTAAGACTAAAACTCTGTTACTGTCAGATGAAAAATTATTTTAGGCTACACAGGCAGCTGGACAAATGCAGGCTGACTGCAGATGTATGCAGAGCTCTAAATTAAATATTCAGGGTCTCTGACAGCTTTATTTCATGTTCAGAACCCGAGAGACTAAATTTGCTATTGCAGACAGTTAAGGTTTCAGTAGATCAATATGTCTAGCAAAGAATTAGATGTGTAATTGCATGACTATTAGTGTCAGGAGTTGACTGTTAAGAGTGGTACCAGCCCTTCCTACTGGGTTTGATACTCTTCCTTGGGTATCAGCAATCTATGCAGGAGAGAGGCTTTGTGAGCACAGGAAGAACTGCCCCAGGAAGCGCAGAATATCAGAAACTCCGTAATTTTTGGCATTAGAATAAAAATGTATTTCTTTCTTGGATAGCACCTTCTCTGTAGTATACACAGCAAGACGTGCAATCAACCCCTCTCTATGCAGAAAACCTTACCAAAACACATGCTCCCAAGCAGGATGCCTGAGAAGGATGTGCAGCCGGTCAACCACAGGTGACAGATGGAAAGAGTGCAGCTGAGCATGAGAAGCACAGCCCTAAAGTCTGCCTGACACTGGGGAGCCCACCAGGCTGTTGTCTGAAAGACCTGCAAGACATACCTGTGTAGCCAGACCTCAATTCATTTGAGTCTAGGCAATTCTTAAATCACAGAGCACAGTCGGGCATAGTGCCTTCTCTGATTGTGTGCTCCAAGTGTCAAATTAAAGTCTATCAGGTCTCCAGGTATCATCATGACAGCTGGCAAATGCTTGAAGTAATAACTCTATCAGTATTTCCCTTTAGCAGCTCTGTGGAGATGTCTTCCTAGTGTTTCACACCTCTCTGCATACGCCCTATAAATCCATCAGATTGTGTATCTTAAAGTCTCTTTCAGCAGTACAAAGAAGGGCTGAAAATGACCTTTTACTTTCCAGTTATATTTTCATTTTCAATGAGAGACTGACTGCAGCTCAGATGTGGCTTCCCATCATTTTTGAAGACCTGATGATTTGCAGAGAAGTTGCTCTTGAAGGGCCTGTCTTCACCCTTACTGTCAAACAGCATGAGGGTGTAGATCACAGAGACATACTACAGGAAGCATTTTCTGAATGACAATTGGAATGGTAGATAATATAATATTGCAGACAAGAAACACAGTTTAGCACCTCTGCTGCTATCAGTACGTCCAATCCAAAACAGCACTCAGAATGGTAACAACAACAGGGATTGTAGTCGTTGTTTACTTCTGTTTATGAAGAAATGACCTAGTTCTGTAGTGGTGAAGAGTTTATTTTAAAGGAAAAGAATGAGTCACCTTTTCCACTGTGAGGTGATTTAAGGTAATCTGTATGCAAAATTTAAAAAAGACCTCTTCACTTCCCTGAGACCAATGGAAAGCTGAGAGAATACAGAAGAAAATCCCCCTGGTGCAGTTATTCAACTGTGAGCTGTTATTCAACAGTAGACATAACTCAGCCATTTAAATAGTAAAACAATAAAGAGAAAAAGAGGAGGATTATTATGCATTGAATATGGTATGATAAACAAGGAAGATTGAGATTTGGACCAAATACAAAACCAGCATTTTGTCTTAAAAGGGCCACTGGGGAAATGATCAAGATGGGAAGGATCAGCTGGGAATAAACAGAGTATTACATGTTTTATTGGAAGCAACACTTCAGCAGCTCACGGGGATGGGCTAGAAGTGTTGGGTTTTTTCCAGCTCTGAACACTAGAGAAACTCACACATGCAGGCACAAATGCAACAGTGAAGATCCTCTGGGAATCTTAATTTGAGGCTGCTGGCATATGGCTGAAAACCAGCAAAAGAAAGACAACTATTTCATCAAGCCAGGTGGAAAAGTCAAGTTTTGTGCTGCATCGATCTTCCAGTGCTGGGTCATGTCACCAGGTGTCTCTCCAAGCTTTCCTGTTCTCGGGAATACTTTGCTTGGAGAAAGGTCAGCATGGAGTGGAGAAAATCAGGCAGCTGCACCGACTCAGTGGCTGGAACAGAGCTCAGGCTCTTGAATTCCTTTACTGAACCAGTAAAAACAGTGACAGAAGAATGGTAAAAGGGAGAGTAAAGCTCTGGAGAATGTCTGGCTTCTTGAAGAGTCATTCCAATCACTATGAAAAAATAAGTATAAAACAAAGAGAAAGAACCAAATGCACACCATGCCAAAACTCGTAAGCAGGTGGTGGTTCAGCTTTCTGGGTGTTAAGAAATAATGTGGGAATGGACAGAAATCTCCTCACCCCATTTTTACTCTGTAAGCTTCTCAGTGTTTTGCTTCCTGAAAGTAAGTCCTGAAGCACTGCTAACATGAAGTACTACTCTCTGGCAATAAAGGTGAGCAATATGCCTTTCATAGGTAATGAAACCCACAAAATAATTTGAGTTAGACCTCAGATACAACTGCAAATTAGACTCAGGTAAACTCTTTCTTTCTGCAGCTCTCAGTTTGGCGTGTTTAGCACAGAGTATTCAGGAAATAGAAGGAAAGTAATTTCTCTCAAGCAGCCTGCAGATGGGGTGCAATGCACACTGAATGCCAGGCAAGTACCTCAGCCTACTGCAGCAATCTGCTCTCCATAACCATTGCCCAGTCAGGAGAGCTCTTCTACAGAAATCATTGAGGTACGGGCTACATGTGAAAATGCTCAACATTTATTTTGATTAGTCACTTATTCCCATCTGCCTTACTCACATCCTCAAGTGTATAAGGCAAAGTTAAATATGAAACTGATTTTTTTCTTTTCAATTGCAAAAAAGATTCTGTTCCTCCAAAGGACATTATACTGCAGATACGTATAAATGCTAGGAAAGATAATAATAAAAAAAAAATAAAGAGAATAAAAACTGCATTAAAATGCAGTTCAAGTAAATGGGAAAATTGGCTTTTTGATCCACCTTGAAAAGCACACGCAATAACCCGGTGAAAAGACTTTTGTGTTAGACTGCCCAAGTCTGTAAAGAGGTGACTATGTAGCTGTTAGTATAGTGAATTTATCAAGAGAAGATGAAAGACATTTTTCCTGATGGAAAGAAAATGGCTGATAAATTAAAAGGCCTGTCAGTGTGAAAGTTGATTTATGGATCTTCTGTCATATTCAGCACTATAGCATCTATAGGATCTCCTAAATGACATGATCACCTGTCATAAGTGTCTGATATCCTTTTCTTAAGGTGAAAACCAAGTGCTCCTTTTTGTAGGATGCAAGTCTCAGCTTATTGCTTTAATATGTGTGCTGCTTTGTGGGAAAGAGCCAAGAAATGCACTTTGCATTTGAATGTAATATAATGAGTTGTGTAATGTTTTACAGTCTCATTTTTACAGGAAAATCCACCAGCCTAGCTCTGGTGGAACAGCTATCTCCCTGCATGCTCTCTTTGGAGATATAGCAGACTTTTTTCCAGTTTAGTTCAAGCTACTTGCAAAAAGCCACATGCATTAAGTTTAAAAAGCTGCTTAAGCTTCTGCAAAGAATACCACCTTGGGAAATCACACATCTTCCACTAGGAGAAACTCTTTTCTCTTATATGACTTTATCCCCCAGAATCACAGGTCTGCTGCTCAGGAAATTTTCATATTGAGTATGGCCCAGCTGCAGTGCTGGTGACCCAGAGAGCAATGTGAGAGCTCTGTCACTGCTAAGTGAATTCCTCTACAGCTTAGTAATTACTGTTAATGATGTCAGCAAGTCCTTTTTTTTTTCAGCTAGGAAGTCACCTGTTTGATATTATGAATGCTATGGTACACAGAAAGTCAAGTTCACAATTTAAATAACCTATGTTTGGGCATGACTGGAATATCTGAATTCACATATAATGAATCCACTTTTCGGTGCTGCCCAAAGATCTATTATCCAGCAACAGAGTGCCAGAGATGAACCAATCCTTTTAATCCCATGAGAAAAAAAATCCCAGGGTGTGGTTTCTCCACTCAGTACTGTGCCCAGTGATAGAAAGAGAGGAATACATAAACAGCATTTTTGGAAGAAAACTTTGGACTTGAGATCTCCCCCTCTGTGGAGAGTCTCCTAGTTGTTAAACTGTATTCTCTCTGACTCTGAACAATGGCTGAGGTTGAATGGGACACTGGAAAGACCAGAGCAGAGGTGAGCTAATGTCCACTCTGATTTATGAGACTAATATTAAATTGCACACCAGAACCTCATCCCCCTCTGACTGTGGTTTTTAATGACAGCAGATGCCATCACAGTGCAAGCATGCACTATGAAACGTGCTTATAGTTCACTTGCTAGACTAGGCTGCTCAGGTCATTCACATGCAAGGGCAGGTAACTTGTGAACCTTCGGTGAATGTGAAAATGAACAGCAGCCTAGAGGTTTAAGCTTGCCAAGTCAGGTATTCAATCTAATCCTTGGAAACAATGGGCAGAATAAAAATAGTTGACATCAGCTATTGTTTCATTAATCATTGAGGGCATAGGTACGCCAAATTCAAGCGCTAATGCCAGCCAGCGATCTTAGATCACAAATGCCTGCCCTTAACTTAAAGCACATGAGCAGACTCAGTGGCATCAGTGGTCAGTCCCAAGCATATGTTAGTTTAGTTTTCTAGATATCCCTGTGACACAGAAACAGAAGAAGCACCTAGAATTGTTTTTCAAAATAGTTCAGATAACACGAGTTACAATAAAGAAAATATAAAACAAACAGGAAGGTGCATGTTGTATATCTCCAGAGTAATGAAAATAGAGAAGAAAAAAGGGAAATTGCTACATATTTCAAACAAATAATATTGATTTTGTATTCCCAAGGGTGTTCAAAAACCACTGGTCAGCACACCACGCTACCAGATTTAGTAGGAAGCTCAGGAAGCTCAGTTTCCTAAATCACAGGGTTTTAATGAAGAACCGTTAAGTATGAGTGGGTGGAAATCTTAAACACCTTACAGAAGACTGTACTAATTAGGGACTCAATCAGTATCTTATTAACTATGTATTGGAATGTCCAGTCACTTTGGAGAATGAGGGTAGGGAAAAGTATGATTTTGCCAGGGCTGAAGAACTCCGCCAACTTTTTATTTAAGAAGCTCCAATTACTCCTTATGTTACAGCATGCACTTAACATGTGAGCTGGGGCAAACCTTTGTACAGAGGTCTTTTTTTGACTAATCTGTGTTAGTTGTCCAAGCACTGTTAATAAAGATGTACATGAATAAACTGAAGGTACATTTGAGTTTCAGCTTAATGCTGAAGATACCTGCCTCTGCATTTACTGTTTCTGCTTTTCTCCTCTGGTGTCAATACCCCCTATGCTAGGTACAAACAGAGCAGGAAAGCTGGATGGGTGTTTCTTCACCTTCTCTGAGTAAAGAGTAAGTTATATATGTGTGTATTGTATGTTTCCAACTATTACCGTATTAATACATTAAAATGATTATAAAATAACATTGTAAGGCTTCTTTTACTGTAAACTGTACTCATATGTACCCTCTCCAAATAGACAAGATGAAGAACTTTTTGGATTGTTTCCATGAAGAGTTGAGGGCATCAAACAGCAGCCTTGCCAAAAACATGTTTATGTGCTGATAAAGCTGTCAAACACTGTGGACAGATGTTTAGTAATTATTCTGACTCCTCTATGCAAGTATACATGCACAACATATATATTCACTCTGTACTGCAGGTTAAAATACCCATTCCAAGTCTGGACCTGGGCTATGCATTTATACAGGTTGTATATTTACACACAAAATATTCCCAAAAGATAGTTATTTTGAGAATTTTTTTCTAGATCCCTGATTTTAAACTATGGCATCCCAGAACATAATATGGGTCTTACCTCCTTTTCTTGCAGTAGCTGTGCCTGGAAAAGCTTCCATCGTCTCTGGCGGTGGGTCTCCAATTTCTCCAGCTGAGGGATCAAATTCTCCTGCCATTCCTCTTTCAGAAGCTCACATTCTCTTACAGAGATACCAGTCACAACAGGCAGGGTCTGAAGAAACAGCTCTGTCACCAACTCTTCTAAAGTATGGGAAGCTTTAGAGTACAGCTCCTAAGAGAGGGACAAAGAGGAACAGAGATAAAAGTGAGAAAGTGAAAACCCTGTCCCTTTCACTGCATGTCTCCATGATGCCACCAGTGAGGGAACATCCCAGTGAAGACACTGGGGCAGTGACTGACCCTAGAACTAAAAATCTAATGGCACTAATGCTTGAGTTAAAAAGACCAATTTTTTTAGATGGAACAACAGTGTTTTGGCTCAGGGCACACCAGGCTGCTTAAAAAGAAATAGTGGCACAAGCAGATAAGTCCTTGAACCCTAACTGTTGTCCATATGCAATTACAGTACAAAGACTACCTTGTTTTACCAGCTATGGCGATATGTTAGAAAAACATTTATTTTGAAAGTTGCTGTGGAAACAATTGGCTGTAGCACAACACCTAGGCAGCATATTTTCAAAGGTGCTGATACAAAATAAATGAAGGCAAGAAGGAAGGAAGTGTTAAAGGGACAGTACGGATTTTATGACACTAGTCATGTTAATAGTTGGTGCTTAAAATATGACATTCTTCAATGGACAGAATTAGTCAAGTACCTTCTGATGTAGAAAGGTTCCACCCTAGGAAAATAAGTATTTTTTGGAGGTTTTATTAAAACTAGTCCAATATGAGTGACTTTCAACCGTGAAGGTTGTTTGACTCTCAAGAAGAGTTTAGGTGATTTAGTCAGATGGTACCCAAGCTAAAAAGTCAGTCCAAAACACGTCATTTCACTGTCAAATACAAGGTGATGATAAAAGCTGTGTCTGCAAACTTGCTAAAAATTTAATATTATCCCTGAGGAGAAGGGGTGAGGGCAGGTAGCTTTCACCATCAGAACAGAAAAAAAACCCAAAAAAACTGGAAAGGTCACACAGACACTGTGGTACTCCAGCAGTACGAAGATCTATTTTTGTGTTAGCTGCACATGATCTTACCAGTCCAGAAAGATTCATTGCCTTCTTGGTTTTGCTTTCATTGTGAATCAACATTACACCTCTTCAAAAAAACTTTCATTTCTTTCTTCTCCATAAAATACTGCTAATATTTTAAAAACTCTTTGGCATTCCTGCTTCAAGAACAGGCTGCCCAGGGAAGTGGTTGAGTCACCATCCCTGAAGGTATTTAAAAGATACGCAGATGTGGTACTTAGTGACACGGTTTACTGGTGGACTTGCCTGTGCTCTGTTACCAGTTGGCCTTGAAGACATTAAAGGCCTTTTCCAAACATGATTCTATGATTTTGTGATAAGAACAAGTCAAATCTTCTAGCTGTTGCCTTCTTTTAAATACAGGTTTAATTACCATCTCTTAAGTGATCAAAATCTAGAACTTCTCAATAGAAATATGGATATATTTACCTAGATTTCAAACCAGCAGTTCATAGACAAGTCTACCAGACTTGTCATTTGGGGGGATATGCATTGGTATGATGTACGACTGTATAAGAGCCCTTTCCAACTGCTAGATGTAAATAAAGAAAATAAAAAGGAAAAAAAAAAAAAAAACAAACCAAAAAAACCCCAAACCAAAAGAGGATGTTAAATCGCAAAGTCAAGAACTTGGAAGTAAAGAATGACCAGACCTTAAATTGCATATGAAATCCCGTTTGGTGTCCCCATAAGATTAATTTGGGGCCCACAGACTGTTACCACAGAACCTTTGTCCATTCCATGTTTACATTTATCAATAGCTACTCAATGGATAGATTTCTTAAAAATCTTTTTTTTGTATTTCTCATTTATTCTAAAATACACAAACTGTGCACTTAATACTAAATTATTATTTCCCTCTATGGATCCCTCTAGGTTGCTAATCACCATATTAATTAGCTGTTTCACAAACAATAAGTAGCTTAACATCTTCCTGCAGTAACCTCTTCTTAAGGATAATCAAGGCACACTATCAAATGTCTTCACTACATCTTTGAGATGAGCTGTCTTTGATTTTTTTTCCTCACTTGTACCTGTTTGGAACATGCAGTATTTTCAAAATCCAACTCCCACTGGCTTTGTTTAATCTCAAAGTGTCCTGAATTTCTGTAAACTTGGCTACGTGTTTCTGAAATAAGGTACTGGGTGTAAGTATGAGAATTAGTAGTCTAAGATGCAACAACCGGATACCTCATTTCTGGTAACACTTCTCCCATTTCTAGTGATTGCTCACAATCTGACCAGGACAATACCATTATGGTAGCATTTGCTATAGAGGTGCATCCTACGCTAAAGGGTGGATCTTCCCTTGCTATAATTACCAGGTCATGCTAAAAGATGTAGAATTTATACCATCTTAATCACCTGTTGTAGGTCTGTCTTAGCCTGCTAAAACTAAGGCAAAATAGTTCATTTGAATTCTCTCTTCCTCTGCTATTTATTTTAAAGTTCAAGTCTCCAAATTCTGGGGTTGAACATAAACTCAAAGATTCTATGTTTCTAATCCCTGTATCCCATAAAACATTTAAAAAACTGTAACTATCTGTGTAAACCATCTCTTCTCTGAGCTTTACTAGCCTTTCAATACAAGTTAATTCTGCATTTACTGGGTGTTTAGGCATCCAAAAACTTCTCTCTGAAATAGGTCAGAAGCAGTCTAGAGGTCAGAAGCAGTCTAGAGGTGTCTGTGGCATTTCTGCTGCAATCTCAAAGGATCTCAGGCAGGGTGTTAAGGAACTCTATTCTTAAACAGAGTTCCACCTACGGCAGCTAAATCACTTTGCAACACTTTGCTGCAAAACTGATAGCACTTCCCTGGCATGCTGTCAGCTCTATATTATTATTTACCAGGAAATCTTTTGCACAGGACATAAATAAGGTATTTTGTTACTTGCCTTCTTGACATTTCCTTTAAAGACCAAGTGAATTGAGTTCTGCTTGCACTCCCTGAGCTTCAAATTATATTGTATACTTACCTTTTGCAGTACCAGAGTGCATACATAGTTATCCAGGAAAAATGTGACCTATGTCCTGTTCCTACAAAAATTACTTACCTACATCACCTCATTAGTATGATGGGCCAAGGCATCTTTAGATCAAAGGTGCTTAACTATTTCTTTGCAAAATACTTTATGGCCCTCTGCTGAAACTGGTGCATGAAAGGACAAGAAAGTGAGATTTGAAATCCATGAGAAGCATTTCACATCAACAGTCCCTTTAGAGATTAAAATGCTGGGTGAACCCATGGAGGGGAAGCAGGACTAAGCCGTATGTTCATTATATCTCACAAATGTTGCACACTGGCACACAAAGCAACAGGAAGCCTCATCGGGTGCTCTAAGTCCATGGGCTGGTGATTTTTAACAGGACACTGCACACTTTCCCTCTTTAGAAATTCTCGTCTGTGCAGGACACAAATCCTGCACTTACCAGTCTCATCTGTGGTGCAGGATCACAAAATAAACCGCCATCAGTGATGAATACCAAAATACTAACTTCTCTTCAGTGTTCAAGGAACCACTGGCCACTGGCTTCTTTAATATTAACACAAAATAATATGTACATTTGATCCCTGGCAGTCCTTGCAACCAAGACCCTAAGGTGACAGGGTGCTCTACCCAGAGGATGCACCACAGGTACAATACGGTGGTCACACTGATGCAACACTAGAAAAAAATGCAGTGGAACGGCCTTTTAAAATTCGATAGGGGAAATTGTAGGTCTTCATTTATGAAAGATTGCAGATGTGACTGAATTCTACCAAAGTGACTCAAGCTAACAATAGTCCAAATCTATTCATACTTTAAGAACATACTTGATCTGAAAAAAGCAATAAAGTCTGCCTGTGAGCAGGGAAGGCACATGACATATTACAAAGCTTATTTTCCACAAGGAAAACAAAACAAAACAAAACAAGAAAACTTGTTAAGAAATCTTACTGCTTCCAGCATTTTATTTTTGGACTAGAACCTCTACAAAACAGTTCTTACAAGCTTCCTGATATGTGATCTCTTGTCTTTAGAAATTTTACTTAATGAAATGTATTCAAATTGATTCCATTATTAGAATAGTTGATTGCGGTGTTGAATGAACCAGTTTGTAGTACCTGGCAGTCAATCTCAAAGCTTTTAAAAAAATCTCCAGGGAAATTCATCAAGCATAAAGAAATACCATGGGGTATATGCAGAAATAAATGGGCTCAGATCAAAATGCTGAGTGCATCTGAATTTCAAACAAGGCAATAAATATATAATTTTGTGAAAATACAGGGGAAATGCACAGCTTATCAGATTTCACTACAAACCGAAGAACAATATGAATGCTCTCCCATAAACCCAAATGATTAAAAGGTTCTTACATGAAGACAAGAAATAAGGTGAATAGCAAAACTGTGAAGCAGGAAAATGCAATCAGAAAAGCTAGCTGAATTGTATTTTACGTGTCAGCCACTGACTAGTATATACTATTTCCAAGAGGCAACTGCATAAATATTTCTTAACTTGTGATATAACAGCATTTCATTAAAATAATTAAAATTTCTGGGCAAAGCTGCAGAACACTCTTGAATTTATCTCCCAAAACTCAATGACTAGGACAGCTGTTCAGCAGATAAAAGAATCATCTTCCAACCCATACTGTACCTTATTAAGGACAGAGATTCAATACTCATATCATACATCCCATAAATACTCCTAACATTCTTGGACACCACTAGCAGATCATCCACATTAGAAACTCACACTGAACGGGGTAAAGCTGATTGCATGTATTTCTTCCTCTCTTCCACATGAAGAATTCTGGAATGCTACTTGTTATATGAAACCAGTACCCTGCTTTTAAGCATCCAAATAAAATAAATAAAACCAATAAAACCCAGTGCATTGAAGTTATTCAAAGCACAAGCTAGAAAGAAAAAAAAGTTTGATTTTCCTTCATTTAAAATGGAGGTTCATTGAAATTCAAGTCTTGCCTCTCTACTGGTCCTTGATTTGTTCAGGAGGCAGTTTCAATCTTCTCTTTCTGTGGTCTCTTTTTAGAAATGTGCCTTTATAGATAAGGTTATGTTTTACTAGATCTAACTATTAACAAGTTGTCATTTTACATAGAGGTAAAATAAATCTTCTTATGCAATAAGGCAAGAAGCAAACTTTAGAATGAAGGCTATCTGTATCAGACATCTTGTATCAGTTTAAGTGAAATGACCTCACCAAATTTAATCAGTATCCAAACTCAGAGCTAGACTGAGCTCACACAGTAAGAGCTCACAAATTCCATCTATTAGACCATGTTTTTCAGCCTTTTGGGAGTAAGTCACAAGGCAAAACCTTCCGAACTGAGCATCTGAGGTGGAGGTCTCTTGATAAGGATTTCCATCTGAGACAAACTGATGAAAACAAGCTAGTTCTTGGTACCCCAAAATGCAGTCCACTCTATGAAAAGAATCCCTTACAGCATCCTTTGATAATGAAATTATACAAGGAAAGTAATGAAAGAGTAAGTCTCTGAAAATTTGTACTTCTTATTTTGACAACATAAATTTTCCTCTTTATTAACAAAGGAAAATATCAAATGTATTGTTTCAACCTCGCATTCATGGTTACTCATTCATAAAATGTTTATTGCTTTGTCTGTTTATAATATTACTTAATAGCTTTTAGACTAAAATCTTGTGCTTCTATGTTCAGTCAATTCAAATGAAATAACATTCTGGTGAACTGCTATCAGCAAAGGGGAATTATAAATGACAGTAGGTTGTGTGGTTTTATGTTTCTGATGTTAAGGCTGAGGAAAAATAATTATCTTACCATGGACTATGTAATTCCTAGCTGTTAATTGATTTCCTTTGTGCAATCTGCATGTCTGTTTTCTTAATAATGAACTGTTAACCACCAACCTCTTTTCAATTCTCCCTTCCCTACTGAAGTAAGTAGATATTTCACAAAAAAAACCCCCAAACAAAACAGACAAAAAAAGAGAAAGAAAAGACAGAAGATTGCTGAACATCTGATATGCTAAACTTGAGACAGTTTTGCAAGAAGCTAAGCCATTAGTTTTTTCAAGAGATCCCAAGAAATGAGAAACAGAACAGGATATACCTGGGGGAGTGCTTTTGCTGCCATGTAAAAGAAAATTATGGTAAAAACTTTGCAATTGAAAAGCTACCTAAGCCAATACAAGCTGTTACTTGTGTAATCTCTCTTGTTTACAGGATAGCTGTGCAGACTGTGTTTATAAAAATATTAGGCTGAACCATTCAATTACCACTGACACAATTTCTCCTTCTGTTATGATATACTATGATAATCCAAATCACTTGCCCCCATTCCTCAACTTGCACTTCAAAAATTACTTACGTAGCTTGTGTCTAGACACAGACTATTCACCTACAGCACACTATTTTAAACCACTAGTATGGCTGAAATCCTCCAAATATAACTCATTCATTGACTTCAGGCATCAACAGATCCCATTAACCTTGGTTAAATTATTTTAATTGATTTATTCATGTGTGAACTAAACAAACCTACTCAATTATTCTATGCAAACGCAGTCAGCTTCCAGATCATTGCATTTTTACATATTTATTCACCAATCTGGAGAATTTTTTGATGCCCTCTTCCACTACAGGATACAGGGGTGCTAGAGGGTTATATAAATCTATCTTTATACACTCATAAGTGTAACATAAAAAGGGCATAGGAATTTGAAGGGGGCTTAGAAGAACACTGTGAAAACAAGGTTAAGGATATTCTCCCACAAGTGAGGGGTACTTGCATATTAGTGACATCTTCTGTCCTCCGGATATTCACCGCTGCCCTATTTTATCACATGGTCACTTCTTCCTTATATTTTGATATCACCTCTTGCATTGAGGTTATCTTTCTACTTACTTATGAAACGAAGCCTGTCAGGCTTGTTTCCCTGCTTACTTATACTAGGACAAACCAAGGTAACTGTTGACATGTCAAGCCATTCTAGCACACAAGTGACAGAGGAATGGAGGGCCTAAAGTTTTTATCACATCCCAATCTTTTATCACATGTAAGACTTTACCACTCCTTTTCCCTTAAAAAAAAAGAGCTGCTAAGGACTGTGAACTTAGGGTGACAGCTGGGCACTTGGCCAAGTGACTTTGTCAGAATGCAACCTTTGGGAACTGTGTACTGGCTATCTTCCTTCCTGTCATCTACAGTGCAAGTTTTGATACAGTATTTAAATGGGGGTGGATGGTTTAGAAAGCTGATAGACAGCTTCTTTGAAACCTGCTGCTATCAACTGCTCTTAGGTGAACGTATGATCGAGAACGGCACCTCGCCTGCGCTAACTGGAGGTCATGTATCTCTCCAACACTGGTGCTGTTACAGTACTGGATATTACCTGAGCTACAGGTGTGACCTGAGTCACACCACTGCAAATCCCTGTCTTCTTCCCATGGGTATCTCGCCTTCCCCATTAGTAGCAGTAGCTTCTCTGTAGCAGAAACCCCAAGAAGTAAGTGAAGGGGCACAGGTCTGCTGCCCACGGAAAGGCTTCTGCTTGTCCAAGGTGCACTTTCTGCTCTGAAAGTGTGATGGAGCAGAGAGAGAAGCAAAGGCACTGTGTTTGGGAGATGCAATCTGCTTTACTTAATAGCAAATCTACTTTTGTTTTATGCCTCAGGTAATAGTCAACGTGTGTAACTTACACATACCACACTTCCCTCAGCTGGAGAAGTCAGAATAGCTCCATGTACCTACAGTGGGGCTACGATCTTCTGTATTTTCTTTCTAGTTTACAATGTATATTCAGAAGCAGTCTGCTCTCCTTAAACAGTCTGTAGTATCTGTATGTAGGATTAAGGGAAGAAAGTGCTGTTGTTCAATATGTTAAATGTAACAGTAAAAATGTTTTATTATAGAAGAAAAAAAGTGGGAATTAAGATTTGTGGACCCTCTTTAAACATGCCTGTTGAATCATAGTAGTTGCAGTTTTTCACATCTGGCAGTGTTTGTTCGGGTCTAGGAATAAGAGAGCAGCTGCAATACAGAATTATGATGACTTAGAGCTGAGTGAATTGGCAGAGTTAAGTTTGTGCAGCTCTCCTGGCAACTTGGCAACTCTAGAAACACAATTCACCCAAACTAATTTTTATTTAATGGAAAAGAAAACTTACCTAACAGTGCTGACAAAAAATACGATTTTCAGTCTGATCTTAGTGTCACTAAAGCAGAGTACACAGTAAAGGAAAGCAATATAATTTCACAAATGAGGTGGAACTGTGCAGGGTAAAAAAAATTTATTTGGTCTCAAGAGACTTCATGTGAATTGCAGAAAGAGGTGGAGAAGTTATTACTTCACACAGTCCATTCTCAAGAGTTACTATCAGCAGACATGTTGACTTTTCTTAAATTAAACAGCTTTGTACAATTAATCTACTCCGATTCACTGGCATAGCCCTCCAAGCAAACCTTTCCTTTCTCCAAAGCAGTAGTTCCGAAATATCCTGTTCCTTGCACTATTACATAAAACCACGGCAAAACTGTTTGTTCTAAATACAGTGGCTTTATTTTTTTTTATCAATTGAATTTGAAAAAGTGCATGTGGGCTAGTGCTAATTAAGATTGTGGGGTATCTTCTCCTAATGTGATAGGGACCACAAGTTTCATAACATCCTGATCTGGTCATAATTAATCATGACAAGGATCCTGTTGAGCTGAAAGTGATTAGTTTCAGCCTAATTAAAGGTCACTGCTGGCTACAGTTTTGGGCTTCATCAGATAGATCATGTTGTCCTGTTTTTTCAGTGCAGACAGAAAATAATTAGAGATGACGCAAAAGTGTGAAGTGTTTACGTTTTTTCCAAATCTGTAACATGAACTATAAAAATATTACTTACACCAAAGATCTGAAATTATTTCAGGGAACTACTGCCAAAACAATTTCTCCAAGAGCAAAAAGAGATGAGAAATACATTTCTGGGGGATGTAATGAAGTTGACTAAGAATAGTGTCTAGCCATGGTGCAGAGGAGATAATTATACTACATAAATGAAGTCTCTCTCCTGGTTGTAATGCCAGATGTTGTAAGCTCTCAACATCACTGCAGCCCTGTCAGCCACTCAGGCAGCATGCTATAGCAGACCATGTAGGCATGTTCTCACTAATGAGGTTAGGAAACATAGTGTGTTGGGAAGATAATGGAAAAGGCAAGCTTGTGTGGAAGACTGTCCTGTTTCCATCTCCCCATTTGCCAGCTTAGCTTCCTGGAGCTGCCATGATCTTTCCTACAATTTCCCAAACCTCCCCAAGGCCTGACATTTTGCAGTGGAGTTAGAAATTCTTCACAATTATTTTAGTAAATGACACATATCACTAGAGGTGGCACCTTGTAGAGCTCTGCAACAGCTTCTGTGCTCTCGAAGTCATCCTCCTCCTCTAGTTCCCACTGTGCTTGCCGATGCTTCTCTAACAGTTCATGGTAAGCCTAAAAGAAACACAACAGGTATATTTAAATAGCCAAAAAGATTTTGACAGCTTCTTGTGATTCTCTCCTTACCCGCCCTATCCTCTTCCTATGGACCATTACATCTGGTACTGTGACTCAGAGGGAAATGATACTTCCCTTACCACTTTAATTTGAGCATATGAAGTCTTGAGTATATAGAAACTTCACAGCTTCAGCAATTAGGGGTTAAATAAAATGCATCTAACACTGGAAAACATGTGAAATGATGTGATTTGCAACCCTTTCTGTGTGTGAATATCACTTCCTCTTTGCCAGTACTATGAGGTGCAGAACAGCCATCAACCATCATCATGAGACACCTTAGTTTCAGCTGTATCACACTGTATAGGGCTTTTGCACTGGGGTTGGTTTCCATGTTTCATGGTGCTCCCTAAAAGGCTGTTCTGTGACCTGGTTCTGACCTGATCCTTGGTCACAGATTTAAGAGGGATGCAATTTTTTTCTTCAAGCCAGGAGTGCGCTGTGTTGACAGGCTCATGTCCTGTATGGAAGACTGAATTTCACAAAGAACATCTCATTTTGCAGACTAATGAGTGGTCTTATGCATAAATTTCCCTATTTCGATTTAAACTGACAAGTATCCTCTTACATCCCTGTGGTAAATACGGCTTTCTTCCTCAGGTATGTCAAGATGGCTCTTCTAAAGTGCACAGAAGTGCTCATGAACAAATTGTGTACATGTCATTCTTATAGGGGTGGACTTTAAAAATCACATTTTTCATAAAATCATAGTTTACCATAGAATTTGACAAGTTAATTGCTGTAATGTTTACCTCCACTGGTGGTAGGGCTGAGCAAGTCTGTGTTACTTTAACAGTCACTTTTTGGATTCTGCTTCACTTAATAATTCCTGTATTCTCTGCCAGTAAAAACCAAAATTAAAATGCTCCTTTTCCATTGGAAACATAGGTGAAGGAGACAGAATGATAGAGGAACTCTAACCTTTATTATCTATGTAATTTTGTCATATAAAAAAAATCACAGCTGCAGCAAGCAAAACATTAGCATACAACCTGTGTTCAGAAGAACATGATGTGAAGAATTCACTAAAAAATCCACCATCTTAACTGGTAACCACTTAAAACTCTGCAGAAAGGCTAGGGATTGCCAAGGCTACTACCATGGTGGTATGAGCCCTTTGATGAGGTGGAGGAGGGAAAGCAGAGAAGAAAAGTGCATTTGATGGCTACAACTCTTGGTTCATGGTGAGGACTCAGGACCAACTCCTTCACTGCTGGGCTGGTTGTGAAACCATGAAACAGGTTTAAAAATGCTCTTCAATGCTGAGGGGATTGCTTGTAAAATAATTACTGGATTATTTTAAGTCACATCATGGGAGCTGCAGACATATACAAGTATTTCTTATTCTTCAAAGAGTTTCTGGACACAAGACTCTGTTCTGGGACAATACGCAGAAAGGCTTAATTTCTGACTTTTATTATTTGCAAACATGCATTCCATAACACTAACCTGTGTTCTCTCCTGCAGCATGAAGTGTAAGTTGCCTATTTTTACACAAGATGTGTGTGGCTCTTAACTTTGTAGGGAAAAGGTCTTTGTTTCGTGAATATTGGACATCTCCAAGCATTCTGAATCATGTATATAAGGAAAACACATTTATAAGTGCTCCATGGCTAAAAAATGTGTGATAAAATTATTTGTCTTAAGTTATGAGAAGCCAAAAAGGTAAAATGTGCTGTACTGTCTTAAAGTGCCTGAAACCTTTTGTTTTGAAGTGAGGTGTTGCCACACAGGTGTTGCATAGAAAAACAGTAACTGTGTTATCCAGTTCATAAAATATAATTAAAGAGCTTGGCCCTGCAGTACAGAATTGCAGTGTTGAGATCAATAAATTTTTACAGTTGACTACAGCTGGAATATGGGTCTTCTCATACAGTAATTTAAGTTATTAAATTTCATCAAAAGTTTCATGCTGCTGGATGTAATCACTTTAACCTTAAATGATTTCTTTTCATGAAAATTGAGGATTGATTTTTATTTATTTATTTCTTAATAACTTGGGTCTGTAGTTCTCAGCAGTTCTAGCTGCTGCCCTGAGCATTTACAGCTAAGAATTCTGATTTTGTATATACATTCTGAACAATAGCAACAAAGCTTTATAGAAAATATGGCCAAGAAAACATCCCACTGGCCACTGTATATCATATTAAATTATCTATTTGCAAACCTTCTCTAAGGTATCCTGCCAGCGATCGTAACATTTTCCCTCTGCTTATGTGAAATCTGGTCTTTTGTGCCTCAGTGACCTCACTCACAGAAAAGCAATTAGATCAGTGCAGTATGCGTTCTTCTGCAATGCAGGCCAGATACTTTCCTCCTGAGGTTTCCTATATTGAACCAAACATACAGTATCTAAGTAAAAGATGTTTTCTACAAAATATGCAATCTAGCATTAACACCCTCTGGCATTCTGTTCTTACGTGACAAGACCAACACTGGAGGAAAAATCTCTAGGCGGGGGAGGTGAGAGATGGGAGGTGGTGTCTGACCCTATCCTACTTGTGCTAGTGTACATAATTCTTAGGAGGACTCAAAAAACCCAATTTTATGGAACTGGAGAAATCTGCAATATATGTGGCCTTAAAAACTAATGGATCAGGGAAAATAAGTTTTTACATGCTCACCTTAAGAAAATCATGAACATCATCATTATGAAAAGTTTTACTGAGGAGACTCTCTTGTTCATCTTTCTGTCTGTGCTTGAATTCTTCTCTCTTCTTTGTACGGCACTCCAGTCGTTTCAAGATCAGGTCTTTACTTTGTTGGATACATTCTGGAACATAAACCACAAAAGATTAGATACTGCAACTCCACAGGGATAAAATAGCATCTGCTACTGTCACACAACATAAAATCACAGAAATTTGTTAGTGAGTGAAACAGGCAAGTCACTACCATGCAGGATTTCAAATTTGGTTATTACCCTGATTGGGCTGTTACATGGCACTTGGATCTATCAGGTTTTTGGATCACTACCATCCTGCGCCCTCCCTTTCACTGGTGCTGCTGCTTATACAAAGGCACAGTGTTAGCTCAAGAAACTGATTCCCATCTGCAACACCCCAAACCTCCCCTTCCTGCTTTGGGAAGGTCCAGAAATGGCTCATCACTTAACTGCAGATACGCAAATGCTGCTGTAAGGACAGGGGCATTAACATATGGTGGGAAGAAAAGGTCTAGAATAGTGTTAGCTCAGATTAGCTTGAACTGGCATACAGCCATACCAGGCTTCCAAAATGATACCTGCAGCAAAAGTTGTCAAGGTCCCTCTGCTTTAGTGCTAGTACTGCAAAATGTTTAGCACTGAGTTCTTCTGTACTACATCCCCTCTATAGCTCCAAGTGATTCATGAATTCATGAGTCTATCAGGGCCCTGTGCTGCAGAGTGGAATTGGTGCTTTTCATGTTCTGCCACTACTTCCTATCTCACTGCCTGTCCACCTAAGAAGAACTTCATTAATTTCCCCTACTTCCTCTGCCCCAGACCAGTATTTCACTCCTGACACTGGCAGCTGAATGAGAATGCAAAAGAACACTCATCTGTGGCTGCTGTTGTGCCACCCTATCAAGCCACTTTAACTATGAGAAATTATTTTGTGCAGAAATAAAGGAGTACAGTACTGCAGAAACAACATACTACTTATTCTCCATGCTAATTTATCATGCTTATCCACATGCTGATGATGCACTGACAAAACACTTGAAAGTGCACTGAAAGTACAGGAAAGCCTGTAATAAAAATGTCACCTGAACAAATGTAGCAAGTGTTATTTTTAAACAGTACTTGATTCTTTACTACTTCCTTGATTGTTTCCTGGGAACACAGTCTTGCTGGCTTTGTGTTCTGCTTGTGAATTACAGGTGCAGTTTAAATTACATATTTAGGAGCTCAGAAGTAAAGTCAGCATAGGTTCCTATATGAAAAAGCTGCACTCCAGTTTTATTTTTCTCTTCTTTTCTAGGCACATTTCATTTCTATCTGAAACTAGGTCGATAATGCCATTCTGCACAGGCTGTGCTAACCATAACATATAGCTAGCTATATTATAAACACTTACTTTGCATAAAACCAAGGCCTTGACAGAGGTATTTTTGCTTTGGAAGAAGGGAAACTTGACAAAAAGGGGAAAAAACAGCCGCAGCTGTACGTTATGCTTAAGGAATGCCAGTGGCTGAACCTATGCAAGGACTGTGAACTAGGCATGTCAGTCTTAGAAGCAAACACCTGTGAAGTAACCTGTATCAAAATATACATGAATTCAAGAATATCAGCAAACAGTTCATATGGTGAATTGATGGTTTTGAAGTGGAGCAATTCTGCAGCATGAGAATTCCAACCACCTTCTACAATGAAATGACTGGCTCAGTGGATGAGGGGAGAACAGTGGATATTGTCTACCTTGACTTCAGCAAGGTTTTTGACACAGTCTCCTGTCAGATCGCCACAGAGAAGAGCCATCAAGTAAAGGCTGGATGAGCAGACGGTGAGATGGATTTAAAACTTGCACAAAGCCCACCCGGAAGCCAGAAAGGTGTAGTGTACCCCAGGGTTCAATCCTACTCTCTGTCTCCAGAGGTTCTTCTAGCCTCAACCATTCAGTGATTCTCTGAATTGCTGACTGCGAGACATGACACATTTTATTGACATGAACCCTGAAAGTGAATGAGCAGCACTACAGCAAGAATGTACTGCAACAAGATTACATTCATTCTAACTATTCAGTACACTGAATTCTAATCCTCACGCCATTTTGCTAGGACGATTCCCTTTAAATGTGTTCACAAGTAGCAGAAATGGTTCTGGAAGATGTGTGAGAGTAAAATACTTCCCACTGTTTTCCTTTTGGCTAAATGTGTCCATGAGTGCTGATGGGAAGCACCGATCTCTCGATACAGCACCTACCAGAGAAGTTGCGGTTATGTTTCTGTAGATGTTGGGCATTAGGTAATGTGCAAAGTGACACAGGGAGAACCTTAAATTGGTGGGATGGCTTAGACTTTTATAACTGCATACTTTACAGACAGGCAATGTGAAGGGGATGCACAAGGAAAAGACTTCGTTTTCAAAGTATTTTAGACTGACATAATAAAAGAGGGCTTTATCTGAAGATCATAGGCCTTAAAAACACTTTTTCACAAGACTGATAGCACAACTATGTTTTGTGTATCTTCTGCCTCCACATGCTAGCAAGAGATCATAAAATAGTATTCTGCATGTATACAGCTATTACTGTCTCTAACATTAGCCAGTATCACCAACAATGTCAAGGACGTAAAGAGCAAATGGAGAAATCTCACAAATACTTTTAACAAACATGACTTTTCTTCAATCTTTAAATTATTGAAGTAAGGTATAGATTATGTGAACTGTAGAGTAAGTTCATAGTAATACCTGGAACAAGACCTAAAAGGCTTAAAGTCAGATTTCCCATTCTAAGCATCCACCCTTCACAATAACAGTATTCTTGTCCATTTCATCAATATCATTTTAAAAAAGTGGGATATAGGCCTGAAGTCATAATTTTTAATTCAATAAAGAGAACTCATACTTGCATTTGTTAACTCAAGAGCGCTGATCTAAGTACTCACCATTACTAAAATGTGCCAGCTGTTCCCAGAAGGCCTTGTGCAAATCTGTTAAAAGTTCCTCCTTTTGTCGTACTGAGAGATTATTCTTTACAGTTAAATGGTCCAGAATATTTGATACAATATTTAATCTACACTTGCATTCTTCTGGTATATGGGAGTTCAGTGAATCGATCATTTTCACCATAAACTCCCAGTTGAATAACCTTTCCTGAATCTCCTAAAACAAATATAAAAAGCGCTGTTTAGAAACCAAGAATGGGTCTTTGGTTGTGCCCGTCCTTTCACTGAATTATTCATTCCTAAACTAGGCAGAAAACCAAGGAGGCTTCTCGAGACTATGTGAGTAACAATCTTCATGTATCCAAATACTTCTGAAAATCTTGACTGGTATAGGATAGCAGTGGGTTTATTGAATATTCAGTTACAAGAGCTCCCTTAAAACAACTGGTGTTTTTCAGTATTTATAACTGTCAAGATGACTTTAAGGCAGGAAAAGATAACAATCTTGCAGAACTTACTTAAATGCTCAAGTGGGAAAGATGGATAGAAGGGTAACATGGAAGTCCTGGGCTTCGTTTCAAGATTACTATACACACATCAGTATGGGCTGGGATGCTGCTGGGATCCCTTCAAGTCTGTGATCAGCTGGAGTTCAGTAGATGCACTAAATATTAGTAACTGCTTATAGCCTCACAGCTTTCATTGCACTATTAGAGAAGCAGCCCAGGATTACAGCAGGGAGTAATATTTCCAGGGTGAAATGCAACTGCTTTTGACAATGCTGCAAGGTTGGACAGTGTGACAACTACTGTAGTTAACACACACATACAATGACACAGGCATCACAGTAGTGACTTCAGGTAGGAATATTTCCAGTAGCTGTATCCAAAGACCTCATTTGAAGTCTGCCAGTCTGAAGGGACTTACTGTACAGTAGCCCAATATGGGCCAAGCGTGATCAGCTGCAAGGACTATTTTCATACCTGGCTAGCTCAGTTTACTTAGCTGCTCCAGTGCAAAAAGTAACAAGATAATAATTACTGTATCTGTTCATTAGTAAGCCAAATAAAGCTAGCTATCCATTTATTCTCCAAATTACTAATGATTTCAGTGGGCCAGATTCTGATTGTACTGTTAAACTATAAATTCCAAGTAATTCTTTCAGTATGTCCCGTGCAAAGCAAATAAAGGATGTTATATTTAACACAGCATTAAGCACAGTGCTGATGCATTTATAAACACATTTTTCCCTCTTAGAACCATTTAACTAAGAGATTTTATGGGTTTTTAATTTCAGTCAAAGTCATTGGACACATAGAATTGTCTTCAAATTTACATTAGGATTTCTTGGTCAAAGTGGAATAAATACTTTGAAAGAAAAATAAATGTCCTAATGCCCAGGGTAATGATTTTCCTTCATCATTAGATCTAGTGCTGTTGCTCTTGGCCCACTGTTAATACCACTTTTTCCTAACATAACTTCATAAATGGTATTTTGAGAATTAGAACTCAAGTGTAGCGAGTTCACCCTCCTGTGAAGCTTCATAAACTCCAGTGGAAGTTGAGCTCTTTGCAAGAAACCTGGAAGAGACAACTGGTGTAAGAAGCCGACATAATTTCTGAGGCAGGAGTCATAGACTCTATGCATGTGTGTAATTCTTTGCGTGCAAATCAACTTAATCTGTCTCAACTTTTACTTCTTTTTGTACTTTACCATTGCCTGTAAATCTTGAGATTCGCGTAGGAAGTTCTCTACTGCAATCATCTTCTCGGTCAGATACATCATTATCTTTGTTGCTTTGGCACTTGAGCATTTTGATTGGTCAAGAAACGCCTGCTGGGCTTTGTCAGTCTGCTTCCAAAAAGCTTCCATCTGTGGAATATGAATCAAAAAACAATCCATGTTCCCTCATTAATCATCTACTGTGTCACTACAGCGAGATGCATAGGAGTCTACTGAGATGCAAATCACAAGACTACAGACAGCTTTCAGTATCAGTTACAATCAACATTATGCAAAGCTAAAGAGCCTATTTACTATGTGATGATGCACATGTTGGTGGCACATAAACTGTAGGTCAATCCTGACCTTTTTAAATGTAGCCACTCTGTACAACTTACTAAAAATTAGTTAGTCCTCCACATATTGCATCTATAAAAGCCTATTTTGTTGTTAGCATTAATGTAGAAACTAAGAAAGATAATGAACTGCAGCCCTTTTTTTTCTGGGTAGTTTATTTAGCTGCAATAGCAGGCACTTCAGTCAAACAAGATTTTTGCTAAAAAAGAAAAAAAGATAATTTGAACTGTATTTCACCATCAAAATCTTTCAGAGCTACATGCTACATAAGCACTTTATTAACTGTGCTGGAATTAAGTACTCTATGCAGTATTAGCACAGTGTATGTGGCCATCATATATTATTGTATGGGTAATCACTAGTTTTAGGCTCTGAATCCTACAAACAAAATCCTGTGCACAACTGTGAATATTCTGTGGTATTCAGTGGTATACCTGAAGATAAAATCTATCCATCCCCAAGACTTTATTATAAAGTATCTGTGAAAAAAAAAGTGACTGTGGCATTTGTGTGTATGGAAAAAAAAACCCCTTTGTATTACTGAGGGAAGAGTGGATGAGCTCAAGGTCCTGATCTATATGAATCTATGTACAGAGAAATTATTTTCAATATGGATGAAAAGCATCTGCTGGTAAGAGTGACAGACTCACTGAAGGATGACTGCTGCTCCCTCTTGTTGCTCAGCTAGGCTGCCAATTTTTTTTTATCTGACTAACTGTGGAGAATACATTTTCAGAGTGCAAAAAAAGTTAAACTGCAAAAGAAACTTGACATAGATGTACCCTTGTTACCAGGACTTCCACTATAAAGTGAAAGACACAGATAATCAAGAGAAAGTTGAGAAAATTCCCAGTGAAGCACTTAACCACCAGACATTAAAAAATGTTAAGTCTATGAAAAAGGCCCAAGACTGAGATGATGGGCTGTTTAGTTCAGGGCTGAAGTGCCACAGTCAATCAGTGCAAGAAGCTGACAGGCCCATCAGTCTGACTAGTCAGTCTCTCATTTTCATCAGCTGTGAGTTTGCTCAAACCTCAAAAACAGGACTGGAAAGGAGACTATCTTCCAGATTACTCAGTTTACTGGATTTTTACCTCCTGCTTTCTAGCCTGCAAGCTATTCAGACAAAGTGACACTACTGAAGAGAAAAATAAATACATAAATTAATAAATCTTTACTTTGAGAATAAAATGCTTGCTATTAAACTGTATCTTTACATTAGAAAAACAAGTAAATGTATTCTAATGCGGGAAGTTGTTAAAGAAATACGTTTTACTGAAGTATATGTGCAAAGTATACTAGAAGGTAGTACTGCAATTATATTTTTAGTACTTATTTCAGCTGAAAAAGTTTCAGTCTCTTATTGCTTTCTTCCTCAGTTACAGAGGATAAAATTTCTAAAAGTCAGGCTATACAAAGGCTTGAAGTAAATCTTACCTCTAGCAAGCAACAGATATTTCTCAGCTCTAAATCCAGTGGATAAAACAGTGTATGTATAAAAAAACCTATTCGGTCCCAAAGGGAGCTTTACTTTGCTGGAGCAATGTAAAAATATTTTCAGGACTCATACACATCTAAACTAACCGTGAATCAGTCAACACCACAGTTAAAAAAAAAATAAATGTACTCCCCATCAGAAAAATAACATTAACATAAAACTTAAGAAAAAATCATAAAGTTACATGATCTATTACGTGCTCAGAATATTCCCTTTCTTTCCTTTCTAAGTCTTCTAGAGTCTGGTACTCTGAGTTATGGGCTCCTGACATCTCAGTATTCCAGAGTCTAGAGTCAAGTTGTTTCTGTAATTCTTCAAAATCCTGGGGAAAAAAAGCAAGTGATTTTCTTTTAAACAGAAAAACAGACAAAACTTCTAAATTCAAGAGGGAATTTGTATGTCAATTCTAGCTCGTGGCTAAGGAAACTGAAAAAGAGTGTTTCGAATTTCTGTCTCTGGGTAATGCACCTTCCACAGTAAGTTAATATTATTCCAGGTACATGGTAGCTCAGAACTACACTTAATGCAGATACATACATTTCCACTACTACACTAGTACAATCAAGACTGTTGTACATATCCACTGAATTCAAGTTTTTTTAACACCTCTCCATGAGCTTTCACACTAGTAATCCTTTGAATCTACCCACAAATATTTTTTAATGCATGTGCCCCATGTAAAATGGCAGCTATGACTATACACACTGTGTTTAAAAGCACAGATAGGTTTCCAGACATGATAATCAGTGTTGCCTGCAGAGTGATAGCGCACATGTATGAACACACGTGTAATTCTCCTAAGGGACAAACTACAGACTACATGATTATGTGGTCTTTTAAAGTTTTTCAATCTTTTGAAACCAGATGATATTTTCCTGAAAACTAATCTTCAGCCATTATTTAATAAGGAGGTAACTGAAATGGATGATTCTGCAGTTGTTCAAATGCACCTTGCATAACAAATGTGTGCTATTAATACCACCCAATTTTGAGTGTCAGTGCATTAACTTGATACCCTTACACCTTAACGAAATGTAATGAGATTTTCGACAAGCTTCACAAACAATTTCATCAAAATCTCATGAATTTTTCTTACAATGCAGAATTAAAAGAAAAAAATGCTGCCTGCAATAAATCATACAATCCTTCAACTTGCCAATGCAGTATTCCAATGCAGTAAATAGTTTCCAGTGCTAATACTTCTGCTTATAACCAATGTCTCTTATACATGGTATTCATCACCAGCCTCATCCCTTATGTGACATCCCAACTTTAAGGCTGCCAAGTTTCCAAGACATTTCTCTTTACAAGACACAGGAATCCCATATTGACACTTAAACAACTGGAATACTCCAGCAATTACTGCATCTAATTGAGGTTTAGTCTTTGCCTCACATCAGCTCAATCAGGTGCATGAAGACACCGATGCTGTCAAGCCTCATTGAGGGCTGGGCTACACTGGAAAACATGCCTGTCTATATTACTCCTGTGTTCATAACTTGAGGTTGTTACCAGAAGTCCATCAGAAAAAGAGAGTTGCACACCAAATCTCACTTTTCATTTAGTAAATACTATCAAGTTTAATGGTAAAACTGGGGATTTAAGGCAGAAGAGTAGTTTTAGGGCAAAAAGGGCAAAATACATTCTAATGTAGTTGTAAGGTACAGCTGCAGAGATTCCTGATATTAATTCATATTGTGAGACTGTACGAACAAAATATACCTCAGCAACTAGAGCTGATAAGCTGATAGATTAGTGCCTAAATGTGAAATTCCGTCTGCATGTAAGAAAATTAAATATTGGACTAGGAGAAATGCTCGGAGAAATGGTGGAGTCTACTTCAGTGCAAATATTCAGTACTTAAGATTGACAGGGCACTGGGTAACCTTACTTAAGGCCCTGCTTCCTACACAACTTTGGACCAGACGATCTCCAGATCTCTGCATCTCAACCCAGACTTTTCTATGACTCTAATCTGGAAAATTCAAAGTGAAACCAGCATCTCTCCTATTTTCTTCAGTTTTGTAAAGCTTTTTTCCTGCTAATAATCTTACAAATAGTACTGTGAATGTATTCTATCAATGTGCGTCTTCCAGTTCAGAAGTGGGATATGGATTTTAATACAAGTGTATGGGAAAAACCCAAACAGAACAATGAGGAAAATAAGTATATTTTCCCTTGATGAAAGCCTTGAGTTTATTTCTGGTACATTATTTCCTGCTATTTTGTTATCAGTAACAATATATATGAACCCACAAAAAGACCTGATAATTAGAAATTATGAAATCTGAGCAATAAGGTTCACAGTGTTCTGTTTGCTTGAACGCATTCAACTAGAAAATACTCTAACAGATTACAGAAATCACTGTCCTGATCACCTCACACAATACCAAAGAGGAAATGCATACAAGGAAATGAAGAGATTCAACTAACAAGGGAGTTTCTTTGCATTTCTTCTGAAATAGGTTACAAATTATATTGTTGTTTAAATATTGTTGAGAAAGCGTGCTGTGGCAGCTTCCACTAACTTGTGGAATTTACTTATTTTTCTGTGGTCTTAAATATTAACCAACAAAATCACTTACATTTTCCTGAGTTAAAAGGATTTTCTTGAACAAATCATCAGCAATCTTCTTTTTATGATAAACATCTGTGAAGTGTATTTTGAGAACTTGAAAAAACATCTGTTTAAAAGGGAGGAAACAAAACACAAGGTCAAGTGACTGTTCAACATCCTAAGGGCATCTTTTTAATAAATTTTGTTGATTTAAATTGATCAGCGAGACTACAATGAATCATAGGCAAAATAACAGAAACATCATCAGTAACTCTGCAGCACTTCCACTGAAAAGAGTTCTTTGGCTTTTGCTTCAGTAAGATATTGGAAGATGGTGTTAAATTCTAACAAGGACACAATCTCATATATTCATGTGATCAGACTAATACATCTGAAATCGTCCTCAACTGGGAAAAAAGCAGATCACTTAAAAATATAAAACTCATTTTTCTGAAGTTTAATGAACCCCTAAAATGAAAGATACTAACATACTCATTACTATCATTTCAATTGTGGTTGGCCAAATGAAATATCATACATTTTTATGTACAACCCAAAAGGAACTATCTCAAGTGCTAGCTACCTTCTCTTACAAAAAAATACACCTATTTTCCAATTTTGTGTGGGTTTGGTTTTTCTTTAAGATTGTAATACTGATATCTTCAAAAAGATATTTCTGAACACTGGCATAATTTTTGCTTAACCTCATCCCCTTTTGCCTCAATTAGAGTGTCAGTGTAAAGACAATTCACTTCATTAATAACTGCTGCAGCATTTTCTAGTGTGAAGATAGAAATGTGAAATTTAACAGCCACCTGACTGTTATTCATGTACTTGAAAACAGATGATGCAGAAGTCACACATTTTAAATATAAAATCACAAATAAAATTTACATACAATACTAGTTATAAAAGCCAACATTTCATCTGAGGAAAATCTGGGAAATATGTTATAATTAGAGCTCAGTAGAAGAGAAAACCATAAAGCAGCCATGTTTTGGATCTGAATTGCCAACACTTTTTATAGGAGTTTGGCAAGTTTTGAACACACACCATAAAGACACCACATACTGTAAAAAGTTAAAAAAAAAAAATAAAAATTCAGGAAAACACTTAAAGAGGTTATATTTCCTTTTCCTAGACTTGATGCTAAGAAAGACTGACTGAAATCAGAGAAAAAAAAGTGGAAAAGCTCTTCTCTAGCTGAAGTTATTTTTTTTTCTGTTTTCCTCTGCTAGCGAAAATATAAGGCTATTCAGAGGCACAGCTAAAGGTCAAAGTCATCTGCCTTTTGTGGTTATTTCTGGTGGTCCACAAAGTGTGTTAAATCCTCATTTTCTCAGTGTTTTTGTGATTACACCACCATGTTGTTACCTTACCTTCATTTAAAAACTTATGATTATCTTTGAGATCAGGTTCAACCTTCAGTAACAAAGCTGAACTCCCTTCTGAAGTGTTATCTCAAGTTCCCTTTCTGATCTACTTTACGTGGAACTAACCCATCAGAAAAGAAGCTGCTTTACATGTTTACCTTCAAGGTTCAGTCTTTAGGTTGTGTAGGAATTTGTTCAAAAAAATCCCACCCCTTGAAACGTTCTAAGTATATTGAATAAATTGTATCAGTAATGACTGATCTGTTTAAATAGAGGTTGGGAAAGAAGGGGAAGAGAAAGCTATGTACTTTGAGCTAAAACTCAGTAGCAGTAATGATTCTGTACTTGATCGTAAGTAGTCACCATTAACAACTCTCCTAACCAAGTGGCTTTAATTGTATACATCCATTTTTGTTTTGGGTTTTTTTTCCTGTCAGCATTGGATGTTGTGGATTGATGTAAGTAGCTATCTTATGATTTAAATGGGTACTGTAATTTCTCTGTCCTAGAAAATCACGACTATTGTACTTATCACAATGGTACTGATTCAGCTGAACTGAATTTTCAATTTTATTTGAAAAGCTTGGAGTCCTTGAAGTTGTAATGCACAAGCACTGTCCTTAAGACAAACTCATGTATGAAATATTTTTCTTCCTCTTTTTATGAACTTCAAGAGCTGTATATTATTCTCTGGAGCAAAGTTTAAAACTAAATTTTTATATTATCCAGTCTAACCTACTGTATTTTACAGCCCCACATATTTAATATTTTATGAAGCTCATCTATATGCAGAACAAGAGAAAAAAAATAAAAACAATACCATAGAAAGGCAACTCTGCTACACTAATTCCCACCTAGAGAGTTAGTTATTTCCTAAACTGATATTCAGCTAAGACATTCAAAACAAATATCTATAAATGAGACAATAGTACCTACCACATGTTTTTCTTTTCTGAGTTCCGTATCAACAAGCATGAGGTCTTTTAAAATAAGACTGCAAAGGCAGAGCCTAACATCAAAACTAAAACAAAGATTAAAAAAGTGTTAATATTCTAAATGGAGGTGACACAAAAAGGCAAAACCATGTAAGAGTTTCATTTAACCACTAAATTATCCTAAAAGCATTACCCCAAAACAGCAGTCAAGTTCCCCATTGTCTTCTCTATTCAGAAATAATATCTACATAACAGTTAGCAAAACAAAATAGTGCTTTTAAGATAATTAGAATTGCAGTTCCCTTTAGAAAAAGGTAAGATAAACACAGGTATGAGTGGCTACAACAAAGGGAAAACAAGGCTTTAAATAAAACCAGCTATAAGAAGAGTGGACATTTTGAAAATCTTCATCACTAGTATCTTCCCCAGTCTCCACAGTGACACAAATACCATTTTCTTTATTTTTGCTAATGAGAATACAGACGCATTTGTATTCATCTACAGGGAACCTTGCTGTGGTGCAGCTCAAAGAAAATCAGAGCTGACAGTCCATTCTGATGAGCTTTACCTACTCATCAGTGGTACATACGAGAAATGAACTATATTCCACAGTAAGACACAAGTAGTTCCTGTTAAAAAAGAGAGGACAGCTGCCACTTGCTGTTCTCAAGGCACCTGTTGTGTGACGATGTTACAGAGTGCAGTCCCCATTCAAGCATGCCACCACCCATGTGAACTGAGCATACAAGACAAAAACAAAGGGATCTTCTTATCCTAACAGCGATACACCTTTTATGCGACAGCTTTTGCCAAACTTCTGATTCACAGAATTACATAAAGAAAAAACTGTCTGTCAATATGCACAATGATGTATTACTTTAATCTCCCCAATCACTTTTTTAGGTTTATAAGAAGGTAACACTGTCTCAATGTGGTCAATGTATCCATTCCAGCCCAGCCTTTGGTTTACACCAGACCTTCAGTAATTGTCCTGAAAAATACTGGGACACACTAGGAAACGACCTAACAGGAGGGCAGGTTTACTGCTTACCTCTCACATGTTAGCACTTCAGGGAAGCTGATCACCTTGAGGAAGGCTCGAGCCTGAAATCTGTCATCACTTGTTGTGGAATGTATTGTTGTGGAGGAACTGCAGTCCTCTTTGTCTCCCTGGCTCAGAGATCCCAGGCTGCCTGACATAGATATCTCCATGACATGATTAGGCAGAACTGTCTGATTTAGATTTTCATGCAAAGATGGATTGGATGAGCCATCTGCCAAAGGCTACAAAGAAAATTCACAAGGTCAATTAATATAACACAATAAGGAGATGAGCATCTCGTCAATATGCAGTGTCTGCTTTCAAGTGAAAAATTAAACAAAAATACCCAGCAAAAGCATTTCCACATAAATTAAGATTCATCATACTGACAGGTTTCTGTGTTGCCCAGAAAAGCATTCTTATGTTGAGGTTATCTGCTTGATGCATGCTTTCTCGCTGAAGGGCAGATCCTTGTGGGGTTTATCCTTTGGCTCCTTGGACAGACCCAGCTTCCATTCATGCTAATGGAAAGAAAAGGTTGCTTGTCTACAGTGAAAATTGACAGGACACTATGTAAAGCACTGCTGTTTCAGGGGAAGCTGAAAAGCAGCTGATGCCTTATGGAATAAGCCCTGAGTCAATGGACTATAAACAAAGAAGGATCCCTGTTAAGAAGCTTGGCAGTGTGTTTTCTTCCATTAATTGACTCTGCAATTTACTCTGACACAGAATGACGTTCATTAATTTTTACAAGTAGAATCTAAAACCTTACCCTAAATTTCTGATTGATGGGGTAGATCACTTTTGCCTTTAACGCAAACGCTGTGACGTTACTGTTCAGAGGAGACTCACTTTCCTGTATGGAAAAGAACAGAAAATCATTTGGGAACAACAGTAGATCTATCTGATGGTTGTTAACTCTAAGTATCACATGCCACTTTTGGTTACATAACTTAGAAATTCCTATTGATAACTATTTATTGACCGTTTCTGCTTTGGAACAAGAAATCTTCTCGTAAGACTCATTCAAAGTATGAGACCCAGAAAAGGGAACTCTGTCATTACCGCTGCTCCAAAATGGTTTTAATCCTGCAAGGGAGAATAGGTACTCACAAGTTATTTTTGTTTTCTTACCCTCCCTTTAGCAGCAACTAAAGATTTCACATGAGACACTGAAATTATCATAATAATAGAAACTACTAAAAGATAAGCCTCACCAATATCATTACTGCTATAAATTCTATCTTTCTGCTTAGGTAAGAAACAACAGGTTAAACAAAAGCAGTCATCATTTTTTCCAGGAAGAACTTTTGTAGTACAACCCTCACCTATAATCTAGAGAAAATACCACTGTTCTTCCAAGTAACTTTTTAAAGATAATGCATTCTTTTCATACAATCTGCCCTATCACGTAATCTGACTTTCTTCTCCTCCTCTTTCCTAGTCACTGCTTTATGCACTGGAACAATGGGATAATCAGCTTTGTTTTGTGATGTTATATATGTCTTAAGGAAAGGTTGGCTATAAGCAACAGACAGAATGTTTAAATCCAAGACTCAGGGGATTTCCTATTCTATCTTTTTTGGTTTTCTCATATGAAATGAAGAATCTGATTAGTCAAAACACAATTTTCTTTATATAGATTTTTCTAGGAAATATCAAAGGACTAATGGAGTCTAAAACCAGAAATGAGACTCTATCATTTAAGACTCTTTTATCATTGCACTTTTTCATCTCTGTTTCATTTCTTTCCAGAAGTCATTTTTTGATTTACTGATAAAGTTCAAAGCACAGGTCAGCATGTAAAATACTTGCTCCTACCGAGCAGTCCCACTGTTGAGCACATATTCAGGGGCAGAAGCCAACAGAGGTATTGCTCTGCCATGGCTGGAGGCAGAGCAACTCCAGTCCAAAGCCATAAAGCCGTAGCATAATGTGCTGTAACATATCCAGCTAGTCAGCAGGCATGAGCAACAGAGTTATTATTAATACAGTAATTATGGTATTACTGCAATGTGGAAGGTCTCACAATGAAAATACCTGTTTTTCTGAAGTGCTCTAACCTAATTAAAAGCCTTTTCCATCTATGCTTCTTCATGAACTGTCAACCTGATGATAGTAACATGAAAAGCCTCTTGGAATTGGAACAAATTAATAGAAAAAACCCTCACAAACCTCAGTAGTTAGACAAGTAGGTGGGATAAAGTCCCTTTAAATAATAAGGTTACTTCCTAATGTATTACAAATGAGATACAAATGTATTTGGGAAATGGATATAGTTGTGAATTATGACCTTTAAGACTCCATGATCCCATTTCTAAAGGACTGGTAATATACATAAAGTTATACCACTGCCTAAACTCTCCCACAGGATTTACACTCCAAAAGAAACTCTAATCATGCCCACTTGTTATGCTGTACATTAACTCAAGCAAAATGACCAACCATGGTTTGTCACCATTCCCGACCACAAAACTAAAAGGAAGATTAATTACCTGTCAGGATTTAAACCAACAGTAAAATGTTTACAGTAATGGCTATTTTCCCTTTGCCTTGAAACCAGTTCTCCTTAAACACCAGACTGGCTGGCTTTAACCAACACTTTCTGTGTGTTATTTAATTTGTGCATAGTAGACTGAATGTGCAATTTAGCTCACAACCTTTAGCTTCACCAAGAACAGACAAATCAGCTTTGGGTGAAGAGCAGAGACCTAACAACTGCGCAGCAAGACTGATTATCAATTTATTTTGAGATTATCACACATACAAGTTATTTGAACTTTTGATTGAGGGTGGATTAATTTATACCTTATCCTACTTTTCTTCCTAAATTGTTTCTCCAATTGTCCTTGAATCCTATTTCACCACAGTGGTGTTTCAGTACTTGTGGTCATTTGAACTCTGTATCTTCAGCTAGTACTTGATGGGAGAACTTCCTATGTGAAAAAGCCATTGAAGATGCTGCTGTTCACAAACATGCTCATTTTACTTCAGGTATCTTTCTCCTTCCACTGATCTAATCTATCCAAGTGAGAGTTGGAGACTCTAAGGAGGCTCTAGTCCAATAAAAAAAAAAAGGTGTTTTTTCCAGGTTGGACCTGATGACGGAACTTTGTTACTGACAAAATTTCTCCAATAAGTCTTCTCCAGAAAAGAATATACTATCATCTACCAGAACTAATCACAGTACTTAAGAACTTTTTCTTATGTCAATAATGTTAACTTTTCCCATCAGCCTTTTGAAATTAAGGACAATGTAGAGACAAACTGAGGAAGTCCCTGCTCAGGACCTTGATTACAATATCCAAAAGGAGTCTCCTAGGATGGTTGCATCCATAGACATCCACCAACTCTCACTCTTCTGATACATTTTCTGAACACTTTTATGGGCTCGATTCTAAACAAAATTAAGGCAGTTTGGACCAGGCTCTGAATGTGTTCATTGCTACATGCTGCAAAATGGACATCACCAAGAAGAGAGTTTTACCTCCAGCACCATTTCCTCTTTTGAAGTATAGGGGTCTGCTTTACTTTTCTTGAGTGTGTGCTCTTTTTCTTCAGAGTTGAAGCTTTCCAGAAGTCTCTGGGAATCATCCTTCTGAAGTTCCGAAAGAAAACAGACAGAATATAACATTTAGATCATGCGGATTTACTGGAAACATATCTGACACCAGCCTGGATACATTCATGTCTCCATCATGAACACTATTTCAGTATTAGCTGAAAATTTGTAAAAATACAACCTGAAAATGAATGAGAATTTAGGAAGGAGTAATTAAAAAATATTATTTGATTGTCAGTACAGAAGTAGAATTTTAATCTGAACAGTTTTAAGAGGCTATACACATATCAAATCAATCCATCTGCTCTCAAAACGTCTTGCTACAGACTATAGAGTTGAGTTTATGGTCTGAGTTCAAACTTCTCAATCAAAATAATTTGGAAGAAAATTGTCTATAATTGTCTGCAACGAAGAAAACACCGAGTATTTTTGCTTCCCTGCTATGAGAAAAACTTCCTTAATGAAGCTTTATGTGTGGGAAAGTTCCTCTCAGGAAGTAATAACCATCAGAAAACGTTCACCATTTTCCTTCCCCAAAAGCAGCCTGTATCATTAGCCCTTCCTTTGCTAAAAGCCACAGAGAGCCACTGGTACAGACACAGACTGTGTAGGAACAAAACCTCCTGCCACATATGATCTTCCTTGTGCACTAGACAGACCAAAAAATACTACTAATGTTGATCACTTCATCCAAACATAGCAAGGAATTTCTTTAGTGAAGAAAAAGGTGGCATCCACGCTACCTCAACTACTTTTTAAATGATTTTTCAGATTTTCAATCCACTGGCTGCTTTTTGCTGTAGTCTAATGATATGGCTGCAGCCACTATGAATGTAACTGTCTTATGGAATTATTCTCTCTGAATTATTTGGCCACTTGGTATATAAATTGGTCCATTTTCTCAGAATACAGAGAACTGCCCCATTATAATGAATTTATTTCATTTTTTATGACTTGCCTGTCACCTCTCTGGAACTTAGGTGCTCAAAAATACAGATCGCATTCTTGGGTTAGCCTTTTAAGATGTGAATTGCAGACTGGAGTAAATCTACTTATGATAACAAAACAATGGTTGCAAGTCTCTCCCTGAGCAATCTTGTCACTTTCTTGTTCAAACCAAAAGTACAGAAAATTTAGGTTCATGTTCATCCAGTGTTCAGTTTCACTCCTTTGTATCTCTAACACCATTATTTAAAAAGTATTTGCATTTTTCCAGGATTCATATAATTCCTGCTAAGATTTCTAATCTCATCACCTTACTTTCTATTCGTTTTTTTTTTGTCCTTTGTTATTTTTGTACCTGAAGTGCTACTGAGCTCCCCTTTTAAAGCATTAAAAGTTGAATACAACTAAGTCTAACCACAATTACTGCAACACTTCATCAAGCTAATCTACCAGAAAACCATAATGAGACAAGCTCCAACCCAAAGGGCCACAGGAGCCTCCAAGCAACACCACACTCCAAGAGGAGAGGATTATTGATAGCCATGTATTACAATACACTGCAGGGTCTGAAGTTACCATGGTAAAGGCTTCCTCTTTAAACTGTTCCAGTGCATCCTATGCACAGATCATCAAACCAATAATGCACTTAACTGCATACATCCAAATCCCAAAGATTCAGGCTGAGATATATATAGCACAGTGATTAATAGGGGCTCAGTGACAAACACTAGTGGCTTATTACAGTGTTGCAGACTCCAGGTACTTGCCCTGCTCCTGCTGCAAGGGTAACTCAGCTGCTTGGGAAGGAACATGGCAGACTTAGGTAAACAATCTGTGCTATTACTTTGGATACCATAATACATGCAGTTCAGTACCAGCTATACACAAAACAATCTTGCTCCATAGCAACAGTGACCAGACAGCACCAAGAAGGAAAAGGCACAGACAGCCTAAGGTAGCCCTGTTTGATTTGCGAAATCAGACCCATAGGATACAACCTGCCCATTCTGCAGTCTGCTCTGTTTGAGCCAGCAGGTAGTTTATTTTTCTTGCAAAATAAACTACACTTTTACAGCAGCAGCATTGATTTTAATGGCATTTAAGCACCTAAATGCATCTGAAGATCTGAGCTAGAGAGAACTTACAGCTTCTATTCCCTATTGACATAAATTACATAAAGGATAGAATTGTACATGACTATATTTGAGTTAGTAGTGACAGTACAATAAAAATACCAGCTATTAAGGCAGGGAAAATGAGCAACTGAATCAAAGAGGCTTGCAATAGCACAGGATACATTGATCTAGCATTTGAAATGCCTCCATTAATAGGCTAGAGCATGGCTTCAGAGTTTCAAACCTTTTACTTAAAAGCAGTTGGGAGCAAGAGGATTTTTCTCTTATGTCATGTTTAATGACAATCAGCACTAGCAGATACAGATAGGCAGCAGGGCTGTTAAAGCTGGAAAAGGTGTGGTTAAAGAACAAGCCAAAACAGGCCCCCTGCTGCAAGCGGGCAGAATGCTCAGCGGGGCTCCCCATTTCCCAGCTGCGCCAGCACCAACCACCGCTACATCCAGTCAATCCAGCACAATTTGGGACTAAATGCGATGGAAGTAAGAAGCAGAAGTCAATAACAATTCTCAGAAAATACATCTGTCCAGCAGTGGTTCTGCGGGTATGTGCTATCTCTGCAGTCCTTGAGTCCAAACACTTTATGTGACAAAGACATACGAACCATCTACCACAGTCCTTCAAACAGCAAGGCAGGTAGGGTTCTATCATTATTAACAAAATCACATGCTTTAGAAAACTCTCTTACTTTTGCATCGAGCAAACTGCCAGATGAGTTCTGCCTCCTTTACTTCTCAGGTATGTACGTGTGTGTACGTACCCTCAGCACAAAGTTACTGCTATGGGTTAGTACTAATGCTCTGCTTGTGCTGTTTGTAAAGTGAACTTCAGAAAAGTTAGTAAAAATGCTTTGGAAATCGCATTGTTTTTACTGGTTTAGGATAGAAATCAGTGTTTATTTTCAATTATCTCATAAAGTTTCTGCAAGCCAGGTACATCTTCCAATATCCCCAAAAGCGACCCTGGCCCCTACAGAAGTGATGCCTGCGAGAAGCAACTGGTGCGTCACTTACGGCCAGTAGGGCGATATTCAGAACGTAAATATTTAAACCGGCCTCTGCTGGAGTCAGCCCGGTCGTTTCAGTAAGTCTTCAGATGAAGAAAGTAGTAAAATCTTTCCAACAGGGGTGTGCCCGGAACTACGGGGATCCCCACCCACCACCGGGCTGGACCCCAGCCCGCAGAGCGCGATACTGGCCGCACTCGGCCCGGGGCAGCCGGCCCAGCTCA
>VWZY01002561.1:563526-707929 GCA_013399075.1 Chloroceryle aenea | reverse complement strand
TGGGCAGTCCTCCGGGGAGCCCCGCGGAGAACGCCGGGGCGCCGAGCCCGCCGTGGCAGCGCTGTGGTTCGACGGTGGCTGGGGTAAGGTAGTGTGCCCGCGGGGCTCTGCGCGGCTGGCGGGTCAAGCCTTCGGCGAGGTGGCTCTGTGGGCCCGGGGCAGCTGATGCCGGGCGAGGAAGAGACCCTGTATGAGTGGGTAGCGAAGCCCCACGGTGGTGTTTGCTGGAGGAACCGTGGCTTGGCAGGGCAGCCGCTGCTTCCCAGGCGCTTCGGCTGGGGACAGCGGCCCCAAAAGATGGTAAGGGTCGGCGTGGTGCGGCCGCTGCAATGTGCCACATGATGCTAGAGGCTCCACTTTGTTTTTTTTTCCAGAGCAGAGCTGAACAGAGGCATATGATGGGTTTTTAACTAATCTCAGCACCCTTGCCAACTGGTGCGAGCCTACAGTTAGTAGTGCCACTACCAGTTTAGGGTATGGCTTTTACTTTTAACTCTTTCTCCTTATCTACTTAAGTGTCTATGAAGCTGTCGGTAAAGGTGTCAACATATTTTTTTCCTGCCCCTTTGGAGAATACCTGATACACTGCAGTGGGGAATGGAGAATCACAAACAATAGTTTGCGGTGTGATTGCAAAAAGACTAAGCATAAAATAGTATTGCAGGAAAAAAAAACACAACAAAACAAACAAACCAAACCAAAACATACCGCCTTATTTTGTCCACCAGAAAAATAAATTGATGTGGAACTTTGGAAAATGTCTGCTGGCGATATTACTACATTAAATTCATTACTTTTGAAGTATGATGTGATGCTGGCCCATGGAATTGGCACAATTTGCAGATGCAGAGCCCCTTGTGATGCCTTGTGGTATTATAGATGCACTCTGCAGATGAGGGGAAGGATTGTCCCGAATATCCAGGCTGTAATTTCCAGTACACACTACTGAGAACTGAATGTCAGATAAGGTAGAATTAAAAAAAAAAAACAAGGAGTGCTGTAAGGTCATTTGAAGTTGACGCACATGGACATACAAGCACCATAGATTTTTGTGCATATGCTGCTGTAAAAACACAGATGAATGAATGCCTGTAGTCTGTGGAAATTTGGAGCCATTTGTATGCTTATCTCCTAGGAGGAGGAAATAAGGCTTACTGGATGCATTTTCTTCATTACTTTATCCAGTTGTAGTCCGCTGCCTGCTTTTGTCACAGGCTCATTTACAAAGGAACTGTTGACATTTAACATTCGTTCCCATGTATATGCTGTACAATGCATAAGAGTAATATTGGGGATTATATTTGTAAACAAGGTTTGTTTCAACATTTAACATAACAGGTGATTGTGTTTTGTATTTTCATTGGTGTTTTATACTTGTGTCATTATGTCTTTTCAGTGTACACATTTCCTTCAGGCAGACAGGGCTGTAGACTGCTCTAGAAATTTCTGGCAAAGGTTAATTCCCTTTTAACATGTGATTTCTATTGATGCATATCCACAAGCATATATGGAAATACATAGATATATGTATATCCACCAAACAATTTGTTAAGTTTGCCACTGGGTCTTCCTGTTCTTACCTTTCTGTGTTCTTGAGGTGCTTGGCTACTGAAAATCATATAGAGAGAAGAATGAGAAGAAATTAATAATGGCATTGAAAAACATTTGCTTAACTTGATTTATGCACAAGAAATCTAAAGTGCAGGGAGGGCTGTACTATGAGGTGTTTGCAGATAGCCCCTAGTGAAAAGCTTGGTGCCTGCGTCTTCTGGAGTGCTCAGTGTGCAGCATGTTCCGTCTGGTGTTTATCTGTCCTTTTTTCCACAAGAGCTGTCTCCATTCCCATAGGTACTTGTTTTCCAGAGTAGTGACCACTGAAAAGCCAGGGCTCAGGGTGCACCCACATTTGTGAGATGTTCTGTGTTTTCTGTAATTTTGAGGGAAAGTGCCCTATCTGAAGTGAGAACAGTTTTCACACAAGGTGAACTGAAGTTACAGCTCTAGCAATAACCAGTGGTGGCTGAGCAGACAAAGAAGAAAATTGCCCCTACTAACCTGCTGTACTGTTACAGTGCTGTTGACAAAAGTCAGTACTTAACATTACTCCGCAGTGCTTGGGAGCAAACAGAAGCAGCAGGTCACATCACTCAGCAGATTTACATCACTGTTAATCAGACTACATGCCTAACTCAGTATTGGATCCTGCAAGGAAACATTTTTTTAAAATTAAAGTTTGCTTGTATGACTACAACATCTTGATTAAAACACTGGCCATTAACAATCCTGAAAAACACTGATTTATTTTACTGACATTTTAGAGCTGTGATTTCTGTAGCGATTTCTGTGGTCTGGGCACAGGGGAAGCTGTCACAGAGTGCCTTGTCAGTTGCAGATTTTATTCTGTGGTCCCTTTGAAAGGGTCTGTGTAATGCTCCCAAGGAAAAGTAAGTGTAATGTAAATAGACTTGATCATCCACTATGGACACATACCTGCTGACTCCTAGTGATCGGATTTTCATGTGTCCTCAAATCTGTCTTTGAAAATGGACAAAAAAGATTATTTTATAATAGCAAATAGCAAACTCTTCTGATCCACTGTTGTGTGGAGCTTAGCCTGATATTTCTAAGTATAAATACACTTTGAGCCCCAAGTGTGCATAACTATATTGGGAGACAGCAAAGCCTTACACTGTTTAACAAGCTGTGGGAGACCTTGAGATGTGTTGTTTCTCTTCTGTAGTCAATTTGGGAAACGCAAGGCTTTGTGGAACAGAGTTTTGTCTAGTTAAGAAGAATCATTTCAGTGTTCAATATTACACATTTATGGAAATAGTTCTTTTTTACAAGTGCTCTCTTCTGTGTTAACTTTAGGTTATTAAAGATAATCTGTGGCTTCAAGAAGAGATGGGGTGTCTGGGAATGACAGGTATGTAACTTTTTTTTCTCTTTTCAATGCTGTGGGTGTCCCAGGACTCCCAGGGTGTGGTTGTGAAGGTGGGCAGGGTACTGGAGCTGTGCCCTGCTGGTTTGCCATCATCAGGGAGACTCTTGATCTTGGGCCACAGGGGAGTGTTTGGTCAGAACAAGGTACAAGTTGCTCCCTAAACAGATCATCTAGAATGAAGTTCTGTGAGAAGACCTTAATTCATACTCTTCTCTGAATCATTTTCAGGAAGTAATTTTTCCTCATTAAACATTATGACGTAGGAGAGCACCCTCTGATGCCAAGCATCCCCACTGTTGTTGAAAACCCATATTACTTAAAGCTGATCAAGACCTTGTTCTTTTTCAGAAGCTACCAATCTCTGTGCATTCATGTAACACTGTTGCAGTACCAACTCTCAAAGGTATTTTCAACAACCTCTGCAATTGCAATAACTAATATGCTTTGTGCTGGACCAAGAGTCATAGACATAGGGAGTCTGGAAGTGTTGCTGGTTTGCTAAATACTCTTTACAGTGGGTATCAAGTGTACTTAACTGATCTCAGTTACACTGAGCATCTCCAGTGGTATCTGCCTAATCAAATTAGGGGGACCCTGATACTGTACCCTGTAAGTCCCTTACAGCTTGGAGCAGCTGTTTCTGAAGACTGACTGCCACAGGCCCTTTGTGTACCTTTGAACAAATCGGTTTGTCTGAATCTCTGGTCTTTATTTTCAGTATATAGGTATAATGAATAGTGTGGTGCCTCAACCAAGTGTAGTGAATACCCTGAAAAGTTACAACATCCTCATTCAGTGCATTAAGAGAGGCAGTGCAGTGTCTGAAATAGACCACCCCATTGCTGTGGTTCCCTGAGAGATGATTACATGATGTGCATTTGCCAAGAAATTACATGCTCTGAAGCAGTTATCTCTACGAGATGCCTCTAATTTCTTTGCCCTGTGTTATGGCCGGTTCACAAATGAGTTTATTAATTTAAATATGAAAGCAAATAATTCAAATTTGATGAGCTTTCTTGTTTTTATATCCTGTATTTTTTCAATGTCATCTTTGCTACCCACATCTTGTTTTCTGATGGGTTGCAAATTAATGTACCATCCACTGAGAGAGGAAATGTGTACGGTTTTGTAGTTCAAAAGAACATTCTCCTGCTAATGTGGGGCAACTATAGGATTTTGACAAGTAATATTTTTTTTTTAGTGGCTGAAAGTGGTATAGCCAGCAGGACTAGGGAGGTGTTCATTCCTTGAACTGGGCACTAATGAAACCATATCTCAAATACTGTGTTCAGTTTTGGTCTTCTCACTACAGGAAAGACTTTCTGGAGCACATCCAAAGAAGGGCAACAAAACTGGTGGAGGACCTAGAGCACAAGTCTTATGAGCAGCAGCTGAGGGAACTGGGGTTGTTCAGTCTGGAGAAAAGGAGGCTGAGGGAACACTTTATCCCTCTCTACAATTACCTGAAAGGAGGTTATAGCAAGGTGGGGGTCAGTCTCTTTTTCCAAGTATCAAGTGACCGAAGAAGAGGACCCTGCCTCAAGTTGCTCCAGGGGATGTATAGATTGGATTAGGAAAAAGTTAATAACTGAAAAGGTTTTCAAGGCCTGGAGCAGGCTTCTCAGAGAAGTGGTTGAGTAAGCATCCCTGGAGGTATTTAAAACATGCATAAATGTGGCACTTAGGGACATAGTGTAGTGGTGGACTTGGTAGCATTAGGTTAATGGTTGGACTTGATCATCTTAAGAGCCCTTTCTAACATAAATGATTCTATGAAACTACCATTTTGGTTTTAGGTAAATGCATGCGTTACACAAGGGGCAGTTACAAGCATTGAATTGTATGCTTGATTTTATAACTTAAGAATTGTCCCATTCTAATGAACATGAATTTTTAGCGTGTTCGGTGTTAAGATTTTAATGGTTTGCTTAATGAAGGTGCCTAGGCTATTTCTTATGGAAGCTCTCAATGAAAGCACCGAGATGGGAGCTTCTACATAAAATCGATGTCCTTGAAAATGGCAGTGTGCCGAAGTGAAACAGTTTGTAGTAGCACACTTAGCCTAGGGTTTCTGTTGGAAGCTTTTTCGAATGTTTCTAGATCAGATGAGAAAAAGCAATCACAGAATAGCCTTGTGAGTGGGGAACACAATGGATTTTTAAGAGTTATATTTGACCCTGCTCTAACTTACTCAAAACAGGCCTGGGAAGTAGGTCCGTTTTGTCCTGTTGATGCCTTTAGTTTCTCTGACTTTGTAACAAGAAAAGCTAATGGCAACATCTAAAACTGAAATACAGTAAATTACTACCTTTGCCTGTTCATTGTTGTGTGTAATTGAAAGGACTACAAATTGGATCTTGGATCCTGGATGGTTTTCAGGACAGGCAATAATTCAGAACAAAACCAAAAATATAGTAAGCAAGTACATTTAACCCTTTTTTCTTCACCACTGAAGTAAAGCAAGATTATTCAAAGCTTCACTGATAAATTCTGGGGGAAAGCAAGACAGACTGCAGAATGGAGACTCAAAATATGCAGCACTCAAGAGCTAAGAATTAGAATAATTGTCATTGTTAAATTGCTTTTTCCTCTCAGTGTTAGATAACTTTCTGAACTTGACATTTTCCAAACTTGTCAGTCTTCACGTTCTTACTGTAATTTGGCAGGTTAGGATGAGTTATAAAGGTACAAGAGCCTTAAGGGATTCTGAAGTCTTGACTGCAAACCTATTGTAAGACTCTTATTTTTGTATCATCCTGTTAAATTGCCATGACTGAGAATAACGTTTACGTTGACTTCTCTCAAGAACAAGTAAGGCACTATAACAATATACATACCCTTCTAATGGGGGGGTCTATCTGTGCCACTAACATGTTCAGGACTCATCCTGTTTAGTCCAGTGGTAAAGGCTTGTGCTTTAACACTGAAGGTTGCTGTCATTACACAAAACTAAAGTCTTAGCAAAAGACAGTATGCTGAGCACAAACAGTGGACAGATTTGTTTCTTCGCTACCTACCCTTCCGCTCCTTGCCCATGTGAACACAGACCCATTGGCACCGTAGTCATCACATGGCAGGTACATTTTGTACCAGTTTGGATCCTCCCTATATTTGCACACCCTAAGCAGCAAGTGAATGTAGTGAGGACTGGGAGTAGGGAGCTCTCCTTCTTGAGTGTATTGTGTATACTTCGAGTGTGGCTGCTGGATCTCCAGAAGAGCTGAAGATCACCACCGAAAGCAATAGTGCACAAAGCTGAGGAGTGGTAAATAGCAAAGAAAATTGAACAGCATTGAATAGCAGAGCTATAGCAGCATGAGAGGTAAAATGTTATACCAATCTTCCAGCAGTTTCAGCTATTTTTGGTTTTTTTTTCATGTTTTCATTTTCTGATTCAATACAAAGTTGACTTAACCAGCACTAGCAATTAGCTAGGGATATGCAGTTTAAGACAGGGTTCTGGCATATCTGTTTATCTTGGGTTTATGGAGGATTAAATAATGGGAAAGCATTTTAGTAATGTGCTACTTAAAAGTAAGATAAAATAATTAACAACTTGACAATACACTAAAAATATGGTAAGTTTAATTAAGGGAAGCAAAGAAAATTTCTTCTTAATGATGGTGATATTGTTTCACATCTCAAAAGAAGGTGAAATTGCTGCCTTTGATGAACTGTTTCACTTGACATCCTTGGATATGTTTTCACGAAAGCACCAGATTAAGCCTCATGCTCTGCTGGTTTGCTCACCGGGAAGTGTTTTAGCCTGAGGCATTGTCGGGAGTGCCTGGTGGCAGCCTGGCAAACCCAGCTGAGAGGGGGCTGTTTGGGCTGTGTATACAGATGAAATTGTACCCTGGCTTTGCAGAGTTTCCCTTTTGAAAAGGAATGGGAATAGTTTCCACTTAGAAACTAATGGAAAAGAGGACCATGCAGCTCTGTTAATGTCTTTTATGAAAATAGCCAGAAAAATGGCAAAAGGTGAAGCTATAAGGAGAGTGGAAGGAGCAAGGAAACTACAGAGTCTGTATCAAAATTGGGATGCACCTCTGAAGGGGCACTGACAGTTGTGCACTTTCACTGCTGAGCAGCAGGATACCCAAAAGAAAACTCAATACTTGTTAGTGATAGGTCTCAGAAGTCAAGTATTAGTATTTTCCAACCTCAAATGAATTTATTTGTTTAAAAAAATGAATTTCATAACAAAAATAGAGACTAGACTTGAAAGCTACAGAATATCTTAGGCCTGTACTGTATTTTTTTTAGATATTTAGTGCCCAGCTTTCCAAGCAATCACAGCAGCCATCTACAATGCATCTAGGACATCACCTGAAAAGGGACAGCAGGTGAATTGATAAACACAGTTATGCTGTCTGGATGTTGAGTATTCAGTAAGATGTGTGGGAAAGCAGTTATGTGCTTGTAGATCATCTGGACGAAGATGTGTAATGTGCTAGAGACAGGTAAATACATGTGGATCAGGAAAAGTTACTTTTTTTACTGACAGTTGATGCTACAAAAAGTAATGAGGTAGCAAAGTGGTCCTTTACAGACAAGGAAAATGAGTTATTATGAAACAGCCTATATTGTTAAATATTAGTAGGAAGGAAGAGAAGAAGTGTGAATGAAGGCAGTGGCACTTGTTGCTGTAGGTACATGTGTCACACTGACTGAATATGTTTAAGCAAAACCTTCCACTGAGTGCTGGGAAGATAGAATTTGCTGAAGTATCCTTACAATCAGTGTTGATGCTGCTTAACATAATGTCAAGAACCTGCAAAATCCCCAATCTCTAATTACCAATGATGGAGGAGCCAGATAATATGCCTGGAGACTTCTGCTGGGATCTGGGCACATTATGTTGGGATTGTAAGTGATGACAAAGCACAACTTGAGAACAGACTCGTCTGTTTAATTAGTAATTGAGAAATTTACTCAGAGTCAAAGAGCACGATCAGTTAATAACACGGGTTACTGTGGACTTGATTCTCTTCAGAGGGGAGTATCAGGACTTGCTGTTGCATGAGAAGTATGGTTGATTGTGCTGATGGAGATGTCATGCTGCATAGGGCACAAGAACAAAAGACACTTTATGAAGCAATTACCCCCTACCTGTTGGCTGACCACCCTCATCCAAAATACAGGAGGAAATGATCTGCTAAGTAAGAAGTACTTTTAAGGCAGTAGTTGCTCAACCCAACCCATATATTTTGCCATTTTGATTTCTGAGCCTTATTAAGCCTTACAAAGAAGCTCTGTGTCTTCAGTCAGGGTTTCTGTTTTCAGTAAAGGCAAGTACATCTATCTCCTGTAGTCCGTCGAGAACCTCCTTAGGAATGGGGTGGCATTTGCATTAATTTATGAGAGACACAGCAAATATGAAATTAATCTTTTTCAGTGTTTGGATATATCTAAACAAAGCTGCAGAGACACTTGATTCAGTAGTCAGAGCATAGGTTTAGAGCCATGGGAGGTGGGATACAGTATGATAACTTGGGTCTGCTGGGGAGTGCCATGGCCAGGTTGGCTTAGATTGGTAGCTGGCAGGTCTGTACTGCACTTACAGTTCAGTAGTGTTGTCATTTTGAGTGATGTGGGCTGTTGCTTAGCCTTGAAACAGAAATATGCCATGCATGACTACCCTAAAAAAATTCCAATCTGAAAGATACTCAGACATTTGTTATTGTAATTATATTTATTATTCTTCTCACCAAGTTTACCTTGTTATTTTTACAGTCCCTGAATTAGGCTGAATCTGTTGCATAGTCTTAACAGTGGTTTAAGTATGAACTGCTTCCTCCCAAATAAAAAGTCTAGTAAAAATGCTGTTCCAGCACAGGAAGACAGGGAAGCTCCCAAAGGTGCACATGTCTGTCTGGGTTCTGTAAGCATCAGGCCTCCATCTCATTCATTATGTTAACAGAAACCTTTTTGGTGATTCTTGTGCATCAATGCTTCAAGGCCCTTTAGAGGACTGCCTTTTGAGGATCCAATTCTGAACCCTATGTGTACATCTTTTCTATTTACAGATAACAGTATTTCTTCTAACAGTGCAGTGTCTTCTCAAAAAAATGCTGCTTCTCATACTAGTGAGGTTTTAATATCTTCAGCTTTTCATATTTCATTAACATACAATAGCCTTTTAAAAAAGAAAACTATAGAAAAATGTCATTTACCAAAAATCTTTACTTTTCAATGAAGTTTTTTTATATGAATAAATACTGATAATGATTAAAGAATGGGATTTAAAAATAAGAAATAAGCAAGAACTATTATACAAAGAGTGAAAAAAAGTATCTTCTTTAAACAAAGCCAGGCAACTTCAGTTTTGAATTTTTCATGACATTTTTACTGTTCATTCAGAAACTTTACCTTTTGACAATTTAGTATATTAAATTACTGATGTTTAGTAAAAACTCCCTTTATTGATGTTATAGGTTCTTTTAGTTTCATTAGATGAAAGTGATATGATTTCAAAACTGTTCTTGTAATTTTGTGGGCTAATCTTTCATAAAACTAAGAGCAGAACCTAGCATTTATATTGCTAATTACTAAACTGAGGAGCATTCAATTTGATGGCACTCCTAATTCAGCTGAAATGTAGCGGTGACCTTTACTCAGCTGAGAAGTATTTTTGTTCTGAATATGTATTGACATGGGCAATGGTTAATTCTCAGACTTTATCTTTGAAGTGGAACACCCATAGCACTGAGGCCATTCACACTGTAGAGTGCTTCAATTATTTATGCTTTACTGAAAATTTCTTTGCGTTGAAAATATTAACAGTTGATTCGAGGCTGACACCTTTTAATTCATGCATCAGACAGGAGCCAGCTTTAGCTCTAATGCAGTGTTGCCTTGGTTTTCAGATTTGCCCTTACCTTTGGTCATTCAAGCAAGTGCAGCCCCTCACTGGCGCTTGACTTCTGCAGCCTCAGACAATCAGTGGAGTCATTCACTGTTTGCTTTGATACCCTCATGGACAAAGAAGATTTTGTTCAAACGAGAGTCTTCTGCTACCCACCAGCTGGTCAGTAAAAGATGGTTTGCCACTTCCAGTATTTGTAAGCATTGTAGCAATTATAGCAAAAGTGAATGTTGCTGGGAATGTGCTACCCAGTTAGAACATTTCTAATTCTTTCTCAGGTGACTATGTTCACTTGAGGTGGCTTCAGCAACACCAACTAGTTGTGAGACTTCCAGAGAATTACTGTGATAGCTACAGCTATATGGTTCCTCTGTAAATTTTGATAGACACTTAGTAATGAAACAGATTGGTATAGTCTGATGAGTTTTGTGCATAGTGTATTTTGTGAAGGGATTATGATAGCCAAAAGATGAATATATCAATTAAGATACTAGTTCATACCAATTTGGACTAGAAAACAAGATTAACTATTGGGATAACAAAGCTCTTAAATTTGAAGGTGATTATTTTTCTTATTATTTACACAATTTAAATTGTGCTGTGGTCAATTATGATATTTTCATGCACTGTGTAGACTTTTCCCCTTCCTCCACAGCCTGAAGATGTGTCCAGTATGTCGGCATCTTCTGGATTTGGAATAACCCTTCAGAAATGTGGTGTGGTAAGTATTCTTACATTTGTCATCTTAATTTTGAAAGTTTGTATCCAAATGTCCTTTAAAAAATGGGACCAGAATTGTGCCCATGGTGAATATTTGGGAGGTTGTCCATTTTGATGTTAAGGTGATCACACCCTCTGTAAGAGGTGCAGTTTTTCAATGTTGATGAAAAACAGAAGGATGTGAGTGAAATCTTCTTGCAGACTTCAGCGGATTTTGGACTGTGGTTAAAATAAATACCTCAGAGTGAATTTGCCAAACTGTCAATGGGCAAAGCCCAGTGAACTCTAGGAATGAGGCACCAAGCTGGGTAGAGAAGACAGTAAGATCGTCTCATGGCTCAACCGTGTGTCCCTACCTGTGTCAGTATGGACCCCTTTTAAAGGACGGATCACTGAGCCCTATGATGCCCCTTGTGTCTTTGGGTATCCTGTCACGCAGCTGTAGAAGAGCCAATGTGTCGTAGTTTCCATATTCACTGGGATTCAGGTACAACAGAGTAATGAACTGAAGGTTTCATTTGACTTGAGTAAAATACTTATGAGGAGCAAAGACAACCCTGTTGTAAGGAAATTTTAAAACTTCCACTGGATTTTTACTTTACTTAGTGAGGGTTGATAGATTTAACTGGGCTGGTTTTTTTTCCTTTCTCTTTTGTTCCCTGCTTGTTTGTTTGGGATTTTTTGTTACACTAGATGAATCAAGTCTAAATTTTTATAATTGGAGACAGTTCATCTTACCTGTCCCTGCGAGGGACAAAGTGCATCTAACTTTTAAGACAAATCTGAATTCAGCCACTGAAATGCTGGATATGAGGGTAGAGCATTCAGTAACTAGTACAGAAGAGGTAACATTATAACCTGCACCAGATCATTCGCATAGAGAAGAATGAATATGCATCCCATCCCATGGCACTGATTACCTATATTGTTATAGAAATGGCAGCATATCATAATTAATGAGGCTGAAGTGAGAGCATTTCAGACATAAGAAGCAGTAATACAGAATATTCCGCTTTTCTGGCAGTAGATCCTCAATTTTTATATCAGAGCCTCTCATAAAGTTTGAGACCTTTACAGTTGGGGTTTTTTCTGCTGTTAGTAGCACAACGTCACACAGGCTCATTAAAAATTGTGAATCCTAATGTACAAGATCAATCTGTTGTAGATGCTAGGATTATTAGAAAATGATTTTGCAGTGCTATTAGTTGTAAATTACTGAAAATTATGCAATTGTATGTGATTGTCTTCCACCTTCAAAGGAAGTTCACATTTTATCTTCCTTTGCTTACCTTGTTGCTAACTTCAGTGCTAATTCATCTGAACAGATGCTTTCTTGCTAAGAGACAAACTGGCCATATGGAGGTCTTTAGCTGTTTTAAATGGAAAAAAGTTAATTATGCACAGTTTCCTCCTCCTACTTTGAGTGGCTCCTCAGAGTATGGAGATGACATATGTTTACTTTTTGGATTCAGTATTCTTCCAACACCTTATCACAGAAATACCCTTATGAATGGTAAATTCCTTCCTTCTCAATTTTCTCCTAGCATGTCCTTGCTCTCTCTGTGGTTCTTTCATTCCACTCTCCCAGGTACCCGAGGTGATGTCCCTTGCACAGGATGTTGACACACATCTTCAGCAGCCTAGAGAAAATGGAGCGCAAACTTAAGCATCATTGATGGCTGCCATTGGGTTAAATACCTGTAGGTGGTTTGTAGCAGAATCATCTCCTCCAAAAGCAAGAAAAAACATTTTCAGGAAAATTAGAGTAGCAACTTAAAGAAGGTACCCAGTGGCCTTGCTTATAAAAGCAAGTTTCTAGTGTTTGTGACCACATAGGAAAGATTGAAAGGCATGTTGACTGCATTATTGCTAAAGCTTTCCTCACAAATGTGATTCAGCTTTTTTTAATACTTGCTGACAATTACTTACATTACTTAATACGATTGAGGTTGAACTTGCTGTACTGAGTATGGAACATTTAGTGTAGTATACCAAGGAGAGGTAGCTATATAAACAGATTGATTCAAAGATATTTTGGTTATTGTCATTTAAATGGAAAAATACAAACTAAGTAATGATATTTTCAATAAACTGTTTCTTCTCCTTGATTCATAAAGTAACCTAAAACTGTAATCTATTTCTATTGTGAGTTACTGGGTTGAAATGCAGAGGTCAGTGGTACAGTTAGTTCATAACTGCATACATAAAACCCAGTGGCTGCCATGAACTCTGGTGTGATTTTTAAAGTCTATCACAATTCATAGTTTTAAAACTCATTTCTGTGTAGGCTGCTTTATTATTTGTGTTTGCTGGTGTCCAGATATTAATTGGGCATTTCCTAAAAAGGAGGGGGAAAAAAAAAGAATGGTTTGGCCTGAATCATACTTCAGTCAGTTAAGTAAGTGTTAATGTGGTGTCAGTATTAGAAGCCTGATATACCATCATGGCTCTACTGCAGGCCAGCATACTGTAGATGTGATATACTTTTAGATATTTCTGTTTTAATTAGAGTTATAGGGGAAGGCAGTTTGGAAGGTGAGAGGTCAGTAAGCAACTCTGTGCTCAAAGTAATTTCATCTAGATGTTATAATTACTCAATAAGAATTAACAGCCTAATGGAATAAATAAATAAAATGTGTGTGTTGCTAGAGATTGGTGATTAGCTTATAAACTTCACCACTAACTGGAATCAGAGCTGTGTCGCCTAGTTGTTCCATGGGAAGGGTGAATGGAAGCAGCCAACACCTTTCAGAGAGTGTGATTGTTGTGAAAAAAGAGTAGAGACCAAAACTGCATGTAGAGAATGTATTTGCAGTAAGGACAGCTTGCAAAAGAAACATCCTTGTGATGCAGAAGTTCAAAATCAAGACTTTTCCAGGCTGATAATAAATTTAAGATTTATTTCTCTGTTGTACGATGAATCACGGGGATATTCAGATTCTTGTTTTCACTTCTGGCTCTACATCAGCTGTTTCCAACTTTCAACTTCCTGTCCTTTTGTCTCCAAGCAACAGCTTGATATACCAAAGATTAAAGTTGTCTTGGGAGTTTGAGATCAAACTGAATGTAATGCCATTTGCAGGTTGCTCAAAATGCCTTCAGAAAATAAGTTTACACACATAATGAACTTTTGCTGCCAATTAAGACTTTGAATTTTGCTGTTAAGATGCACATACAACCATTTTGCTTTGTTTATACTAATGTTTCCATTTTCAGGTGGATGCCGAACATGACCCTCAAACTGCATACATTACACTTCTGATTAATAACACCAACATGCTGCTGTCAACAAATGTTACAGATCTAATCCTCCTTGATAATATAACTGGTCTACATGTTCAGAAGAACAGTGGTAATAAGACCACAGCTGGCATACAGATTTACAGGAAAAGTTTCTTGCAAGGTAATGGAATCTGCAGGGAAGTACCCCTGATTACACATGTGAAGAGCATCTGTTCAGATCATAGTATGTATTGATTTATGGTGTAAATTCTTCAATTACACTTAATACAAGTGAAATGCTGTCTGTTAGTCACAATAATTTCTCATTGCTGCAGTGCATTGTGAATCAAAATTAATATGAAATCTCTGTCAGATTTCTCTTCGGTTTCAGCAGAAAGAGAACCAAACAGCTAGTGGTTATAATGTAGGCTGTCTACTTTATATAAAAAAAACCTATTTATAAATATGTTGAGTTTTAGTACCAGTCAAAACATGATGCTTTCCAGTAGCTTGAGGTGTCATTTAAAGCAATTTTCAGATCCTGAACCAAATTTGATTTCTTAGAGGCAGTGCTGGGCTTGTGTGGCCAGGAGCTCTCTACTTTGGATGTGGGACTTCTGCTATGTCAGAAAGGAAGAACTCCAGTATTACCTCAAGCCTTCCCCAGAGATCTTAGACAAATTTTCCTGGGACCAAGCAGATTTATCCATATTCCTCTGCTCTGAATTATGCTGCTAGGCTCTGTCTGCCTCATCTGCTGAATTCCCTTGAAGTCAGTGTTGTGAGATTACTGCAGCTTGATTCTGAGGAGAGCACTTTTGCTGGCAAGAAAGTACAGTGTAAAGGGGAACCTAAAAAGCTTCTTAGATGTTTTATTCATTTTGAACTCGCTTTACAAATTTTGCAAGCATCTGTAACTGCAGCTGAGCTCAGTTGGGTTTTCAGCTCTTCAGAGATTCACGCCCAGTCGTATTGTGTAAAAAAAGATGTGCAACTGTACTGTGTTGTTTTCAAGTAAGCATAGCTATTGGTCTGTTTAAGAAAATGTAGACACAATTACTTAAAGGCCACTGTTGTGCTGGCAGAGGTACCTCAACTGCTTAATCTACACAATTGGGGTTTTTCTGTGTTTTGACAGGTGGAGAACATTTTGCCATCAACTACTCTGCCCTTCTTGATGCAAAAGAAGGGTGGGATGGCAGGGTCTTGATACTCCCTGCAAAGCTAACTTTCAGGAGTTTGTCACAGGTATTTCCTTTACAATTTTATTTTGCTCTTCACAATTTCTGTAAAAAAAATCCAAACTAGAGTCTTGAAGGTGGTTGTCATCTGCCTAAGCAATGAGGCCTGTAGTGTAGTGAAATGAAGTTCTTAGGCTGAGTGTATTTATGAATACATGAGTATTTCTTCATTCCTTAGGAACTCCTAGATGTCCTTAAGTAGGTGATGTATGCTTGTGTGCTGTCCTGTAGCTTTTATCCCTATTTTTTTGTATTTCTTTCCAGTTTATCTATGTATCTTGGGTGTTCCACATACTTATGTGTGTATTCCTACAGTTTGTGAGAGTTGGAAAAGTTTTGCCATATTTTTATCAGAAAATAATTTAACCAATATTTGAGTTTCAGCAAAGTAAAACCTTCTTACTTATAAAGAAGGTGATTTTTTTAGTATGAGGGTTGGGAAGCTGTGAAAAAGACTTTTCAGAGAATCTGAGGAATCTCCTTCCTTGATGATTTTTGAGGACTTAGTTGCATCAGGCTCTGAGATAACGGGTCTAACACTGGAGTTAGCCTGGCTTTGAGTAGGAGGCAGGACAAGTGGTTTATTCCAAAGTAAAATTTTCTGATTCTTAAATATGGCTTGATATTTTTTTCTCTAGTTTTCATAATTGCATGCAATTAGAACTTGCAGATGTATTTTAATTTCAAGTGCTGTATTTCCTTTGTTTCAAAAGAAAAAATGTGCATTGTGTATGAGAGTGGTACTAGGGTGGTTGAGAGCAAGACAGGGAATTTTAAGAGTAGAGACACAGGTAGTGATTGTGGCTCCTGTTCTGTGCATTTTCAGCCAGCCTAGATTTTATATGCACAGAAGAATGTAATTCTGTGAGCAGTGGAATATGCTTCTGGGTGATTAGAATGGGAGTGTATCCCACAGAGCAGCTGCTTCCATGTCTGTTAATGTTACCCCTAAGTAAACTGATTTTCCTATCAGATTTATTTCAGCTTTAAGCTTAATGAGAAGTATAGCTTGTTTTCTGAGGAGAGGCATTTCTAGAGACTCTGGGCTGTCTGCCAGGGGATTCTGCTCATTTTTTAATACATGTAATATTTTTATATCTCAGAATAAAACACATCTCATATCACTGACAGCATCATTCACCATAACTGAAGAAGAAAAAACTAAGGTAAATTCTATGATTTGGTATTGTGTTTACTCTTCTGCTTAAACTTATGGACAATCTAAACTAAATCCTGGGGGCTAAGGATGTACTTATCTCATGACTCAGCTGTTGGCTATTAATCATATGTAAGTTCTACTGATGCTAAAAGAAAGAAAAAGAGTTAAGACAGTGGGTATTTGTTATTTTAAAGCATCAATATTTAGTATTGAAAATTACAAACTTCTATTGTATTTCTAGCCATGGTTGGGGTTTTTTTTATATTTGAAGAATTGTCCAGACACACAGAACTGCAGTGAGGGGTATGCTCACCTTTTGTGCCTAGTCACCATGAGAAAGCTTTTTGTCTTTCTAAAAAGGTGGAGTTACCCTCCACTCATAGAGAAAAGGTTTCTGTATGATCTGATACAAAAATCAGAAAATAGCTGTGTGGGGAGCCTGAGAAATAAAATTCCTGTAAGAGAGGCATAGTTTATGTTTCCCTCTTGCTTTTTAACTAGTCATCTTTCAAATATGACTTTCTGTTCTTGGCTTCTGAATTAACACGATTTCTAAGAGGCCAAATAAATCTTCAGAATTAGATTGATTGCAGCAAACAGTGTTAGTCTAGATAATCTTTTATTAGGCAACTCCCCACTATGTCCATCGGTTTACTAGAGTAATCTCTTCACCAGATTTTTTTTTTTCTCCCCCAACCCCTCATTACCTTGATAGGCTGCTGGGTTGCAAGGGATCATTTTTAAGGAGCTGTGGCTCGGTTGGCAAACCACTGTGATTATTTGTATTCATGCAGAATAAAATAGTTTACTTCACCCCAGAACACTTTTGCCATGGTTGTATCATGTGAAATCTAAAGGTTATGTGGATGAGGCTTGCCTGAAGAAGTCCTGAGGACTAGACTGCTCAGTCTTTCATGGGCCTATTCCATGGATTCCTCTCCACCTTTAAAACCAGTAGTCTGTTTGGAGATACTGGCACCTCTTCTGTCAGTATTCTGTTTTACTGGGGATATTTTGCACTCTTAGCTTCTATTACTGTAATTAGACATGAGTCAAGGCTTGGCCTTCTCATAATGGAATATCAAGTGCCCATTCTGTTAAAATGAAAGCCAAAATTAAACATGATACAAAGTAAAACTATACATGAGCTAGAGAAGTCATTGTTCCTGGATAAAGATCTAGTAATATTTTTAAAAGATTGGATATTTGTATAGCAAAGAATTATGCTTAGAATTACCGTAAATAAATTTTTTTAAAATTTATTTTTAAAGGAGTAAGCCATGCAGTAGCTGACTGGGTTAGAAAAATAGCTTCATAAATGGTTTGCTGTCAAGTTCAGTATGAATTGATCTGTAGCAGTTGGTCATGTCTAAGCTAAGAATGTAAGTTGAACTTGATAGTTAGACCTCAACAAGTTCTTGGGGACTATTCCATAGTTAGGTAAGCTTGGCCCAGCTGCATTTGAGCTTACTAAATGAACAGGTTTTGTGATTAAAATGTGTGGTGAAGGTGTGTGGGGAATGCTGTTAATTTTGAAAAATAAAGCCTAGGAATTATGGAACACATCATGTTTCACATGCATAATATTTGCCTTTGGGCTGTGGCCAAGCCTAACGTGTTACAGAATTAAATCAGTTTGTGCAAGGAAATTACGATTGGCTGGAGAAGATGCCATGCATTGTATTTCATCCATACCTTCAGCTATCATAAATGCTCCCAATATCAGATTTTATTTATTAAAAATCATTATTTAAACCTGTTCATGGGTGTGGTAAAGCCAACACATGTGTGACTAAGTTGATACTAAATGGTCACTCTGGGGACAGAAAAGAGAAGAATTAATTATGTAGTCATGGCAGTGCCATGCTAAGTTGGTCCTGTCAGCTTTCAAATGGTTTGCTTGCACACTAGGCTGCTCTGATGGTTTTAAAAGTTTTACAAACCCTGTGAGTTTTCTGTGCCGCTGGAATAAAGCGCTTGGTTGCCTGTGACAAGGTGAATTTTTGGGTTGACCAAAAATAGGAATGTTGCTTATCTGAGTGTCCATGCCAGATGTACTCCCACAGTGCTTCAGGGGCTGTGAACTGTATGCCTCTGCCCTCAGCTGCATGTTTTTGATGCTGAATGGGAAGCGGTAGTGAAAAGCATGAAAAGAAGTTCTCCTGTCTGAGCACATTGCATGTGATGGATGATTTTTACCAGGCTTGCTTCCCTTAGCATCTTTCAAACTGGTGGGAGTGCAGCAGTTTCTTAAACTGGGCCCTGTAATTCCTCTTCCCACAGTTGAGATGGCTTAGGGAGCTACTTTAGGGTGTGGGTTTTGAGGTTCACTGGTGTGTCAGTAGTTTGAAGGATGGCCTGCTGTGCCAGCACTGGTCCTACTCTGTGGCTTGAGCAGGGGCTCTGGCACATCTGCACCATCTGCTGTGATGCTTTCTGATGCCATTAGGTGCCTTCTGTGTCCTCCTGATTTGGTTTACAGCCCCCCTAATAACATGAACTGACCTTCCAGAACCCATTTTCATTAAGTTTAAAAGCACAGATAATTCTCTGTGCATTTTTCTCTTATCGGAGTTTAACCTCGGACAGAACTGCCTGCCCTGATGCAAGCTGAGGTCTACCATAGGTCTTGCCTTTTAGTTCACTCAAAAAGCACAGGATCATTCCCTTGCCAGTGCTTTTTCTCCATCAAAACTTAATGAGCTTAATTTCAGCCTCACTGAATCAATAGCTTCACCAAATTTATGCTTTCACCAAAAGCTTTGAGAGTTCCCTGACTTTCAGAGTGCTTGGAAATTACACAAATACAAGTGAAGTCAGTGAAAATGAAGAAGTCATTCCAAAGCAGCATTTTTTTTTCCCTATTATCCACAGCATCTTCTGTTCCTTGAAAGTGGTGGGACTTCAGGCAGAGCCTTGCTGTGGCAGAGCTTAAGGAGAAACTTTTGTGGTTCCCTCTTGGCTACCTAGTGCAACTGGAGAAGCTGGAAACAGCAGATTGACTTAGGAAAAAATTTTTTTTTGAAGTCACACACAGATGTTTATTAGCTCAGTCAACTGTTTAAAGAGTATGAGCTAAACACTTCTGATTTGTGGAGTAAACACTGGGTTAGGGAAGGGAGCTAGTTAATATTTACATAATTGTCTTTCAAATAAATTTATAGCTGAAGACACTGTGATGCAAAGGTTTGCATTTTTAACTGAGCTCATGGTAGTTCAGAGTCAGAGGAGGAGAGATCTGGTGCTAACACTGATGTAGATGTGCTGAGTGTGTGTAGTGGTTGGCCGTGGTACAGGGGAGCATAATGGAAGTGATTGCCTGAAGTAGTAGAAGCTACATCAAGAAAAACCATTCAGGCAATGTGTTGGTCATTACACATGGAACTGGGAAACTAGTGTGTTAGTCCTCTTCTTTACGTTCTTGTTTCCATTCAAAACTTAAAAGATATTGAAAGGTTTTAGAAGGAATTAAGCACATGGCTGGCTTACCCAGATAAAATAATTCATTGCAAAACATTTTAGTGAACATCAAAAGTGCTTCAAGTGTTTCATTATTTTAAACTAAGCACGTTAAAAAACAAACAAACAAACCAAACCAAGCATGCCTCTGTCAGTAAGAGTTGTTGATTCTACATGTACAATACTGTGAAATAAACCTTGAATCATCTTTTTGGAACTGTGCAAGTGCCAAATAATAGCCTGTATTAAATCTTGATCATCTCCTTGACACTGACATCATTGCCTAATTCAACTGAAGTCATGTTGCAATCAGTGAGTGCTCAGTGAGTGCTGAGCATCTCCAGCAGTTTTTAGAAGCTGAGCTTGTGAAACAACAAAGTCTGATGAGAAGCAGTTCCTTTCAGTTAGATATGACAGATTTACAATGTACAGAAACATATTGGAAAAAAAAACCAAACCCTAGGCAGTCAAATGGCAAAAATCAGCCATTAAATTGGAATAAATCCTTTTCAAATTGTGGACCAAGTTTGAGTATCACTTTCTTTACAGAATTACCATTGACTCCATGGAATGCTCCCAGGTTTCTGCTCCAAGAGATGACTAAGCCCGGTTTGCAAGCACCATGTTAATTATTTACACTTTCTAGCCCCAGCAGAGTGGTTGTTGGTTTGTACTGAAACCTCATACTAATAACTGTGCTGTGGCTTTTTTATCCAAAGATCTCAAAGAAGTAAACAAACACTGAATTAACTTTTGCTACATGGAGCATGAAGTAAAAATTAATTTTTAATGCAATTCAATTTAAAGATTAAATTAAGAGGTAAAGTGAAAGGCATACAAAGTTATTAGCTGGCTTGACGTTCCAGTGCTCCTGCTGTTCTTTTCTGACTCATGGAGAAACTGCAAAGGTGCACACAAATTAGGTGTTTTTGTCAACATATTTATTCTGAACTCATATTGGTGCTTTTTCCTTATGGTGATTAGTCAGTTTTATTGAACTGAGAAATGGGCATTAATTGAAGGTAGCCAACATTAGACTGATTTTTCAGGGCCTCTGAGCAACATCAAAATTGAGACATTTAACAATAATTTACTGTGCTGCTTACAGTTATAATCTTTAAGTCTGATCTTTATATATATATAAAATGTAGATTTAATGATATGATCTTTTAATTTCAGATTTTGTACAGCCATGCCATCCATGCTTCAGGGTTCTTTGTTGCTTTTTTTGTTTCTCTTTTATTGACAAGTGCAGTTTTTTTCATTGTTCACCGAACCCAAATATTAAAATGGAGCTTCCATGTTAAAAACCAGGTAAGTCATACTGTCCTGGAATGGCACTTTTACTTAATTTTTTTCTTTGATCATATGTGGTGACAGAACTTGCTAACTAATACAGGTTATCTGAAGAGTTTTTATAGATAAATAAAAAGCCACCAACTGATGGATTGGATTTGCAAGTAATGTAATCTCTACAACCTCTAATCTTGAGCACAATCAGATTTAGAGGGAAGTATAAGAATTAAAATCTAATCAAAAGAACTGCTGTCAGCACCTGGATGTTAGCATCAGATTGGAGGAAAATTGCCCTTGGGTATTAGTTTATTTCGTATTCCTCCCTTCCTCCTTGCCTCTTTGTTCCTCATGATGAGAGGCAGGATACCTGTGGTTTATAAGCAGTTACCCAGGGAGAAGGACGCTCACCTTGAGCACAGCAGACCTGTGTCCAAATTGTGTTTCTGGTTATAAGGAATAGGGATTTGAATTGAGTTTTTTTAGTTTTAGGATGGTCCTTAATCTCTTGAGTGATTAAGTGTAACAGTGGGGTTTAGAGCTGAGCATTTCCAGTGTTCCTTGTTCAAGCTGTGCCAGTCTGGAGGAAGTATTTCAGTACATAGTAGGTGAAATTACAGAGTTTGATAAATATTCATCAAGTTGGCCCAGGTTCAAGCCCTTGCTTCTATTAATTATTTATGTGTTTAAAGTGGAGCAATTTCAATGGGAAGGAGCTAGAGACCTCAATCAGAATATTACAGTGATTGGAGCAGTCCTTTAAGAGAGGTGTGTTCAAAGGTTGGAACACCTCTTCTGGGGTGGTGGTGGATCTCCTATCCCTGTGGACTGACCAGAGGAGCTCACAAATCATTTCCAGCTATGTTTTCTGCAGTTGAAAATGACCCTGTCAGTATTACTTCTTTTAGGTCTGAAAAAACAATCCCTTTAAATGTAAAGGGGGTGCCTTGTTTCTTTTTACAGATAAAGCTGTGATAATGAAATCATAAGAAAGGGCCAGTTTCATCCTAGCATCAGATACTTATAGTGGGGTTTTTGTGTAGGAATTTTGTTAGCCCTCAGTCTCAAGGGAGTCTCACTGAACTGTGGACTGAGTCACTTCCATCATCTGTGGGGTATTAGTTTTTCATGTTGTTCACCTCATAATACTGTAATCTTGCCATATATAATTTTTATAGCATGATATTTTTTTAAAGTTGACCTAGAAAGTTTATAGTGGGAGATAACTGTATAGAAGGCTTTCACAAGCCTACTGAATCAGTGTAGAGTCTTCTGTCTTCATTCATTCCTTCATTTGTATTCTATCAGTTGTATACAAAAGATACTACTTCTGTCTCAGGCTGAACATTTTATTTCAGATAAGTAACCCAGTGTTACCTGTGTAATGAATGCTCAGTGTAATTTATTTTTATAATCTGAAGCTTACTTCCTGGTTTGTTTGGGTTTTCTTTAGGGGATACAGCATGAACTCAGCCAAAATCACAGACTGGAGCATTCTCCATTTAATTCAGGTGATCTCTTTAGTGAAGACATGATTATGAATGAACAAATCATCAATATACTGTCCTTTGAAGAATCTGGGAACATGCTTCAGGCTTTAGAAGAGTAAGAATTCACTGCTATTATATCACATTTATTACCTTTATCATCAAGCAAACCTTTGAATATGTTTTGAGTATCTGCCCTTTAATTTTTTTTAGTGTCTGTTTATGCACTACCTCAGGTTTTTGAACTGTATTAAATAGCCATCTATGGGAACTGAGAATTGTTATATTTCATATTGCTTCACTTATAGAAGTCACAGCTGCTTCTAGGACTTAGCCATGCAAGTTTTCCAATCCAAATGAACATGTAGCTTTGCCTCTCTGTAGTTCACTAAATAAAGGGAAACTTCTGTGTACAAGAAAATACTGAAAGAGTGTATTCAGCTACCGCACAGCACATTCTGCTCTCAAAAGGATGGGGGGTTTGTGCTAGAAAAGAGAGCCCCTGTTGGGTGCCAGCAGTGCTCTTTAGCAGCATCTTTTGGAAACACTTGGATCAGAATTTAAGTAGAGTGACAGTTTGTAGTGCTGCCAGGAAGATGCCACGTAGCGGCAATCAGAGGAGCCACTGGTTAGAGCAAAGAAACTTGTAATGTTTAGAAATGCCAGGGCTGTTTGACAGAGATGAGCTGCTGTTAAAGGTCATCTGTTCTTCAGTGGAATTTGATAAAAAGGTCTGGTTTGAGGACAGAGCAGATTCTGTTTGTTCAGTCTTGCCATTAGCTCCTAGCAAGTCAGGTTACATGCAGTATTATGCAACTATAAAATCTATAGAAACCAAAAAGGAAGGTATGGGACCATGCATTTCCTTGATAATTGGGATACTTCTGTAAATTGTAATTGGTCCTTGCTTTTATAACTATATAGAAGTCTTATACTGAAAATCATTAAGTGAATATTAAGAAGAACAGGATCAAACATTTTTTTAACTCAACTTAGTATTAATTTATTTCAGGGGTAGTGAATACCTAGCTAGTTTGAAGGAAAAAATTAAAAAATGATGGACAATTTTCAGCTATATCATGGTTTCTAGAGGTAAATATTATGGCAAACCTTTGGATTATTTTCATAACTGGATTATTTTTAAATCCTTAAAATAGGATTTATTTCTTATTTTGAGCATGTATCCAGGGACTAACTTTTTTTAATGTTCTTATGCAGTTAGCACAAATGTCTCTCTTGCGTCTGCTTCTTTCCTCACAGTTCCTATTTTTCTCTACCTCTAAAGAGCCAGAGCATTTTAGTGAAAACAATAGATGCCCATTAACAAACAGTCACAAACCTTCTTCACTTCTTGAGTTATCTTTCCTGTCTTCCAGGATGAGGATGGTAGATAGACCACAAAGGCATCCAGAGTTTCAGTGGTTCCTCGTATGAAAGGTGATTGGAAGGGTGATAGTACTGCGAAGGGCTCAAATCAGCCTCTGCCTGTTAGTGATAGGGGCTTCCAAATCCCTATTTAGATAACCCCAATTCTTCTCCTTTCTTGTAGTTTTAAACTGGACCTTCTGATTCATTTGCTGTTGCCTGCATTGTCACCTGCATCCAGGTGACACGTGGATGCACTTACTATATTTTTTTTTTCCTTCGTTTCATTGGCACTCATTGGATATGCATATTCAGTTACTATAGACTTCTTCCTCTCCTCAGTTACTGCTGTGGTGCAGTTTATCTGAGTGACTGAGGATCTCTGCAGTGTGAACTTGTCCACCAAGTTGCCCTGAGTTCCCCTTCTCTCCCAGAGGTGAAGAAGGGCACCTTAAGAGTATGATTGTTCTTGTTTTAAAATAGACTCCAAAAGATGAGTCATATGGCTGCTGCACCCACTGACCCCACAGCCCGGAGCCTTGGGCTGTAGCGGTCTGGAGGTGATATGAATCCCAGTCTTGCAGGCTGGTTGATGAAAAAGGCTACAGCATTTCTTCAGAGCCTATATTAGATACATGTTTTATTGTTTATGCTTTCTTCAGCAGGTATAGTACACCACTTGTTTTATCTCCCATTGTTAAAAATTTTATATGATATTTAGCCTAAGATGCTTCCTCATATCCTAATATTGATTCCTTGTGCATTCTCCAAGTTGAGCCAAAGCTGTCCTTTAATTTCTGATCTATATTCCTTAAAGGTCTCATTTTAGTCTTGTACTTTATAAGCAGTTATACATTATCCAGGTTTGCAGCTGATTCCAAAGACTAAGATAAAATACTGTAGCATTGCCTTAGGAGCTTCTATGACAGCCATCTAGGATAAAACCAGAGTAATCCATCTTTTTACTGAACTACCTGATTTAAGTATAGTAATTTGCAAAATGTAATGGGGAAAAAGAAGGATTGTGCATTTGTAATTTATTAATGGATAGTTGGAATGTATTTTGTGCTTGAATAAAATGTAATTTTACTAATTGTGGTCACAATCAGGTTTTCAACACTACTGTGTTTTGGTTTATTACATTTACTGTCACCTGTCAGAATAATTGGTTTTACTTTAAGGAACTGAGGAATGAGCCTTGCATTGTCTTACAGGAGTGGCAGTATGCTGGCAGTAAGAACTGAGTTTGTACTTTGAGCACCTTTTTTTCATGCAATATGTATACCGTATAAAATTATAGCATCATAATCCTGGTTTTTACTGTTTGGGGAAGCAAAAGTATAGGTGCTTTTGTTAGAGATCTTTTGATACTAGAAATATTCTCAACCAACATCATCGTGCTTGTATTCTAGTTTGGTAGTTATTTCTGCAAGTATTGGTGCAGCTATGTGTCATTTTCTCTGCATGGCACACGTGTAAGCCTGCCAGTGTAATTGCTATATTCTTTTTAAATTGGCACTGTGGTAGTAAACATGGTTGCAATCACTCTGGTGCTTTGTTCTTTTGTCCAGACACAAATGAGAAAATTACTTTTTTGAGTAAGAGCCACAGGACTTTTTTTGTCCTCTGTAACGTGGAAAGCTATGATAATAGTTAACATCTTTAAGATGCGACAGTGCCAAGATGTTCAGCAAATACATTAAGAGCACATGTTCAATATTTATGGACAGGGAAATCTTTGGAATGTAGACAGATTGCAGTGTCAGGAGGATTGGCTGAAGAACAAAATATACTTTTAATATTTCATAAGGAAGCTTCTTAGTTATTCTTTTTTTGAGTTTTGTCTTAATAAGTCATTTATTTGGTGTACCTTATGCAGCAAGATAGCTTGGCTTTTATTCTCAATAGGTTCCTTACTGTGTACATTCCTCTATTATCCCATTGGCAGCGAATGCAAATGAGAAGAAGCTATATGATTTGAATATTTGCCATGTACACTAGCAGATCATGTTCCAAAATGTTGGGGGGGGTTCTTCTGTATGTGTAGAACAGAATATGAAGAGAGCTCAGCAGTTTGGGTTTGTGTCCAGCGTGACGACATCTGACCACACTCATAGTCTTGGAAGATACAGATAATGTTAAAGGCAACTTAATTTCTTTAACTGGCATTCCACTACTACAACTTTTCTTTTTCATCTTCATTTTGTACACCTATGATTCCTTGAGTTTGGCAAAGCTCTAGTTGAAGTTGGTCCTGCTTACAGTTGATACACAATACATGCTGCCAATTATTTTAGGAAATCACTAACTAATATATATGAATTGTAGCTGACTTTTTTCTGACGGTAGTGGGCATTGAAGCCAATGTACTAGAGGACAGGATCACACTGTCTCCAGAGAGCCTTGACAGAAAAGTCTAAAACAATTTACTACTGTATTAGAACACCACTTTTTCTTTCTAAATGTATATTTCTTGCTGTACATCTCAATATAATTTGCTTGGGAGAAAATATGTTGGTTTTTTTTTTTTAACCTTGAATTCTAATGAAAAGTAAGAGTAAAAGATGACATTGTCAAAGCAGCTAGATGTGATTATTCCTACATAAAAAATAGTTATAGTTACGTTGTTAGTACAACAAACAGAAATATAGCACCTTTTTTTTTAACTTTTAGAAAGTGTAATTGAAATTTTAGAAGTTTTAAAGGGAAGACATATTCATTGCTCTGGTTTTGTGCAGTGTGTACAATGCAGGAATACCACAGTAAATAGTAATCTCATTGAATGGACCCCAAATCCTGCATTTGTAGTTCTGTGTTATGAATGCTGTTTTAACTTGATTAGTGTGTAAACTATATGGTGTTTTCATCAGAAACTGAAATGCTTAATAGTTGAAAGGAGTCCATGAGACAGGGGATCTGAAGAAAACAAGTAATTTGAAATTAATGAATATGTGGAGTTTTTCATCTAAAAAATGGCACATTTCTTTGATGTTGGCTAACTATGAAAAAACCATATTAAGAATTTTATGGGTCATTTCTACTGTCTACCCATAATTATGAAAAAAAGAATCTACTTTTAAGAGTAGTGCTGTTAAGTGATGCTTTATTCCATACCATTTTGAAAAAAGATTTGTATCTTCTACTGTTTCTGTCATCTGATACTTTACACCATCTGAGTAGATCAGAAGAATCTGAGCAGATCACCGCAAAATCGGAAGCTCCTCAGGTATTAATACATATAGGCATACTATTAATTTATGCTTTTGTATGGTATCCAGGCTGAAGTTGGTGCTTTCCAAATCAATGGCAAAAAGTGTGCATAGTTCACTGGAAACAAGACTGCAGTCTTATTACATTCTTTTTGCATAGTAGTTTTTCAGTGAAATTCCATTGTCTGAGCTCTGTTGCAACAGCAGTATTGTAAGAGAGCTGTATTTTTAAAATTGTTTTGCCAAAGATCACTGATTTATCAGTTTTCATACTTTCTGCAATCAAAGCAGAGATTCTCAGTCTCTTAAATAGTTTTTTTTCAAATAGATTAATTTAAGAATTGAAGTAGCTTTATTCTCTTTATATTGCTGTGGAGAGTTAAAGGAATTTGATAGTGAAACTACTGCCAAATCTAGTGCTTAGACTTTTGACAGGTTTTCATTAATCACTTTTGTTTGTTGTTGTTTCCTGAGGAGCCACTGGTCTCACAGCTGAATTTATAATCTTTTTCAATTTTGGGGTTTTCAAAAAAAAATTTGGCTCTATATCATGAGAATACAATTTCTGGTTTTGTCAGCATATTTCTTTTTCTGGAAAGCTAAACTTAACCCATGACTCATCCATGTGAAAGCATCCTTAGATAATCATCACATACCCACCTTAGCAATTTTATTTACTGGTAAAACATCCTGTATTCTCTGTAAGCTTACATTTCAGATGTCCTGAGGTTAGGCTTAGCTGTTTAACTATTTAACTACGCTGCAGGACTGATGGATGAACTCCCCCAATTCAGACCTTGCTGCAGGCCATTCCAGCTACTGGTTTAGCACAGAGCTTCTTCAGACCTCTAACACAGGCAGTCTGTGCCCAGCCTGGCAGTGGGCAGAGGCCAGAAAAAAGCAACATGTCCAAATCTGGCATGGGAGATGTGAAGGATTTGAGCAGTCAGAAGCTGTTGGTGGCCATTCAGATCTCATGCCATTACCACTGCTTCTACTTCAGCAGTTTTGGTCTCCTGCATACATTTGCATGTTACGGTGCTGCAGTCTGCATAGACTGTGCCCTGAAGTGTTTGCGATCTCTGTTGTGACTGGATGAGCAGAAGAGTTGTGGGAAGCTGAGGAGGGAAAAAAGGAAGATGAGGAAGCCACGGCACTGCACTGCACACAGGGTCTGCATTGACACAGCAATTAAAAACAAGAACAAACAAACAAAGCCCCCCCCCAAAAAAGAAATAAGAAACATAGCCCAGCTTCTTGATGTTGTATTACTAACTTCTCAATAAACAGATGATTTAGGAGATAAACCACATTTTTGCTATTGGACACCTTTGATGCCCATTATATGTGAATGGTTTTATTTGCTTACTGTTACTAAACCCAGTGCTGGCATATACTGTTTCACGTCTTGGCTTTAAGATTCTTCCTGTTTGACCCTCTCTCCATCTCCACTTCTCTGAAGTGTGACAAGCCAACATGGGCCACGAGATTTCCTTTTTGTTCTCCTTTTCGTTCTCCTTTTCCTTCCTCAATGCAGCTGATGCATTGGCATTGTGTCTGTGGGTGCAGGAGGTGTCTTACTCTGGCTTGGGCAGTAGCAGTGGATACCACCGTGCTGGGGGCAGCTGTGTGTTGCATCTGTCCACCCTTGGCTGTGTTCCCCTCCCCAGCATGAGCTGGTGCAGCTGCTTTGCCAGGGTGCTCCAGGTCACAGCTGCAGCAGGGCATCTGGGATGGTGGAAGCACAAACCATCTGCAAATGGCCCTAAGTTGCTTGCTTTTCAGCAGCGCTGTGTATCATGAAAGAATGCTTTTGCAGAAACTTCTACCACAGGGCTCCCGCTCCCTCTGGATACTCTTGAAATGCATCTGCTGATAATTGGCTACCATTTGCAGAGGAGAGATGAGTCTCTGAGTGTAATAAGATTTTGTGTTTCAGTGAGAAAACATCACTAAAGGGGAGTTTGCTTGATGGTTTTTTTCCCCTTTACACTTCAGAATGTTCTGTCATGGCAGTTTCTTTGTGAACTCCGAATTAATTTAAAAATGCATCATAAAGCCATTAGTTCATTTTAGTTACTATTACATTCCCCTGTTTGAAAATTCCCTCTATGGGAATAATAAGCCTTAAAGACACAGTTATTTTGCAGCTACTGAGAGGTTTCCTTTTTAGGGCATGGTGTTTGGTTTTTTTAATTAAATTTACTTTTTTCTTTTTTAACACTAGTTGTTTTTCCATGTTCTTTTATTAGGTCTGTGGAAGACATCAGACGCTCAAGCATAGTCTCTGCTTCTCTGTATTTGGCATCTGGGATTCTCCCTTCCCAGATCTTCTTTGACAGATCTTTAAATCCTCTTTCTCTTCAAGTGAGTGAAAAATCTTCATACTTGCTGTTTGCAGCTTCATTTTCTACGTTTCTGTTCACCTTTCCTCCCCCCTACACTTTTGTGCCACCTACCTTCTGTACTGTACTCATCCTTTCTCTGCATGCTTTGTCCAATAGAAGCTTTGATCTTTTTCATCAATAGGCTGCCATCTGCTACCTGTACTTTGTTGCCTTTCATGTTTCTGTTATGTTGGATATGCTCAGGAAGAGATGTGAGACCTTTTAAACATGAATTACTTTAACAAGGTGAAGAGCATTTAATGCCACTTACTAAAACTACCTCAGTTTGAGGAGGCACAGAATGTTAAGTTAGGCACTTGGTTTTTTTCCTGGGTGTTGCAAAACATTGCACATTTAAACTGGATGATTGTAAGCATTGCTCTTGTGATAGACTTGTGTCTGAAAGCATTTGATTTATTATATGAACAGGATTCCTGTTTTGTAGTGTTGACATTTAAGACTCCCAGACTATATTGATGCAGCTTGTTAAGGCTGCCCTCAACGCTCATTTGGAGTAAGAGATTGAAGCAAGGTTTCTGGTGCATGTGATGAGCTTGTCTCACTCCTGCAGGCTGCTGCGTGAAGGAGGCAGACCACTAGACTGCATCATGTGGAAGGTAGACTGGAAATTTTTACGGGTGCGACCTTTCTTTAGCTGCTGCTGGAAAAGGCAATGGTCTGGCTGCTGTCTTCCAGGATATGGCCTGGAAGAGCTATGGCTTTTAATTTTTCTCTGTGCTATTACCCTTGGATTGCTGGAACAGTTCATGTGCTGCTTCTGCTTTATTGTCTTCTCACAGATGTCTTTTAAATAAGATCTTAACAGCCTCATCACTCAATCACTGACACATAAGGGTCAGGTGATCTACACCTATTGCTCCTCCTGCGTGTGGCATGATGATTTTGGAGTGCAGGTTAATTTGGTACCATAGTTTTCTTTGTGGTTGAGAAGGAGCATGGGAATCTTACTCAAAATGAAATCAGGTCTTTTTATTGTAATGACTTGCAGTAAAAAGAAAGAAGTGCTGTGGGAAGACTGAGGGAAACAACAGTAGGAAAATCAATGGTATGTGGTTTTTGCTTTCATTCTTGGGATCATTGCCGAAGATGATTGGAAAAGTAACAATAAGGAGATGGTTAAGGAATGGCTTAATCTTTTTTCAGAGCATGCTGAAAAAATATCCTGCGTTGATGGTAGGAAATAAATGTTGTGTTATTAGCTATGTATCAATGTGGTGGAGCTGTGAAATGTTGCTTCCAGGGACAGACAGAAGGAATTCAGACATTTGCACAACAGTAAGAAAGGGTTTGTAGGTCCAGTGACCACCATCTATTGTTGCACACATGAAGAACAGAAAAATAATGACTAAGGAACATGTTACTCCAGCAAACAAAGGAAGCTGGAATTTGAAACTCGTCAAATTCAAGCTGAGGAGAAGGTAACTATTTGAAGGTCTTAAAGGAATTATCAAGTGGAACAATTAATTTAAGTGTTGTTTAGTTCTCTGTTAGGGCATACTTGAAAACCAAAATGAGATCTTTATCACAACAGTCGAGATATGCTTCAGTTAAATCAGAGGTACTGGACTTGAAGCAGGAGTTAAAACAGAAAATCAGGTGGCTTGTATTCTGCAGGCTAATAATTAATTGGTGAATCTCTGAAGAGGAGTCTCCTGTCACCTTAGTACTAGCTGTACTATGTCAACAGAAGTCAAAAGAAAAAGACTAAGGAAATACTGATCTGTGCTTGCTGTGTTTCTTCAGCATCCTGTTCCCTTGACCGTGATGTGTTCTCTCTGTCCTGCTGTCCTGGAGCAAGTCAGGGTCTTAGAAGATCTAGCTGTACATGACCCCATAAGGCTACATACTTGCAGGTGCTGTCCTGCAATATACATCTGTAGACAGCACAGAGAACCTGGTTGCTGTATTGTGTTGTGGACACTGTAGGAAATAGTAGCTATTAAAGGATCTTCATGTTACTGTGAAGAATGTTTCAGACATATACTGTCTCAATCACAGGGATCTTGCCTCATACTGAGGTCATTCCTGCTCCTGTAGGGGAGGAAGAGGTGGGAAATGGAGGAGGTTTTACAACTACAACCAGTCAGCCCTGAAGCAGATCAAGATGAATATGGGCATTGCCAGTGCATTTCTAGGGTTTTGAGAGTGCAACAGAAAAATCTCTCTGCCTCTTTGTGGTAGATTATGATAGTTTAGGATAATGTCTCCTAAATACTTCAAGTATTTGAGTCATTGGAAGAAAAAAAAGCTTAATTCCATCCCATTGATATCTACACGGGGAAAAATACATCTCTCGTGTTTAACAGAGGGGCAGAGATGATAATATACCACTGAATTAATTAAATTTTGTTTGCTTACATAAGGACAGGAAAATTTAATAGAAAAATGAAATGTTTATAGACTTGTATGCTTTGATATATACCATTCTGAATGTAGTACTATTCTAATACCCTGCAAATCTTGTCAAGACCTTCGCTATGAATTTGAAATTTATTCTCAGTTTTGACTGTGGAACAAATCAAAGCAATAATTTAGCTTAACTGAAAAAAGAATGGATTTAAGCTCATAAATGTGTGTTTTGTAGGTCACAAAGTAATTCTTGTATACCTGATACTTATACAGATGCAGACAGTGCATCATAAATTGACATACAGGGGCAAAACCCACCTCATTCCCCAATCCTGAACTGAATGCAGAATGGACAGAATCACAGAGTCATTAACGTTGGAAAAGAACCCTAAGATCCTCAAGTCCAGCCGTCTACCTAGCATTGTCATGACTGCTAAACCACGTCCTTAAGTGCCACGTCTGTGCATTTTTTGAACGCCTCCAGGGACAGTGGATTTAGCACCTCCCTGGGCAGTCTTGTTCCAATGCCTCACCACTCTTTTAGTATAGAAACTTTTCCTACTGTATTTTCTAAACCTTCCCTCGGTAGCTTAAGTCTATTTACTCTTGTCCTATCACCAGTTACTTGGAAGGAGAGACCAGCACCCACCTCACTACAACCTCCTATATAATACAACACAATGCTCTATAATTTACAGTAGTTATGTACTGTGTGAAATGAGAATAACTATCATTCCAATTTAATTAACTCTCAAGATAAATGAGAATATATTCATATGCAACATGAAATTTATTGCATTTTTTAAAAAATCTTGCGTTTCCTTCTAGTTTGAATCTCTTTGCTATAACTTTTAATGTCCATGAGAGACAAGAGTTCAGCTGTGTAATTGATCTGTATCCGCACATAATCCACACACTCTCCGCCCTTCTCTGCAGAAGAGGGAATACACCACAGAACACAAAGCAGTGATACATTAGTGTAGATGGGTCTGTGAGTTCAGAACTATTTTACAAAGTCAATGAAATCTATATTCTATACTCGCTGCATCTCAACAGAGGGTTTTTTTGGGGGAGGAAGGTTTTTGTTTGCCTTTAAACTGAGGGGATGTTTTGAGTTCTAAAAAAAAGCTTTTCCTTTTTCTGGCTGAAATGGAAATGTGAAAATTGGACATACTTATTTAAAATTGATGTAGTAAAAGTTGTCTCACCCTGATCTTTTTCGTGAAAGATTAGTTTCATGTTTAGCAAACTCATATCCTGTGATATCCTTGCACTTCTTTGGCACCCGTTCAGTTACTCATTACTGAATGAATCTAGATACCTACAGAAATTTTCTGCAGTCTGTGATTTCAAACAGTCCTGATTGCCTTTTTGCAGCTTGAAGGTTGTCAGCCTGACACGAGCAGATGCTGATCTGGAGGCATATCGAATGCAGATATGTAAAGAAGTGATTGCTATGATGATGAAGAACATGGTTTTAAGTCATAATCTCTTTCCTCATGTGGAGAAAAGGATGAGTTCAGTTTTCAAAAAGCAGTTTCTTGCAATGGAGAAAGAGATTCAGGAGGAGTATGAAAGGAAGATGGTGGCTTTAACAGCTGAATGCAATCTGGAAACTAGAAAGAAAATGGAGGCTCAACACCAAAAAGCAAGAAATGCAAATGAAGAGGCTGAAGAATTCATGAAGAAGATGAATGAAAAGGTAAATCTGGTATAAAATGGAGATATTTTACATGATATGTGGTTTTATATAGAGGGTTTCTCTTTCAGACCAGGATGATGCAGTTGTCCTCTCTGGAGTCCCCAGCAAATGAAAGACATAGACCTGTTGGAGTGGGTCCAGAGGAGGCCTGCAAAAACGATCAGAGGAATAGAACCCCTCTGCTATGCAGACAGGCAGAAAGAGTTGGGATTTTTCAGCTTGGAGAAAAGGAATCTCCGGGAAAGCTTTGTTGCACCTTTTCACTATTTAAAGGGAGCTTATAAGAAGGATGGGGATGAACTTAGTAGGGCCTGTTGCAATAGGACAGGGGTAACAGTTTTAAACTAAAAGAGGGTAGATTTGGACTAGATTATATAGATGAAATTTTCTACAATGAGGGTGGTGAAATGGAGGAATATCTTGCCCAGAGGGGCTGTAGAAGCCCCCGTCCCTGGAAATATTTAAGGTCAAGTTGGACAAGGGCTCTGAGCAACCTGATCTAGTTAAAGATGCCTCTGCTCAATGCATGGGGGGTTGGACTAGATGACTTTTAAAGGTCCTTCCCAACCCAAGACAATCCCTTCTCAGCCAGAACACACAATGTATATTCCCCGCCTTTTTGATAAGTTTGCTGTCTGCATGCTGTCTCTTGGGAATGAGGGCTGAGGTGTGGGGGCAGGCTCAGTGCAGAGGACAGTTCTCCCCAGATAAATAATATGAAATTTAGAGCAAGACCAACATAGCTACTGTTAAGTAGCTCTGCTGGCATAAGAAGCATGCTTTGCTCTGTGGGACATGTATGTTTTGATTCTGTAATGAGTTTATGCCATCTGAGATTAAAACTATGAATATGTAAGTCTTGCTGGACAACTATGAGAAAGTATTTCTAGCAAAGAAGCTTTTAAATTAATTGCTATTTAATTCTACTCCATTGTTGTAACTCTGAAACGATGATCTTGGATTAATTTGTAGAAACCATTAGATAAAGTAGGTCAGCATTAATAAGAACTTTTAGAGATTTGTAGTAGTGTATTTTTTCTACTTTATATTGTTTTTAAAATCTATGCTTATTTTTATTTCATCGTTCTGACTTATAGGGGTCTATTCAATTTTAATAGGATTTGAGGATTGATAAAACCTAAGAAATTAATTTCATATATAGACTTTGTGTTGAATTTCATGCAATTTTTTATAATTTATCTTAAATAATGCTTCTGGATTCCAAAAAGACTTCCTTATGCCTCAGAAGTGTTACCTGGATTAGAAACTGACAGCTGTACAACCCCTGTCAATCAAAACAAATGTAAACATGGAAAGAACACACTGATTTATTATTAGCCTTCATTCAAACCTGGAATAATAGTAATCAGAGTATGTGTAAAATATATATGAACTAGTAGCACTGATAGTTTAAAATACATTGAATACTGAAAATCACTTCAGATTTACTTTTTTATCTCTTCTCTGCAGCCTGCTGTAGAATACAGAAATCTTCTGGACAGACTTCACAGACTGGAGCAGGACCACCTGAAGCGGTTCCTTCTGGTAAAGCAGGAGGAATGTTTTGCAAAAGCTTATAGACAACTGGCTGTTACCCAGAGAAGGGAGCTCCATAGTATCTTTTTTACACAGATAACAAATGCTACTTTCAAGGGAGAACTGAAGGTGGAAGCAGCTAAAACACTAGTGGAAAATTACTCTAAAATACAGGTAATAGGGTAACTACATTCCTAACCTAAAGACAGAATGCAAATCCACAGCAACTTTTGAAAAATGTTTCAGGAAATATCTGCACTCTTAACAACTCTAAAAGAAATTATTCCTATGTTACCACCCTCATAACTCATTTATAGAGCAATATTAAAATGTACACTATCATTATGCACATCTGGACAGCCGTGTATTGATGCATACTCATGGCTTTTTTTCTGCCACAGTGAGTTAGATGTCTTTGCCACAACATTATGTGCTTACTGATGACTTCTCTTTTCATGGGTAACATTTCCAAAGCACCCAAGTGCTTGCAGCTTGCCTTTACTGCTCAGGGAAAATAAGACTTCATAGCTCTTCTGTATCATGCAGAATAAAGAATTTTGAAAACCTGTCCACACTGTGTAGTGGGAAGTTATGTAATATAAATACCTAGTTTTGTAGTGAATACTTTGATATAAATGCACATCTTGGGGCTCTGTTTAGTTCTTGAAAGCTCTGTTGATACAGCTCTACCCCTAAGCCCTCCCTCACAGGATGGTCTGAGAACAGATTTGTGCTCATGCAGCAAACCTCTGGTTCCAGGTCTACCCTTGCTGGTGTTAATGGAGCCCTCAGCATGGTATAAAAATGCCAGAGTGCCACTTCCAGAAGTAATTTTAGTGCAAACAAAGGGACTGTAGGCATTTTCAGAACCCCCAAGGAACCAATTACTTTTCTGTATTTCAGAAGATGTACTAAGCCCGCCAGTCCAAATACAAAGATTACTTAAACTGTGTCTAAAGTGCTGCAGTTTTGTACTAGGAGGGTTGATATCTCTTAATGCAGTTGAGGATGCTGATTAAGATGTTCAGGACTTCAGTTTTGGTTTCAGTTACACCGTAAGCCTCTTGTTTCCTCAAGGGTTGGCTTTTTAGTCCATTTGTGTTGCAAGTTAGTGTTACAGATTCCAGAAATTCTGGGAATTATTCTCCTGGCTGCTTCTTGAAGAAGAATATTGAGGTAGTCAAGACAAAAGCTCAGCTTATTACTTGTTTTGTTTTGTTGAAATAATAAAAATTTGACATGTCTAATAGAGTTAAATTGATACAAACATTGTTTTCCACTTGAAAGAGCTTTTTAACTTTGCCCTTTTAATAAATAAATCTGTTTTGATACCTGCAGGTGTTAGCTGAAAATAATATTACGTTTGATTAAATGGTTTTGTTCCCATTCTTTTCTGTAGGGAGACATTGAAGAGCTAATGGATTTTTTGCAAGCTAGCAAGAAATACCATCTGAATAGAAGATTTGCTTACAGAGAGTATCTCATAAGTAAGATACAGTTAAGGGATTCTCAAGCCTCTGCTCTTATAAATGAAGCAGCAACTCAGATATCAAGTCTCATTAATAAGATGGAAAGGTAAATATCTCAGTTGTTTTCTTAGCAGTCATTTGAGTATGTTATCTCAGACAATAGAATAGTCTTCAAAAGTCTCTTTGTCTTCTTACCTAGCAGGAAAGGTGCATAAAAATGTTATCATTTAAGGCAACTCTAAGAAAATACTTTGTAACTGATGATTTTGTTAATATCCTGGCAGATATTAAGGCTTTGTTTTTTTGTCCACTTCATATATATACTTCATTCATCCACAGATGTGGTTATGTGAAAAGCCTCTTGAGAAACTCCTACCCATATGACCACTGCTTATGTTGCTTAAATCATTGCTATGAAAAACTGGGACTTCTCAAGGTGGGAAAATAGGTTCTGATTATTGTTTAGTGCCTTTTAGTGCACTTAACCGTCGCAAAACAGATCAACTACAAAAAAGAGTAGGTAGGCTTGTGTTTCAGTTTATAATTAAGTGATTTGGGGAGTATTTATAAATCGGAGCATTAAAGTTTGAGCAGCAAGAGAATTCTGGTCTGAATGGCTGGTACTTTAAATTTGTATCCATAATATCCTCTTATTTTTTACTTTAGCATCGAATCTGCTTGCCTAAATATAGATACAGGTCTGTCTTAATCTCTTGTGTCCAGCTTTGATAGCCCTAAACTTGCTATTATAAATGGACTTTTAAACTGCAGAACTGTTTGTATGGAGAAGAGAAACTGACAAAAGATGTTTATAAGATATACCACAGATAAACAGACTAAGGGATACATAAAACAGCAAATAAATCATGAGGAGAATGGTCTTTTAGAAATGGACCTTAATAGGATGTTTAAAATTGATCAAATAGCAAAGCAATTTCAAATTAACACGAAGATTCTGTGTGGACAGAAATAAAGGTTATAAAAAGCAAAGTGGCACCAAACCAATTCTAGGGTGGGTTATGAACATTTTAAATGAAATAAAGCAGCCAGTTTTCAAGCTGGGCTTTCTAAAGATAGTATGTAAATAAAATGTCCCATTTGTCAGGACTAGCTGTACGTACTCAGTGCCTTTGGAAATCAAGTTTATGGACTGCAATGCCAAAAGGCAGGAGAAATAGTTTTAAAATATAATGCTTAATGATAGATTTCAGGGTGTCTACCTATGCATTTTGTGTTTTCCCTTAAAGAACAAATGGGTAGGAGGGTGATACTTAAGGCAGTGTCTATCCTGGGTTGTTTCAGCGACCTGCAGGTTCTTAGTTTTGGACTACAGCAGCTGTAACATGGTTCATCATTCTTTTGCCAGTTTCTGCTTGTTCACAGTAAGTTTCGTCTCTTTGGTCTCTCCTTCTTTGGTCTCTTTAAAATGGAGTACTGTTCTGCTGACTCCTTGCATATGAACAGCTCAAGTACCTTTATAAATTTCTCCCAAAATTTTAATTTTTATAAGACCTCAAGCATTTCTCAGGAGCTGTGTTTTTAAAGTAGGCAGTTGATTATCTTTGACATAAAAATTCAAAACATATACTGGCCTCTTACTCTTCTCAATAATCTTAATCTATATGGACCTTGTTATAAGCAAAGTAATTTTCTGAACAGAGTCTTAAAGGACCTTTCAGTGACTTGGTACAGGAAAATGAATGGCTCCAGCAGTAATAGTATTAGTATACTATTATTATTGCATTAGTATAAAGTTTTCCAATAATCTCTTAAAACCTTTTCTGCTCGCAGCAGCTTGCTATGTAGAGCATTTATTCCTCTGAAGTATTTCCCTAAATTTTGATCTGGGCTCCAGCAAGATGCCAGCTAGTTCAGTAGGTGAAATCCTGAAGTAGCTGAAGCAGAGTAACATGGGCACCATCGTCATGTTCTCTCTCTATAGTCTTTGTATCGTGGTATGGTTCAGACTCTGTGTACATACAGGCTGCTACAACTCTTCTGCTTCATATCTATCTCCCTTATGTTTTAGTGATGCTCCCATGACTTCTCTAGCTTTCATAAAACAATCTTACTTTGCTGGGGTCCAGCATCACTTAGACATTTCTCTATAGCATCAAATACAAACTACTGCTTTTTACTTTAGTGGCCTCCCTTCATATTTTCTCCTAAGTTTCTTGGTTTTCATTCAGTACTGAGAAGTCAAGATCTGCCTCTAGTTGACCTATGATACTGCTTCTGTTGGCCACACACTTCATCTCTGTTCCTTCCACGGCATTCACTGCATTTTGGAGGAAATTCCTGTAAACATCCTTGTCATTACGGCATTATTGTCCTTAAAATTCTCCTTGTTCAAAGACATTAAGCATGTGCCTGCACATTTCTTTAGGTGATTAGATGCCTGGTCTGCTGAGACTTTTTATCATACAATTTATCATACAGTCTATATTGTTTCATTATATTTATCCTCTCCTTTTATTTTGTGCTTCAGTTCAGAGTCCTCTGTGAACAGGACATCTTTTAATTCTAATACTGTAATTATTTTTGTACTGTATTTATAGAAAACCAGAAATGAAAGTCTCTTGCCAGAATTGAACCTTCTAGGAATTACTGTAATACTGATCAATGTAAGTAAGTTGCCACATAAACTCATATAGGCTTCTGTGGTAATAGGCATTTTGCCCATTATTTTTGTTAGCTAGCATTTCTAAGTAAGTCAATAAAAAAAAAAATAGATGGGTTTTAAAGTACTACTTCACTTGCAGTTTGAACTGTGGACATAACTGGATCTAAAAACTGAAGTAATGTAGACTTTGGTTTTGTTTTTTTTTCTTCTTAATAATAGGAAGACATCATCTTCTGGTCATTTTATGTTGCATGACTTCTTCTGTATCTTTCACTTGCTGGGTAGTTCCAGCACATCTGTCTTTAGCTATTGCAGCCCCTTTTCACTGCTCTGGACAGGGATTTTAATTGGATGAGCAAACCTGGGTTTATTTCCTCAGTACAAGACAGGAAGAAGGTGTTAAAAATGACATCTTGCTAGTCTTTTGACTTGGGCTTGATTAAAAAGGGAGGCAAGACTTAGAGTTGCCAAATATGGGTAGGAAATGTAGGGCTGTTGGATTTTAATTTTTTTTAACAGAATACTGAAATTTAACATTGATTGCTTTCAAGGCAAAAGTGACTTGGCCAAAAGATCCAAGAATGGGACTTTGTGGATTGCTCTCAAGGTACTGAGAGGTATTTTAATCTGCTTTGCAGAAGATTAAAGAAATATGGTAGATGGACATTGGAAAAGCTCTGAAAAAGGAGATGCTCTCTGGTTACCATAAGTATGTGATAAAACAGCCGTGAGTTTCTGCAGTGTATTTATTATGTAGAGGATGATGTTTTGTGGCTTGCTCAGATATTTGTGATGCTTGAGATGGAGAGATAGGAGTTGTGGAATCTGGATGCCATGGTTACAGTGCAGTGGCTGCAAACAAGTAAACATACTAATCTTGGTTTATTTCTTTTAGCTTTTGAGGATTATATTTGGAATTATGCTGTAACAGTATTAACATATCCTAATAAACCAGTATGAGAGATTGTCCTTTCTGTGGAAGGGTTTGCAGTGTTTAGCTGCCACTCTAGGTTATGAATTGGTCCAGTTATCATATTAGAACATCTGAATCCAGGTTCTGTGTTTAATGTTCATGTCTTCTGGGAAATGGGGATTTGAAAACTTAACCAGAAAGTGTTTTGACAGCATCGAGGAATTGGTGCTTTCTACAAGTTCCACATTAGCCTTTTCAGCCCCATATTTTGGAAGTCTTCTGTGTTGTTTAATATTAGAAATTATAACCAGCAAAATGTCCAACAGTCTGGTCTGAATTCAGATGTTCTTTTATTCTTCTGTTGTCTGAGAGAGACTTTTTTTGGCGGGGTGGATTTCTGGTCTAAATATAATAGGAAATTTTCAGAATTCGATTTGAGTTTGTGGAGAGGGAGGTTTTTTAAACTCCCTCTTGGGGTTGGGATCTTGCTTACACTTTGAAATTAAATGCTGTAGCAAACGAAGGTAGACCGTAGTCTTAAACTTCCATTTGAAAGCACAGTGTGCTTAAGACAGAGAAACTGCTGTTAGATTATTGTATTTCACTATTAAATTTGAAATCATTATAATTTTTCTGATAATGTAAATGTAATGGGAAATCTGAATATAATTCATTTTATGGATATGATTGCTTTTTATCATGAAAATAATTTTTAATAGTTTTCACTTGATTAGTTTACATCCTTTAAAGAGAAAATTGTTTCTAATGAGGAGAAGGAGCTATAAAAGCCATCTAGAATTGCATTTCAGGGGCATTAAATGAAAAATGTAAATATTATGAATAATATATAAGGCTTAAAATGTCTCATTTGAATATCACTTACATTACTAAGAGATTTGTAATTGGTTTTGCATTTGTTTTCCTTTCCTTCCTTCTTCCTTTGCTCTACCTTGACAAACTGCCTCAGTTGTGCACTCATCTCTGAGATTACCTTTCTGTTATCCACTTGCTTGTTTGATCCCCCCAGGTATTGCTGCTAAAGAAACAAAGATCATTCTGTGTGTCTACTTTGTTGAGCTTTATTATGGTGCTAACTGCCTCAAATAACCTTTTACTCTTAAAATTTTGGGATAACAGACTTCAAACACTGTTATTTCAGAGCAGGTCATCTACCTGAAAGTCATTTGGGAGTGCTGCTGGACCAAGCTGAGGCTGAAATTAATTCTGTTAAACAGAAATTCGATCATGATTTAAAACAAGAAAAGCAAAAGCTTCACCAAAAACTCATTTCCAAGCGAAGGCGGGAGATGCTACAAAAGGTAATTATTTTCAGTATATTTATTTTCACAGGTCTTGCCATAAATTAAAAATTGAATTTATTGAAAAATAGTGTGTTTTTTAGGATGGGATCAACACTGTCAGGAACACAGATAAAAATGTGTCCATTGTTTTTAGCTGTGTACTGCTATGTGCTAGAGTAATTATGCATTAATTAATAGCTGCTCTTTCAGAAAAGCATTCAAGAAAGTAATACAACTGGACAGTCTTGCAATACCCTTCTACTTAGCCTAACCTGTCCAAGGAGATTATGACAAGTCCCTGTACTGTGCAGACTTCCAAAAGCCAACTTTGGTTCTGGAGTCAGTGAGGGAAATGGCATATTGGTGAGACAGTTTTCTGTGGGTTTTCTGTCTGTGTGTGATCTCAATGACTTCTACAGCATAGCTAAAACTCGGCTACAGAACAGTTTAAAAGATGCTGTACCTTTGGCTGCTCATGGTGGGATTCCTGTCACCTAAACTCAGTCATGTGAAAACCAAGGCTATCTCCAAGAGCTCCAGATCATCCCATAATGGAAGATGACTCGCAGGTTATCCGAGATAAATGAACAGGAGTTGTTATCTAGAATTACGTCTTTCTCTGCCTAAAGGATGTAGAAAAAAATTTATTGGATTAGGTCATACTTCTTTAGATGACCAAAGTTAGGTGAGATTAATTTTACCTTTTACAGAATATTTTTTTTCAGTTTTTTCTACTCGTTAACAAATATCAGTACAAGAGACAGCAGGTATAATGATGAAGACTTTATTTGTTCACGCTCTAGGTAGATTTGATTTAGCTTTCCAACGAAAATGCTGCATGCTGTAAGATGGGAAAATAAAAAATCCCACCCTTTTTTTTTAAATTTTTTTTCTTCCATGGATCCATATTGACTTCTGGAATGCTGCCAGATCATTACAGTTAAGCCATTTGGGATTATGTCAAACTACAAGATCATGCATTTGTTTAGGTGTTATTTCTTCTATCTAGCAACAATCCAAATTATCCCAGGTCTGCGTTAGCCCTTCTAATAATAATCTGAATTATCACCGGCCTGCTAGATGCACACAAAGCCATCATGATGAGGGCTAGGTAAGTCTCTGGACACTGAAAAACAGTTTTGAGAACACTGAGAAATAAAAGTAAGATTTTTTTTTTCATTGCCATGTAATACATATTTAAAGAGATATAATTTGAGATATTCCTTCTCTTAACCTTGTTGCTACTTTTGGCAAATGTATTAACAGAACGAGCATCAGCAGGAGCAACTGTCACTTGGAGACCCCTTCAAAACTGTTAGGGAGGTCACTCACTACCTGAGTCATTGCAAAAATCGTTTGGGTGATCATACCATTGAATTTGAAGAACTTACTGAAAAGCTTGACAATGAGGCCAGTGAAGAGTTGAGAGAGCTTCTATTTAGTCTAACAGAGAAAACCGTTGAAGAGCTTAAACGTGTTCAGTATGGAGTATTTGTGCAAGAACTGGTAAAGCTCAGTGTGCCAAAGATGTTCCTGCTGGAAGCTGTGGAGGAGCATAAAAAAGAAATGGCTGTTAAACGTGAACAGCTTGAAAGGGAAGAGCATGACAAGAGTATGGCCGCTGAAGAGCTGCTTCAGCTCACCAGACAGAAGCTGAGCCAAGAACTGGAGATGAGCCTTTTGGAACAAAAAAAATTGAGGAGCTGGGAACAATTAGTATTCATGCAAGTATCTCTCTATACCCTTTTCTTAGTTATTCTTGCAAATAGAGATGAACTAGGAGTTTTCACGCATATCTGGTATAATTCCTGATGATAAATTTTCTGTCATGCACTTGAGAATTGATTTTTCCCAAGTCCTCAGCCCCTCTGGTGCTGGTGGATAAGCCAGCACTCCTGGTACTGCAGTGGAAATCCTGGGAAACAGTGGTTTTGAAACCATTCATTAGCATTTCTTCTTAGCTTTCAAGTACATTTATGACTAGTTGTTGTATTATGTGAATATTTACACTACTCCATATCCTTTACACTGTCCATTTAATAACAGGCATTGTTAGAGAGATGAGAACATGAAATAGTCTTTTGTGAAAATTGCACCTTTAGGGGAGGCAAACCTGTATTAGGCTGTCCCTGGAGTAAATATGCTGGGCATGAGAAATTGAACAGAAGGGGGAAAGAAAGAAAAAAAGCAAGCATTAGTTTATACTGCTTTTGCAGGACAAGAGAGATTTGTATGGGCAGTTTTATCCAGACAGCATCTTTGTAAGATTCTTTTGCCTGCTGTGTGGTGTTGAACAATTAAAAGAAATATGAAAAAAAAAAAACCAACAAAACCTTGCCCATTCCATGTTTGCTTTGTTAATGAAAAAAAAAACCATAAAAATCTATTTGTCTTGGTTTCATTCTAATTTCAAGGCCATTGCATTTTATTTAGCATTTTAAATACTTTTCTATAAGCCATTTCAATATATTTTTCTAGCTCGTCTTATTATCTCTTATTTATATTGCTGCGAGCAGACCTGCACGGGCAAGGAAGTAAATTTTATGACCCAGTAGGTCTTTCCTGTTTCTAACTTAAGATTCCATGGTAATTGTTTTCCAGCCTGCAGTGTCCCCTGTTGTCTTTAATTGTCCTTACTTGCAGCAACAGTAAGCTTTTTGTTTTTCTGGTAAAATACTAGAAAATATATACAAAGAATGCAGCATTTGCATAACTGTTCTATCAAAAGCCCTTTAAAATCTGTCACTGTTTTTATGCTTAGTCCACTGTCTGTCAATTTTGATATTTTGATGACAGATCTTTGCTCTCATGTTTATGTTTTCATCTTCTGTCTATTCACAAACAATTATTCTGAGTGATAGACTCTCATTTTTGTTGCTTATCAGAGACCCTGAGTTAGTCCAAAATATTTATGAACATGGTTATTGCTTAAAGTTGTTTTTAAACATAGACAGGGCAAAACTATGATTTAATGGGTTTGGGTTGTTTTTTGTTTTGTTTTGTTCTGTTTTTTGTCTCTGTATAGCTGTATATATGGACAGATATATGGGATGGGCTCTCTTCTAAATGTCTAAGAATGAGAAATATTTAAGTATACTGTAAATACTTGCTTGGAGTGATACTGTTTTAAAGTAACTTTTCAAAGAAAAGCTTTATGCAGTAAAACATCTTTAAATTTAACATGTAGCTGTACTTTTCTGAAAGGGTAAACTGAAACTCAGAAATATTTTAGTGAAATGATGAGGGGGTATAGGCCTGTGAAAGGCTGAATAAAGCATCAGTCCTAATGGAATATACAATATGATATTTAGAAGAAACCTACTTTTTAAAAAATAATATGGTTCATGCTTTAGATACAAAAACATTTTTGGGGAAATGGAGAAGATTTGCAAACAAAGATGCCATTTTCCATTAAATACTCTTAAGGAAATATCTCAGTCCCAAGACAAGGTGATGAATGCAGTGTAAGGTAAATCACAACTGGAAGATGAGTTTAGGTTTTCACATACTTTTATTTTTAAGCCAACTTCAACTTGACCTGAGGATCAATTCCCCAGACTTTTGTGTTCAGAACCTTCCTTCTACAGAACAGGAATTTTAAGTGATTCAAACCACTGCTAAAACATATTCCATGTTTTTCAGGCTGCTAAAAGCTTTTTTTACAAAGAACAGCTAGAACCCTTGTGACTTGGTGATGGGAGGGATGACATATATGAGTTTATAATAAAGAGAGACATTTTTTTTTTTTTCCCCTCCTGATAGCTGTGACTGCTAAGTTCTAGGAAACAGCAGAGGGAGGCTTTATGGGAAGCTTTTATCTCTATTTCAGCCCTAACTTTAGGGCTTATATTACCTGAAGAGGTGGAAGGAGTCTGTGCATAGGAAATGTGCTGAAAATTATTTATTTATTTTAAAAATATTCAAGACCTGTTTCCCCTTGAAAATGAACTTTTACAATCCAGAAGTTCATATGTAGAATTTGATGTATTCCCAAGGATATTGTCAATATGTTTAGCAGCACAGTACTAAGTGTGGAATCATTAACTGTTGATTCTCCCGTGAATAAGACAAAAAAGGATAATCATTGTCATGTAAAGTATTTATGCACGTGTCTCTTAACATTTTTCTTAAAATTGCCTTTTGTATTTTTAACAGGCAGCTTCTGAGTTTACCCCTCTCACTGTCAGAAGAGGAGTTGCTTAGAATGAGGCAAGAGCTGCACTGCTGCTTCTCTCAGGTGGACAGCAGCTTGGCATGGCCCAAGATAAGAGCAAGGGCCTTGCTTCAGGCTTTGGAGGCGGAGTGGAAGGACGCAGAACTGCTAAAAGTTGACCAGAATTTATCAGTGACCAATAAACAGGTGAGAATGTTCAAGGGGTTCATAAGTATGTCTGTAAGGTTGCTTTAGCTTCAGATACAGGTCCGTATCATCTCTGTAGGTGTGACAGCACTGCACGCATACACCTCTATGTTTCTGCTGCTCACATGTCCTCCACCTTTCCCAAGAACACAGCATAGGTATAAAGAAGGAGATAGGTGGCCAAAAGGGCTGCACCTCTGAGGAGAGTCAACTGAAATGCCAAATATTGGAGTGGTGCTGAGCCTGCCACAGACTGTAGGAGTATGTTGGATCCTCTATAGCCCAAACTGTGGTTTCTCTGACAGCCCCTAAACAGTACTAAATTTGGCACTAAATCAAGGAAAGATTTAGGGCTTCTTTAGGCAAATGGCCTGAACTGTCTTGTCCATGTAGGAATGTGGTGAGGAGTGTTAATTCTTTCACTAAAATGTAAAACTCATTGAATTATAAATTACTTTCAATTCTTGAACAGGAGGGAAAAAAGTGTTTTCCTCTGAATTTTATCTGATACCATCATCAAAAGGAGGACTTTGCCTTGCTTTGTTTTTGTTCTGTTATTCTTTCTAAATGTGTAAACTAACTTAGGTTAATAACTTACTACTAGGAATTAACCTAGTTCAAAACATGAATAATTTCTAAAGTACTAAAGAAGTGAAATGACTTTGCAGAGCCTTATAGTTGAACAGATGTTATTATTTCCCCAAGAGAGTGTTAGACTTAGTTGATATTCTTGTAAAGAAATAAAAAAGGTCAAGAATAATATCATTACATGGAATGGTGTCCCTTAATACTATTATGGTTCATTTGTGATTCATATACTGTGTCTTGAAAACAATGTAGTTCTTAAATTAATATTCTTCTTCATTTTTAACCACACTGAGGAGACAACATACCAGTTAAAATCTCCTCTTATTACCACTGCTAAAATTTGTTTAAAATCAAATATATATGCCTGGCAGTTTTCATGGAAAGGGTGAATATATAATTCTGCTTTAAATAAATTAAAAATTAAATTTACAACTTATCTGAGTCTCTGATAGGAATCTTCTGAATCAATAGGCAGCACCTCCTGTTCAGAAAGTCATATTTGACAAGCATTTCATTAATTGGAGGATCTGCCAATAATAGCAAGTAATAATGTTAGCATCCTCGTATACCTCTTACAGATAAAGCATTTTGTGCTCATCTTCTTACAGCAGCATTCTAAACTGAAAAAAACAGGATCCAGGAATAGAAGTAAGATAGATATTCTGAAGAAATCTTTACAGGACAAAATTTTCATTTATGAAGACTCGAAGAAAGATGAAAATTTGAATAAAGTAAGTGCAAATATTTTCTGTACTGTGGTCAAACCTAGATCTTTAATTACTAAGGAGTGACAGTTTTCCATCAGTGTAAGAACCAGATAAAAAAGGCAGGTGTAGTGGCATGATGCATCCCTTTACTCTTGTATTTGGCAAGATAGATGTTGCATTTCAAATTTAATAGTTATAGAACTGATTTCATGTCTCACCCATTTTTCTTTGAGTAGTTCTGGGGCTTGGTGTACGTGTGCAGGACTTGTATAAATCCTGTGGTTTATTAGTAAGGTTTTCAAACTATAGAATCTTAAAACGCTTTGGGTTGGAAGGGACCTTTAAAGGTCATCTAGTCCAACCCCCCTGCAGGGGGCAGGGTCATCTTTAACTAGGTCATATTGTTCAGAGAGAGCCCTGTCCAACCTGACCTTGAATATTTCCAGGGATGGGGCTTCTATGGCCTTTCTGGGCAACCTGTTCCCCTGTTTCACCACCCTCATTGAAGAAAAAAAATTTGTCTTTACATTTGATCTACCCTCTTTTAGTTTAAAAAGATTACCCCTTGTCCCATTATAACAGGTCATGCTAAAATGTTTGCATCTTTCTGTACTGAAAGGCTGCAATAAGGTCTTTCTGGAGCCTTCTCTTCTCTAGGTTGAACAACCCCAGCTCTCTTAGCCTTTCTTTATAGGAGAGATATTCCATTCCTCTGATCATTTTTGTGGCTTTCTTCTGGACCCACTCCTATCAGGTCCATGCCTTTCATGTACTTAGGACTCCAGAGCTGGATGCAGTACTTCAGATACAGTCTCACCAGAGCGGAGTAGAGGTGAACCACCACCTTTGATCTGATGGGTGTGTGTCTTTTGATGCAGCCCAGGACATGTTTGGCTTTCTGGGCTGCAAGCACATTTGCCAGAAGGTGCTTCACTGCATACTTCAGTTGACCAGAATTTTGGTCTTGAACCTCTAATACTACTAAAAACCCAGGAGTGGGTTCTTGGATCCAAAGACTTTTTGGTTAGGGGCTGAGTTTGTTGTGCAGAGTCTATTGAAAGGGAGCCTTTTTTCTGGCCCCACGATAAAGTTAATACTTAGGGAATGAGTGGGGCCAGTGCCAGTATGGGATTTTGGAAGCTGTTTCCTTTTCTGTGAACATGGTCCATGATGTTCTTCTTCATGTTCCTTAACCTCTCTCTCCTCATCTTACCCACTTCAAAATGTCGATAATACTACTTTTGTATGTTTGAGGTAGATATGTTTGTCATTGTAGATAAATGTGTTGGAGGTAGGTGGTGTACAGCTATAAATACTATGCAGAAGCAGCAGGTGTCATAGGTAGTTAAAAGTGGTAAATAAAAAATAGTTTTGTAAATTACTGCACTATCAATCATAGTACTAGATTAGACAAAATTACGTTTTTACATCTCTTTCCTGTGCTTTTTATACTTGTATCCTGGCAAATGAAAAATACTGTGTCAACATGTTTATTAAGAAATAATTTCACTTTTATGTGAGAGCAACATGTTGGTATTGGTTGCAGATAATAAAAGCAAATGCTTATCTAGTCCAGCACACAGTCTTTGGAAGTGAGAGCAGGTACTTGAGCAAGAATGCAACACAATTCAGTAACTCTGGCCCAAGAATGCCCTAATCTCTTAATTGAAACTTCTGGCTTCAATACATAATGGCCTGACTTCCAAAATTGAGATTTTTTTTTTTTTTTTGGGTACTGTTACTTGAAAGTACAGTGGAGTATGGGCTAAGCTCTTATGCTACAAAAAGTACTAAATACTTGTTTGCTCTGAAGATTGCCTTACCTTTTTGTTACTATCTCTTTTTAAAAATAGCTAGCTTTTCTAAGACTCATTGCTTCAGTTTTATGTGCACCACCTGTTAAACCTGTTTTTCTAATTGTGTGGCTGCGCATTAGTTACAAGAAGTCAAATGCTTTGGTCTTTTCCCAATATAGAAGCCAAATTATTGTTAAGGAAAATTGATAGTTCTCTCATTATCATTAGAACACAGAAATTTTGGAGTAAACTTTATGCTGATCACAGAAGTAAAGTTTCTTTCTTTTGCCTATTCCAGTCTGTTGCCTTGATTCTCATTTAGAATCTTACACTTCTAAATTTTGCATTCATGTGAACACTTACCACCTAACTCAAAATTAACCATCTGAATTTGCACAACCAATTCAAGGCAGGGAAAACAGGCAATGGAGCTATACAGCTCTGCTGTATTTCTGCCTTTACTGCTGCTGTTCCTCTGCAGACTTCTCAGGATGTCATGGGTTCTGTCTTACTACAGGATGGATGTAAAATGTTTTCCAGCTAATGCTTATGAAAGCAGCAGCAGGACATGTTTTGAAATACTGTAAAATAGCCATGGCAGAGAAGAACAACTTACAGAAAGGAGGTAGTGAGCTGGGAGACCGAGGCACAAAGTTTGAATCCTACCCTTGGAGCATCTGAGAGTATCACTGACCTTCTTGTGAAAATCTTCAAACGCAGGCTGTATCTAGTTGTTTTGTTTTTCAGAGCTGTTTTGAGCTGCCTTGTGCATGTCAAGCTGCTCCTTTCTGAAATAGCAGTTATGTATCTCAGAAGAAACATGGTGGTAAAAATACTGACATTATATAGTCTATTTTCCCTGATAGGCTTGCAAAACCCAATAGTAAAACTTGTATGAGCGACGTCTTTTGGGGTTGCAAGTAATGAAGTACATTTTCAGATTATTCCCTTGATTGTAATGTTTAGAACTGAGACAATGCTAGTTAGTAATTACTCTGAACTAAATTTGGAATTTAGAAGTCAATGCTTTCCAGCGGTGGACTATTCATAGTGCATTTGCAGCACTGGAAACTTTTTTGCAGTTTGGATGTTTCAGGTGGAATTGGAGGCAAATGTTCAGACCTACAGGAGCTGATTCATCATAACCAAAGTAGTTTGACACTCTCATATTATTATGTCAAATAGTACAATGTCAAGCAGTGTTTTACAGTATTCTGTTTGGTATGATAAAGGTCTTCAAGAATGGCTAGAGGATACTAGTTTGTAACTAGTTCTTAATTTAGTTTTTAATCAATATTTGATACAGCTTCTACTAAAGTCACCTTCTGTGTCACGCTGAAGTCAGGTCTACTTGCAAGCTTTGATTTTCACAAATGTATTTCTGTTTGCAACAGCTGTGATTTCAGAGCTGACAAGAGGCAGAAAGGAACTCGGATGTCTAGGGGCAGATAGTAGCAGTTGAGTAATGCAACATTTTGATCAAGAGCAGTTAATTTACTGTATAATGTTGAATAGGTGCAGAATGATAAATCTGAACACCTTTCCCATGTATTGGGCATGCTTAACGTATGGCTTCTTAGTTTTGAAAACTAGATACTAGTTTTTATCTAGTTTTTTTTCAAATAGTATCAGTTTGGACCATAAATCTAATGATTTGTAGAATATACTGAATATATCTTACAAACCTCCTGTTATTTGAAGTGGCTCACAAAAGTATAAGTATTTTGGTCATCAGTGTCATTTCTTTTGCCTTTGAATTCAGCTGCAGTTAAAATACACATCCTTGTATCCCTTTATAAGTGAACTTGAGTTGTCAAACTGCATTTCTATCCTTACTCATTATTCATTTTAATGGGTTTAACCTTACGCTAAAGGTGGCTGCTCATTTACTCATTCATCTATTCATTGTTCATTCATCCATCCCCACATTTCATATATGTATAATTCATTTAAAATCCTCATGTCTGAAACTGAGATTCCTTTGAAGAAAGAAGCAAACTTTAAACTCAGTTGTGCACACACCTGTCAAAATATTTCTGTGTAATTTTTTATCTGCATTTTTATAGGATTAGAGCACATCTTGTTTCTAGACCACAAAGGCAGCCTTCAGGTATTATGTACTAATTTTGTGTCATATAAAACACATCATATCTCAAACATGAATTTTACCCTTTTTTGAGATACTGTAAAAATGTGTGTATTCTGTCAGGCAGTATCTTGGGCATGTAAATAAAAGCTGGAAGAAAAGAAGGACCCTCTTCTCAGTGTGTGTATGTTGTTATAATTTATTCAAGCTAGTAGTGTTGTAATAATTTTGATTAGTTAAGAAGCTACACTATTATGTTGACTAGGGAGCATCACATAGACTCTAAAGCATTAGTTCTATTGACAATGAGCCTATTTACTCCTAGTCAGGTAGGTCTGCTTGGAATTTTTTTTGCATTCCTTGTATAGGTACAATTATAATGAAAATTGTACGTCCTTTAGTCTCTTGTGAGAAAAACATTGGTTGTTCTCATCTATCTTCATTTTCCTGCTTTTAAGGAAACTTAAAACTCAACATTGAAAGGTCACCTCTGTCATTAGTTGTCCAACCTGGTTAATTTCTAACATGAATTGTCCCCTAAAGTGATATGTGCTGTAGTGATGCATCTCCCTGAACACCTTCCTAGGTAGCAGCTGGTTTTAGCAAAGCATTAAGTGACTGGCTGCATCAGATATAAATTCCTTGCTTTCCTTTAGAAGCTATTTTGTCTGGTGTTAAAATATCTGTTTAACTGTTAAAGACTCACTTCCATTCCATCCTCTCTTTAAAAGTGTTTCCTCAGAGTGCAACAGCTTTCACCACTGAAAAGAGGGGTGAGAGCAAGTCAGTGGAAACCTAACCTCACAACTGAGTCTTTAAAAAAACTGGACTGACAATATGGCTCTGAAAATTGCTAATTGCTTTTGAGAGCATTGTCTTGCGTCACAGTGATCAGTAGTATACCAATTAATTCAATGTGCCTTTCAGAACAAAAACTTGAGTCTTATTTGAGAGAGTAGTCCTGTGCATGGGATTTTGAAGAAAGATTTTTGAATTATTGTTATTAATTTTTGTTTAAAATATTTGCTATGGCACCAAGATATGGAATAGTCTTCTTCTTGGCCTTAGTTTTATGTCACTGACTTATAAGAATGTCTTGAAATAACACTTTGGACTGTGAAAATGAATTTGCTTTGACAAGATAAAGCAAAACAACCCCCAAAAGAACTGAGCTGGGGAGGGATTGCCTCGCTTGTGCAATCTGTATCAAGGTCATGACTTCTAGAATGTTCTTCGGAAGTTTTTAGCTTTGATTTCCGATGGGTGCTGCTTGAGTACAGTGAACACCTTTGAATGCCTGTGAACAGCTGGACTGTGAGCTTAAATGGGAGCTGCTAATGTTACTTGCTTTTCAGTAAAAAGCAACAGAAGGCCTCAAATTCACTTTTATAGGTTTCTTGCCTACCTGCAAAGAAGGTAGGAGATAGATACAGAAAGCTGTTATTATTGTTGCATTTCTTCCTACTGAAAACTGAAACATAGAAAAAAGCAATGAATATTTCTGGATCTATCCTAAGGTAATGCAATCTACTCTTTTTCTTTTTTCTTTTTTTTTTTTCTTTTTTTTTTTAATATATAACAAATACTGGAAGGCAGCTCAGCTCTTTTTGCATAGTAAAAACTCACAATTTTGGCCACCTCTTTTGGTTTTCACTGGAGATCTCTGCATCTCGTGCTCAAAAATAACAGCTTACTTTTTAGCATTTAGGTTACCATATTTCCAGTATAATCTCAAAGTTGAATTCTTAACTATCCCATATGTTTATTTGTAACCCATATGCTTATACACCATGTTATTCAAGATCTAATTGTTAGATTAACAGTAATGATGGAAGACAATGTCTATGTTTTAAGATGGAGATTTGATAAAAATACCCCAAAAATCAGTCTTGCTTCTACTTTGTGTATGTAGGATGGTTTCTTACTCTTTTGTTGTCATTGGCTTAATTTACATTAGCAGGAAATAATTCCTCAAGGTAACTTTCCATCTCTTGCATTCAAGGACATTCCAGGTGATGTAATGGAGACTTGGGAGAATATCATGTGAGCATGAATGAGAATATCACAAGCACGTGTGGTTCCAAATCACATTTTAAATTTAGCTCTATCTACTGGATAATAGAATTATACGATAAACAATTGTTGCTTTAATCCTGCTTGTTAATTACAGAGTAGTAAAATCAAGAGCATACATATAAGGTTTTTTGTTAATCTTGTTATCTTTTGTGTTTTGGTATTTTTTAGGTTAAATACAAGTTGCTGCTTGAGAAAGAATGTCAGCTGCGAGATCTGGAAAATAAACTCGGAGAGTATATTGCTTCTTTAGCCTTTCAAAAGACTGTTAAAAAATCTGAAATGTTGGAGCTGTATACTGCTATCATAAGCGTACAAGCTTTGCTCTTTGAACAACTGAGCACGTCAAAAACCCTGTCAAAATTGGAATGTGTTCAGATTTTAGAAGCACATCATCCTGTAAGTAATGAAGTTGTGAAAAGGAAAAATTTCTGTTAGAAGACATCAGCTATCACAGTAGCTTATTTGATTTTTGATTTAACTCTGCTGGTTTGCACCTCATTGTGGTCCAGCCTTTAATTTCTGTGATTATGTGCACTTTAATGCACTCAGTGAAGGGAATAAAGAAAGTATTAGAACCAGAGAAGATTGTTTAATATTATTATTTTTTATTTTTATTGTAGTGGTATCCAGAGATCTAGAGTTGTAAACAGCAGCATTTTTTGGTTAATTGATATTAAAGTTTTCTTGACCACAAGGAAAGCAGTTGGGAAGTGACTGGTATAGTGTTTAAGTTGTCATTACTGCTTTACAAAATTGCTCTTGTTATCACGCTGCTCGTACAGTAAAATCCATAACCACTTGATATTGTTCAATCATTGAGTTTTTCAAGATTATATATACAGCCTCCTCCTTGTCTGTCTCCCTCTGAGCACGGTCATGCTGCTTGCGTAGTCGAAACTTTAGAAAGGCCTCTTACCTTCATCGTTTTTGTTACATACTTCATATGTGCCAGTTTCCTAATCCTTTTTTAATATTTCAGTTCTCTGTATTCAAGAAGTTTATTTTTTTAATTTTTTTTTTTTTTTTACCTCTTATTTGCAACCATCCAAGTGAAGCTTAGGAAAGCACTGGAGTAGAACAAACAAATTGGTGTTTAAGGGCAAAACCTCTTTGCTAGAGGGCGTCATTAGACAGCTATTGCTGTGAAAACTCCTGGTTAAATTTTTAATATTGCCATTTCTAAAGAATTTCTCTTAGAATGGCAGTTAGAATGCTTACATGCTTCCAGTTTTGCTCAAATTTGTATTAAATCTGTAGGAAATAGTAAAAGTTGTATGTAGTCTATTAAAAATAATTTCACCCGAGATCAGTGCCTTTTATACTGTAAGAGTAAGGGGGCTCTGCAAAGAGGTTGCTTTTAGCTTCTCCATCCCTGAACAGATGAAGAAAAAGGATTGAAGGAGAGACAGAAGAGAGATCTGGAGTAGCTAATGCTGGATTCTTTATCCAGTGTTGAAGAACTGAACTGAGCCCAGTTTTGGCAAAAAGAAAATTTTAGACATTGTATAAAGTGCCTTTTAGGCTTGCTTTACAAGGACTGTTTTCCGTTGATCAAACCTCTCTCTCTCTCGCTGTGTTTTTGTCCAGCTCCTTTGTCCTGGCAAATTTTAACACCTGTTACTTTAAAACAAATGTATCAGATTACACAGGATTCCCTTATGCTGATGATACCGGTCCTAATCAATGAAACAAAACACATCTGACCATATGTGAATTTGATCCCCTTGGAGATAAATTAATAGTTGATTTTAGTGTTCAGAGAGTGGATTCAAGCTTCAGTGTCAAATCTTGCTAACAGGGAAGCAGACATTTGGAGACACAGCATCCAATGTATCTGCAGTCTGATTGCAGCAGATGAGGTGGAGGAATTGATGAAAATTCATCATTTCCTCCAAGGTACAGGTGGGGAAGTGGGGCAGAGATATTAAGCAACTTAAAGCTTGAGGGCAGACAGCAGTGACATTGGAAAAAAGGAATATGAAGCCTTCCTTTTGATGTCTCATTTGACACTCTGACCAAAGTGAGATCATTGGCATGAGGGAATCAGTCCACTTATTACTTCAGGGTTTAACCATGCAATTATTAGAGGATTTTATTTTAACACTAATTTTATCGCTTTTAAATGTGACTTTTTATCTTTTAATTTCAGACCTGAATCAACTGTTAGTATCAAAAAGTATAGATAAAACTAATCAGTCTTGAGTTTCTCAAGCTGTTTCAGTGGCTTTATGCATCTTACAGATGAATTCTAATGGTGACATTATTTCCTTTGGATCTCAGCCATGTGTACTTTCTAGATGTCCTCTACAGTGAAAGGTTTCAGGGAGCATTGATCTTTAACACAATGAAAATTGACTCCTATCTCTGGGCATTGTTCTGATATTCATAGCATGCAAGTCATGTTTACTAAAGCCATGCAATGAACTGGGAAGTGTAATGACTGCAAGTGGCTGGGTAGAATGAGAAATGAATAAACTAATATCAAAAATTCTGATACTATCTTTTTTTTTCCTCACTCAAATTATTTCGAGTTAAATTAGGTCTTTTTATCATTACATGTTTTGAACCTCTAGGAGATAGAAGAACTTGTCAGGAAGCAGGAATATGAGATGTTCAATAAAGAGTCATCTCAGCAGCAACAACAGCATCTAATGAGTAGGCAGAGGTGGACTCCAGATGGATGGGGACTATCAAGTGAAGCTGAGGAAACAAATGCAGACAGGCAGGTGACAGCTCTGCTAAGACAGGCCATGAATAAATGTAGGCAGTTTATACATCTGCACCAGCAAAGGTAAGTGCTTTGGTCTCAGATTTTACTAAGTTACTGCTCTCCCTATACACCAGAAGATCACGCAGTGAAACGGCAGGGTAAATGTTTTGCTGTGTTAAGGAGGGACTATACATGTGTGTTTGAACAGTGCATTTCTGTGAGGTGTCTTGGGAATATTGATATAAGAAACATGAAGTAATAATAACTTAGTTACACATGGATTGTGACGTGTTGCATGGCAATCACCATTTCTTGATGAGGACAGTAGAAGAATAACAGTACTCCTTAGAAGCAAGGATGAAAAGGATTTTAATCCTGTTCTTTCATCTCTCAAGAAGACTGACAGGAACTTCAGTGACACCTGATCTGCTGGGGTCAGAGGAAGTAACTGAAACAAATTTAAATTGAATTTCCTTCTCCACTGTCATCCTGTAGACTGAATTCCCTGTCACGCAGTCATTTTTGATGGGGTATATAAATTTCTCTTCAGAGACAGGCTCAATTTCACTTTTCCCTGGCCAGTTTTTAAGTAAAGATATCAGTGACAGAAAAAAACCCAGCCTCATGGGAGGTAGATGGAAAATTCTGTCTTGTCATGAAGGTTGCCTAGCAAAAATGAGTGAAAATTTACAAAATTACAAAGTATTGTATTACATTCATAAAGGTTACAGGAGTTAGAAATTACATTCTCATGTTTATTTCACAGTATTAAAAGCCTACCACATTTCAAGGTTCATGTAAGGTGCTGAGTGTGCACCTGGGGTGTACCTGGGGCTGAGAGGGTGCTTTCCATTTTGAAGAGGGTTTTCTGTGAAATGATTGATATATTAAAAATTACTTTGATAGGCTTTGAGTGGAGTTATTGTACTCTTAAGTCTGTTTTCATTCTGACAGGGCTGGAGTTCTACTCAGTGTAAACTAACAACTCTCATGTTGCAGAAATAAGTCACTAGAAGAGCAGATAGAATTCTGCCTTGTGGATGCAACTGTAGAGATTTATCAGTGAAGCCTTCAAAGAACAGCAACTAGATTATATTATTTACCTGAAAATGTAATGGAAGAAACAAGTTTTGTATTTTTACCAAATGATATAAGGATAGCTTCATGATTTGTTCCAGAAACAACAAAAAATCACCAATAGTGAGGAAGCTAACTGTTTACTGTTATGTTCCGGCAACAAAAAGATCTACAACTTGTCATAAAGTATGGTGATGAAATTTAAAGAGGATGGGGGCAGGGTGAATCATGTTGCTGTGGAGCAATTCCAGATTTCAGTTACGGGCAAGATCACAGATAGCCTTTGATTCTGCTTTGGTGTTTGCCTGGTAGTTCGGGGGGGAAAGGAGGAGAAGTTGGCTTATTTTACAAGTTACACATAACTTGGCTGACAGAAAGGTATGCTTCCTGAATGGGTGACTTTCAGATATTGCTTGCTATAATACAGTCATTGCAGCTGGGAAGATTTCAATGTTAATTCTGTCTTTCACTTCAGCTTGAGAGATGAGCAATGGAATTGCGCAGTGCTTGAAGATCTCCTGGAAAATATAGAAATGGATGCATTTTTGGCACTTTATAGTCAGGTAAGCATGAAATTGAACAAAGCTTCCAAGTTGAAATTACAGCTGTGTCTGGAAATCAGCTTTTCTTCCTTTTTTTGGGAGACAATACAGATGTATTTGGACCCATTTCTGCTATTAGTCACTACCAGTTCTGCTCTTTGTAGCCTGTATTACTCACTTCAGTTAATTCTGACCTACTTTCAGCCCTTTGGATTTTACTGAGTTGTTATTATTTTTGTTCACTTACAGATCCTTTCTAGGGCTTGTCCTGTTGCATTTCTGAGTTTGTGATTTACAAATTTACAGTCTGATTTTTCATGTAATGAGACAAAGGTTTTGTTTAGTCTTTAATCATTGGTAGAAAGCATTTGCGTTGATTGTGTTAAATGATAGAAGCGCTGGTAGTTAAATTTTCTGTTATCATTACCCATACTGTTTTCAAAAAGAGCATCACCATGGGATAAAAAAGCAGCCATGTAGGACTTAGTGGAAAGGAAGAGAGACAAAGCTGGTGGCTGAGCACTGCTGCTGCTGGCTGTGAATCAGTTTGAGGGGAGCCCTTTCCTAAGAGACCTTTTCTTAGTGCTTCAGTCCAAAGACTGCTCTCTTTTGTTTGAAAGTCTATATCGTATTTATCATCAGACTGTGCAGGACTAACCATGAATGTGCTGGGTTTTCATGTTATTGTACCTAGTTTCTGACCTAAAAAGTCTGATAAAACTGATGCTCCTTGTCCTGCTTCCCTGAGATCATACCAATTCCCTGAGATCATACCAATTCCCTGAGATCATACCAATTCCCTGAGATCATACCAATTGGCTGGGGTAAGCTGGATATTGCTTTTCTACAGCAGAGGTGGACATGTTGCTCAAGTTTCTGACAGTTGTCTTACCTGTGATGGTTGGTGGGTTTCTTTGTCACAGACACATTGTGAAAGAGCATCTGAACAGCATGGCCTGTATTCTGCAACTTGAGAGGTTAAAATCATCATTTTGCAAATTACAGATGAATGCAAACAAAATAATTTGCACAGTACACAGTCCTTTTAGCACCATATCAGGTTAACAATGACTTTTGATAAATACAGATTTTGACATCTTGAAGGCAGAGATTTAAGAGCATCACTGTCACCTCACTGCACTTGAAAAACTGGACAAACTGTTCAGTGTGTACTGGAGGGACTGTGCATTATATTTAGTTCATAAGATTCCTTGAAAAAATAATTAATTTCTGTAAACATGCATTTGATAAAATGTAACCCCGTGATATTCCAGGACTTACTTTATTGAAAATCCGTAAAACCTATACATATTTACCCTGCAAGTATGCAAAACAAATCTTCTGTTCTCAGCAAGTACAGTAGTATAATAACACGAACTATAATTCCAAACCTCACTACACTTAATTCAACTGTAAAGAAGTACTTGCTTAGTAGAATAGTAATTTATTAATTTATTAGGGCTCATGGTGTAACATGTTCCTACTTTTAGATATGCTTATCAGTTGTTGATATGGGAATTGATTTTTAAATGTTTTTCCTCCATTTTCTTACAATTTATAGGACACATTATCATGACACGTATTGGAAAACTATAACTATTGCACCTCTGTATCTTACTGTTTTCTCTTAAGAGGATTTTCCCCTTTAGATTAGTTTTCAGAACTGTGGATGCAGACCTCTGGAAAAAACAGATAAGTTTTACTTTCCTACATTTCATGTTTCAGCTTACATCCTTCTGGAGGCAGATCTAGATCAGCAAGAGATTTGCTTGAACGATATTGAGCTCAGGATCATAAGCCTCTGGCTGAGAAGTTACTTTTAAATAAGCTCATAGGTATAGCCCCAGGTACACTAGCTGCATTTTAGAGAGAGCAGATGAAGCAGGCAGACTGTCATGTGGAAACAGCAAAGTAAACTTGAAACACAGGATGGATCAAGTTTACTGATTCTTGCATTAGTTGTTTAAATACACATTGCTCAGTCCAAATACTTGAAAGTAATTCTGCTGTTTGTAAGCTATGATTCATTCCTGTTTCTATTTTGACCAAATTTAGAGGCTACAAATGACATTACTGGTGGCACAAGTAGCATTTGTATCCATTAGGTGTTACAAAAACAGTGAATTCTTAATCTCCTTGGTAGCTTACCTTAGCATATACCCGAAGAATCAAAACTCATCCCTCATGGGGAGGGCTTTTGGTCTGCCTTGTGTGACCACTCATGTTTTGCTGTTTGCATGCATGTTCCCACTTCTGCAAGCTGGTCTGGGTAGCTGTGAGCATATGAAAGTGCTGCTCACTGCTGGTGATGTTTGCACATCATCACTCCCTTTGCCGTGCATATACCAGGTGCACCTGGCCACTGGGTGTCTTGTCCACTTCTGGTACTGTTGACAGCATTGCAGGCATCTTACAGGATTACTTAATTGTGAATCCTGCTGTGTTAGAGAAGCGTCAAGGGTTGTCTCTCAGTTCAAGTCATACTTGATGCAGAAAGGTAAGGATCAGAGTGAAGAAAAGAGGAAGCACAGAGGAAAGCAGTACTGAAATCATGATGTATATCTGCATATAAATTAGTGTTAAAGGTCCTGAGACCATTTAGCAGAATGGGTCACAGAGATGTGTCTCTTGTTTTGTTCTCATTCAATGTTGGGGTTTTTAAAGTTTCTAGAAGGCCAGCGTTTAAAGACCAGAAGAACAAGACAATCTCTATACAACTGTAGAAATAAAGGTTAGGTGTCTGTGTTAAGATATAAGCTCTTATTTACATTTCTTTCCAGAGAAGAATCAAATAATTTCTTGCTCAAAGTAGCCTGAACAAGCATCCTTTACTGAACTTCGCTGTCTGTATAGGATGAAAATATTGGATGTTTTAGATACTGCATCAGTTTACTAATTTCTCATCAATTTTAGGATTTGATCATTCTAGTATCTCAGTGGTGTCTGTGTAAAAACTGTAACAATACTGGAGAGCCCAGGGAAACTTTGGGAAGGGGCTGGTTTTCCTGCCTTTTGGAGAGGAATTCTCTGCCTGGAGAAAGGATGATTGCAAAAGGAGATTGAGTGATTTCTCTGTTTTGTGTGGACATCTGAATTTGGGTTAGGGCTGGTTGAGGGACAATTGCTTTGGTTTTACATGGATTTACATGGCAGAAGGAATTGTGCATTATAGAGTACCCTTTCGGTGAAATGTCTTGTTTCAAAGAAGATTCACTAATTAATATAGGGATCTCCTGTAAGTGCATTTGCTCCTCTGACAATTCATCATTCAGAAAAGAGCAGAGTTCAAACGTTTGCTGTGACATTTTGAATCCACTGTGGACAAAGGAATTGGCTGCCTTCCTGCATGGTGGGACCTTATGGGTTTTTATATTGCATGGACTTTGTAGTCATCTCTCCTGTCAATGCCTATAGGAGGGTCTACAGAGCAGAGGTGACTCAGCTGTCATGAGTCATCCTGGACATTTGGCACATTTTACCTTCGATAAACCATGTGGTTTGAATAGACTACTACAACAGCATTTTTTTCTGGCATCCTTTGGGACATTTAACTTGCTTTAATTTGCTCTACTCTTTTCTTTCTATGTAGTTCTCAATATATTGTAGACTTTTCATATTTGATATGCGCGAGATGTTGGCGGAAACAGCCCCAGGGACACAATAGTTGACAGCAGAGCAGAAAATGATGAGCTTTTGGTGTTTGGAGAGGGGCAGGAAATGGGGCTGGTTGGTTATCCAGGGAGCAACTAACTTTGAACTTAGTCTATTTGAATACTGTGTGAGCACACTTTACAACTGACCTTTGGGCCAGATAAGAGAGAATGTTTGGAAAAAAAAAACACAAAACCAACACCAAAACAACAACAGCTGTTTCTTTCACCTCAACAAATGTTACAAGCTGTTCTCTGAGTTTATCACAGAATCTGATGCTGAGAGGATAAACAATGAAATGCTCAACCATGGCAACATGTAAATGTTCTTCTTAGGTTTCAGAGGCTATTTTTTTCCCTCTAATTTTACAGACCAAGAAATGCCATATTGCTTCATGTCTATATTGAAAGGACTTCTTATAGTAATACAAACCATAAATTAACCAGACTTGACATGCTATAGAATATGGTTGCATTGTGATTTTTCTCAGACCAAAGGGCATCGAGAACATGGTCTAAGCACATATGCTAAGATCACCTGGTTGTTTAACATTCACATTGCCTATACCCAAAATGAAATGGACAACAGTAATATGAATGGGCAAGTGTGAGTAGATACAGTGAACATGGGATTATGACCACATGAAGCCCAAACTGTCACAACTAATATAATTTTCAATAATATTTTTGTTTCTATAATGAATAACTCTGTAATGTTAGTAATTAAAATTCACTAACACTTTTTTATTTTCATTGCTAAATTTATCTGTCTTCTGCTTATTAATCCTGTAGGAGCTGCGACTGGCAGGTTATTTAGCTAGACTGTCAAGGGTACCAATGGGGATATTGCACAGGTTCCTGAACTTGTTTCTGCCCTTCAGCTCACAAAGTGAGGTTCTTTCTGTCCTCAATTCCATCAGCAAATATTCAGATGGTGTTGCTGAAAGTGACAGTAATGCAGATGAGTCTGGCAGCTCTAAGAAAAGGTAAGTGTGGTATTTTTTTGGTAGACTCTTGCTAGAAAAGATTGTTTTACATGTATATGTATTCGCTAGACAAGGAGATTGACAGCAACAGAAAAAATAGATGCACAAATTTTATTTTGAAATATTTTTGTGGCTTAATGCTTTGAAAGTGCTATCTTATTTTGTGAAATATTTTAACTATAATAAATTTATTGATAACATTAAATTTTATAACTTTATGATTTATAAATTTTATAACTTTATTTTTTATAACTTTTATTTTATAGACTTAAATATATTTTTTCTTAAAATTTTCCTTCTGTTGACTTTAATTAGAGTTTATTAAAATATTTTTCTCACAGCTTATTTTTATTTTTAATATTCATAGCACACCGGATATAAAATGTCTATAACTCCTAAAGATAGAAAGGAGGTCCTCTTTTCCAATACAGGGAGTTTCAACTTTGCAGATGCCTGTCCCTTTGTAGTTCATTACCAAGTTCTGAATGGCATCTGTTTTCTCCCTTCTCTCACAGAGACAGGTAGTCTCCCAAAGCATTCATCCCTCCAGTTTATTCCCATTAACACCAGCTGAATTATCTGTGCAGCTAGCACCAAGAGGATCCTCTCTCCCAACTGACTACTGTGATGTGGGAAGGGGAGAAAAGCAGATATTGTGGCACTAGAGGGGCCCTCTAGTTGTCACATGAGTTGTCAAGGAACAGATAAGGGTCCTTTGGACTATGCCCTCTGAGGTGTGAACTTAGCTGATTTAAATGGTTTGTGGCAGGGCTGCAGAAACATTTGAACACTCTTGCTGAGTGTATATGTGATATTACTGTCTTGGGTTTGACAGCTAAAATCAGAAAAGGGAGGAAATTGTGTATATTTGGGGATTTGTTGCTGAGAATTTTTTTCTTCCGTGCTCCTTCAGGAAGAACCAGAAGTTCTGGCAAGCACTGGAAGATAAAGTAAGGCAAGATCTGATTAATGGAAGTTTGGAAAAGATACCTTCTCTAAACCAGAAAAAAGCCAGGTAAGAAGAAAATAGGAAGAAACATAAACAATTTTTTTTTTAATATTCTGTCTCCAAAGGTTCCTCTTACATGTTAGAAATCAGAAAATAAGTTCATAAATACGTATTTTCTGACATTGTTCTGCTATTTGGTGCTTGTGTTTCCTAAAACATGTTTACACATATTAAGCAATAATAGTAAATGTCTAAAAAGGATTTTTCTGTACCTATTCACAAAATACATTTTTTCATATGCATTGCCCATCTTCCCTATGGTTATTTATTATAAGACTACCTTATGCAATTTTGTGTTTCATAAAACGATATGAGACTTATTGGAGATTGGCATCAAAATTACAATTCTGTCTGTTGAACTGTGATTTTCTTTAGCTTTCAATGTCACCACTTCTATGTCTGAATATAATATAGGAAGTATGTACACATAAAATATATACTGGGGTATTTTTTGCCCAAGTTTTCACTTTTCAATTCCATATTTTTCATTAATGTAGCTTGATAAAGAAGAAGCAGCTTGCCCTCTTGGAAAAAGCATCATTCATTCATTTTGGATACTCACCTACACCACCTTCTGTGGAACAGTCTGATCTGCCTGTTCCTTTGAATACTGCAACTGCTGAAACCATAGAGCAATTAGAAACAGGGAAGAAGGTATTTGTGTTCCGTGAGCCAAGTGATCCAGTACTTTCGTTGCATAATTCTCCAAGGAAAAAGAAGAACTTTCTTAATTCCAAAAAGGCTGCTTGTGCAAATAAGGACTTGTGAGGGCAACTTCCATCCCAACATGTCAGTTAGGGAAGAGGAAGTTATGTAAAATTCAGTAAAATAAAGAGAGAGAGTGAAGTGTGTGCAGTTTAACACGTGTGTTGCTTGAAATTTCATTTGCCTGACATTGTAAATAGCTGCATTTTTAAACTGGCACAGTTAGCAACATGCATTGTGTGTTTTTTAGTTCTTGTCGACGTATGATGCAGTCGATGAAATATGGGTGTCTTCTGTCTGCCAGAATGTGCGTCATGACTCAATTCTCCTTCAGTACGTTTTGATCATTTTTTGCACTGATTTTACCCTAGCTGACATTTCATAATTGATATAGAACATCTATTTATTATATAAAGCAAGTACTGATTTGCTATTCTTGTATTTTGTGTATTCCTGTAATAAGCTGTGCTGTAACAGATGACATGAAGAGGTGAAGTGGATGACCCACAAGTCCTCTGTTCTCTGATTTTTCTGTTATTCTAGCTAATTTCCTGTTTAATGTTGTGTTCTTAATAGATTTTCAGTGTTGCTTCTGCGCTTTGTATTCTACAGTGATAGCTGTTACTCCTGACCTTCAGCATATACATGCACTTAGCCTTACAGCTTTTCTCTATTGTTTCTAAACATTCTTCAGGTGAACTATGAATGTGGAGTACAGTTCAACACTGTTTTAGATATTTGCATTCTCGTCAAATCTTTTTCTTGGTGAGCTGATATAATCACACTTGCTCAGTAGAAAAGGGAAGATGTAAACAGGTATGTAATAGGTTCAGAAGCCTTTTTTAATGCAGTGCTGCCAACTATCATGATTTTAGGTGGGTATTTTTGAAGTTCTTATTTCTGGATTTCTCTGAAGTCATGAGAATGTTGTTTTACACTTAAAAATGAGATAGTTTCTAAACCTTTATAGCTGACAGAAAGAAGCTTGTAAATATGAACCCTAAAAATAGGAATACATTGCTAGAAAACCATATTTTTTAATATTTTATTATATTCAAGCCTGTTTTGAGTTTTTTAACTGTATTTAAATGCTATGCTCTGAGTGTGCTGTTATCATATATTTTGCAATTTTTCATGTATGATGTTTCAGTATCTTTGTATTAATAGGGTGCTGATTTAATTTTAAAAATTAAAATGTTACAATCTACGTGTGTCTACAGTTGCCATCTATTCCAAGTGGAAAAAAAAATTTTTTTCCTCACCTCTCCTGACAAGTTTAAATATTCATCCAACAGTAAACAACAATTTCTGTTTCCTATCACTATTAGCATTAGAAAATATATGCAGTAATTAGCCTGATAATCCTAATTAGTTTTTGATTGTGTTCTTCAGTGTTCTCATAGAAGTCATCACTTTCACAGAAAGAGGAGTCTTATCAGGATTGTGAGAGTTAGGAGTCGCTATGTGTTTAATGTGTGTGATATATATCATCCCCAGGGCACGGGTCAGAGGTGGGTCAGAGCTGTATAGGAGGCAGCTCAGGCCCTATACAGGCAAGAAGAGCCAGTAGGAAAACCTGAGCTATGCTGAGGGCTGCAGGGAGCACTTGAAAGCTGAAGTACCCTCTCTTGAATGTGAGTCTATTCCAAGATTTCTTTGCAAGCCCCGACTCTAGGCTGTTATGTTATAAAATGGAAATGAACGTAGAAATCACAAATAATATTACTGAACATCTGAGTATATATTGCAATATCAATTTATTAGCCTTAACAGATAATCTGTGTGTCTAACAGGAGAAAGCCCATTTGTAACCTCCTCACAAATTTGAAGCAGCACAGTGATTATAACGATTCTAGCAGGGAAAGTCATGCCCTGCTGTGAATCAATTTCATACCATGCAATACATATTCAAAAAAGTGTACAGATCTTAACACCTCTTCTGCCTTATGAAAGAAGTATGTCCTAGTTAATAGCCCACTTTACTGAAGAGTTGACTTTTGTTCATCTTTGAGTCTTTCAGAGGACATAACAAGGCCAGCTGTCGTGTGTGCAGTTCTGTGTGTGTACTACAGGTTTTGGCGTCCATATTTCATGGGTAAAGTCTTCCAAAGAATTTGTAATGGACAAGCCATTCAGATTCAGCCCATTTGGCTTCATAGTCTTCAGTAAAATATGTAACATAAGGCCAAGTTCTTCAGAATTTTGAACATTATTAATGTGGGGCAAATTGTTCTTCATTCTCACTAAATTAACACAGAAAGGGACACCTTACAGTCTGGCTGAACCTCCTGTTTTTAACAGATGTAGCCAGATAAAAAGGATAAAAGACCCTGGAAATGTTGCTAGTATTGCAATCATTGCAGAACTGGGACTCTATTTCTGCCTTGGTATATCAGAGATACAGATACTGGATTAGTACGTAAAGTATGTTGCTCACTCAGTTGTTTAGTTTAAGAGCAGGCCTTTAAAGAAAAGATTCATTTTTAAAGGATTTTTTTAAAATAAAAATCCCAAGTGGTGAAAAATATCTCAGTGAAGATGTACACAACATGTTTTTTGCAGTTACTGAGCTGAAAATATTTCCATTAAACAAGTTGAATTGAGATTTCCTACACTAAGTTTCTGTTTCATTTCCCTGTCCTCAGATACAATAGAGTACAATACACATGCTAAGCATAATGAAGATTGATTAATACCAAGAATGAATGACGGGATATTTTGGCAGATATTTTCAACATTGTGTCAGAAAGTCAGTCAATTGTAAGGAAAAGTGAAAATACATAGACAGACCTGGCACTTCACTACAGAATAGTATAGAAATAAGAAGACTTCAATTTTTTGTGGAATTGTTATGTTTAAGAGAGAACTTTATCTGCACTTATTTCTCCAGTAGTTTTGCTTTCAGATTATTTTTTAAAGAGACAATGTCTCTTTAATAAGGTCAATTCTGCAAAATACTCATTTGCTTCATTTGAACCTGGGGAAATCGTGCTGCTTTCTTTCATTATCTTGTATTTACCCAGCTGCTATTTTAACACCTTTATTTCTACTGGGGAATGTTAAGTTTTTATGCTGTTACCTAAATACAACCCAGTGCCAATAATTACACTACCTTTCACTCCCTTCCTGAGAGACTTGCAGCAGGATTCTCAAAGCACCAAACACGAATTTCGCTCACTCAGTTGACCCAGTTCCCCTCTGCCCTGCACTGAAATGTTTCTCTGTTGTGCTGATGTAACCGCTGCAGAAATAGTACTACCAGCATAAAGCTTGTTTTCCTTAATGATTAATAGAAGCTGTATTGTCACAGGCTGATAGCTGTATGAGATTTCATGCAAACATTTGTACCATTCAAGCAGTAATGTGCAAGTAATAAACATTACCCTTGGGGCCAAGTGCTCCAGGTAGGATCCAGCCTTTACCGCCTTCTGCTTCTCCGGCCAACTCCTCTTCTGCAAAATGGCTGGGAAAGTCCACGAGCTCAGGTCATCAGTGCACTCCTTCCATTTGCTTTCTTGTCATTCACAGGGAGCAAGGCTCAACACTTCTGGAAGATTATAGAGTGTGCTCGCTGTTTGCCTTGTGGACAAGCTGTGATATAAATGGTCTATTTAACGAGAGATGATAATGCCATCTCTGTGTTTGAGCAGTCTGTGCTTGTTGGTATAAAGTACTGTTAGATATTTTTCCCACCTCAGCTGTATGAAGAAGCCTGAGCGCCATGTTGACTGAAAGTATTTTGTTTTCCTTAAGGTTTGGACATTTCTCTGGAGAGTGCAAGACACACATTTGGTTATATTTGAAACTATTAAATTGAAGTACATTTTGGAAAAGTTCAACTTCTGTGGAGCATCTGCTTTGATTACGCGAGAGAAACTACCTGCAGGAAAGAGGCTGTGCCTTTTCAGTCACTTTTGTTTGAAGGAAGATAGTGGAATAAGAAAATAAGCTAAAACCTGGAAGTGGCAGGTATCATACCAAGCCAAAATAACACTTGGAATCTGAGGGTAAATGTTGCTAAGTGTGTTAGTGTTAGTCTTTAGTCCTTGATTTTGTGTAATTGAGAATGACATCTGCTTACAATATATGAATGGTTTTGAAGTTACTCAGCTGAACAAAAATATCCCTATGCAGAGTGTTTCAGAAGGAATGAAAAGTTACTTTCAGGAGTATAAATTGAAAAGCCATTATTTTGAGTGGATAGATGTGCAATGCCTGTATTAATTGGTATAAATATATAACTGTTAGATGTTTCCAGTATATTGGATTTTTTTTATTATTCATTTGTTATTGATTGCGGGTAATACATCACTCTAAAATCACCATCTTGGCTGAATCTGCAAAATGGCCTTTATGAGTACTGCATACACAGGAGCATGTCATTGCTTGTCATATACTGTAGAAATTGGGTAATCAAGGGTTGCGCTCTTGAAAGGGATCCCTTTCAAAGGGATCTCAGCTTTCCCAGCCTTATGTCTTGGAGAACATCAAGGAGATAAAGGATTTAGAAGCTGTCATTGAAATTTTACTTCTCTAGGTGATCACACTGTCTAAAATAATAGGAGTGCACCATATTCTTTCCTGTAGTATTTTTAACCAATTATCTGTTCTGCTAATGATCAAAAATTCTCAAAATCTTCAATATACAATATCTTTTTTTATAGCTTCTATATAATGATTTAATGTTCCTGTACTTTCAGTTTCAGAGAAGGAACAGAGTAACTCAATGACAGCTTTAATAGTTTTTTTGGGAGTTTTTTTTCCCAGAATGATAAGGTATGTTTTTGTCACAGAAACATTTACTAGTTTTCCTATGATAAAGACTTATCTCTTTGATGGCTGCTTTTCACCAGGGAACAGAGAAAAAGGTGTATTTCTACCCTGAAACATGGGAGATCAATCTCAAGTCCTTGCTTTTTCCCAGACTTCCTTCCTAATTTTCTTTTTTTTTTTTTCCCCGGGAGAATGGCTATGTTATAGATTATGATGCTCCCTGACTGCTTCAAACCCACATGAATTCCTGTAATGAAATGGTTTCTTACAGGTCTGATCCTACCTTACCCTCCGGAGTCACTGCCTTGTTACACAGAAATGTGACAATTTGTCACGTGTGCCAGGAACCAGACACCTAAGGAAGACTCCCAGTCTTTTATGAAGTCCTTTCATCTAGATTTGCTTTTCTCTCATGAGTGAGTTAAATCAAGAAGCCTGTGTGAATCCCAGGGTGGATGAATAAAGGTCTGGGAGCTGAGGCACCGGCGCGCTGCATTACACTTGTGAGTACAACAAGGGAGAAATCAGACTACCAGAATTAAGGCAGTTTACAGCCAACTGTTGAATATGCAAGTTGGTCTGTTGTGCAAATTGACTCCAGAATAACACTGCAGTGGGGAAGAGGGTTCATGAACCGTCTGTCTCCTCCAAAACGAGCACAGAAAAGCTGCAGGTTCAGCACATTTTCTGTACACTTTCAATACAAAGCAGGAAGCTGTAACAGTAGTGGAGCATGTGCATGCAAAATTGTCTTGCATGTTGCTGTCAAGAGTGAAGTTAATTCCTGATACCGACCCTAGACTGTAGAATGAAGAAAAAAAAAATCACATTATTTTCTTTTGAGAATAATTGTATTGCTGCCCTTGTGTGTGTGTTCGAAAGGTTTTGTTCCTAATTATAATGTATAAAGAGAACATTTCCAGCATTTGGAAATAATATTTTCCAAGAACATGTGATAAGGAAATTTCATAAGAAAAGCTCTATACATTCTGTGAAGAAAAAAATCCCTGCAGAAAAAAAAATCCTGGCATATTCTTCAGTTCTCCAACTTTTATGCATTTGAATAGTTCCTTAAATGCAATAATGTTATTTACATTAATAAAGATTGCAGGATTTGACTAATACAACCCCTGTGCACTGTGATTCAGTGTTGTATCAAAGTAGAGAGTAAATTAGTGTGCCACAAAATTCTGCTTGCATGTTCTGACTGTCAAAGTGCACTCTGCGCACAGGGTATTTGCTGCAATTTGTTTTGCTTTATTTTGACTATTTAAATGTCACGGTGTATAATCAAAGCTAAATGCTGTGACTTTTCTCATAACTGAGAGATGGGTACAGGCGCTAGCCTAGAATGGTACACTGAACACCTGTAACAGTTGTAGGTAGTGTTGTGAATAACTTACTACTTTGTTACTAAATTAAAATAGAGAAGAGGAGGAACTGGGAAAATTGACTGTGCTATTGAGTAGGAAAAAATATTCATACAAAAATCTATTTCTCCTTCATTTCTGCTGTGTGTGGCTTCTGCAAAGCAGAAACACATTTTCACTGTGGGTCTCAGAACCTCTTTATAGAGTGCCAGAAACGGTTAGGAGGAGAATAACCACATTTTATTAGAATAACAAGTATATTTGGGCAAGGCAGAGAAACATTTTGGCATTTAAGTCTTTCTTCAAACAAAACCAGAAAAACTGCAGCTCTGTTATTGCTGTGGGAGCAATTTCAATCAAATATGTGATTAGAGCTGGTCAATACTTTTAATGAAGGAATGTCTTTTTTTTCAAAACCAAACATGTTTAAGACATATTAAGCAAAATAAAAACATTGAGTCTTGTTTGTTTACAATTTTCCTTTCCCCTCTTTTGCTTAAATCTTTTAAATGGCTGATAATCTTACTTTTTTTCCTTTTATGAAAATACGTCTGTTTTTTAATAGAGGCAAAACACATAACAAAATACTTGTATAAAAGAGCTGATCATTTTAAACCGGTCTTGTAGAGCTAAATACAGTGTTGTGTATTAGTGCTGTTAGCAGGGTATGTATTTAAGTATCCAAAATGTGATCTTCAATGACTTCTTCTCCACTACAGTCTAGGTCTAGACACCTACGTTCCAGAAGTCTTGAACATTTATTTTCCATGGTTACCTAAATTTTTGTTGGTGATTATGTGCCAATATTTATCTTCCGAAAATTAGATACGGGTGGCTCAGCAGAATCTCTACAGCTGTCTACCACTCCAGCATATGGTATGCAGTCAGTCGTGGGGCTGAGCTGACATGGGAACAGTCAACTGACACAGCTCACACTTGCTAAAGGAATCAAGACATATAGGTACCTGTGCTTTTTTATTTCAGAAGATTTTTTTTTTCTAATGCATTCCTTATGAGTCTGCAAGTCTTTACAAGATAAGAGCAGATATTGTTTTGGTTGGTGGGTTGTTTTTTGGGTTTTTTTTTTAGTAATTTTTGGGTTTTTTGTTGGTTTTCTTTAAAGTTGTTTTAATGTTTTGTCCTTACGATGCAGTCAAATGTATAAAAACATCCCTATAAATCATGTGAAATGCAGCTTGAGAGCCCTCCCCTGCCTCTATGAATAGAGGCACAGTAAGCTTGAAAGCAGGGGAGTTACCTTGAACCAGGCTGAGCTATGATACTGCTATTGTCATAGAGGTAGCCTTTACACTGATTCTCCAAAATCCTAAATATGGTTTTCTGAAGTCTGATAATCCAATCATTCAAATGTCTCCGTGTCAGGGACTAGAAATGATACCACAGTTTAGTGGGTGAAGAAATGTGAGACAACAAAGTCATCCAGGCTCAGCATTTGGTTTGTTCAGGACCCTCGGTGTGGTCATTCTGGAGGGAAGCAGAATAAGCCCTTTGCTCTTTATTTGTTGATGTTTGAAATCACTTTATAACCATCACTGTAAGAATTTTGATTGAACTAAATATTTCTGTCACACAGTTAAATTCTGGCACTTCTCACACTGAGAAATAGGTCTTTGCTGAGATCAATTCACTTATTGCATTGAGAACTGCTTCCAGCTTCTATGCTCACAGCTCTTACTCCTTATCCAGCTTCTTTGAGCAAGTACCAGGGCTGATTTCCCATTACAGGAAAACAAAGGATATTATAAGGCCAATATGCTCAGGACATTGCTGTGCTGTAACTTGCTTTGCTCTGGGGAAAGAGTCTTGGTTTTATTGCTGTAGATTGTGTTAATCCAAATGAACATCAACAAATCTTCAGAATCCTTTCATAACGGTTAATATCTACAGAGCCTAAAAGGCTATCTTGGAGATTTATTTGCCTGGGAGTGCACAGCTGTATTGCTGACATCTATTGCTGCAGTGGTTTGAAACACACTCATGTGCCATGTAATCGTGTTACAGAAATTAAAATTGTTGATCATATCTTTCCATCAGTCTCGAGAGGAAATTTTATGGTTTGATTTTTGTCTTAGTTCTTCCTGAGGCTTGAATGAAATAACCAGCAACCAAAGTATGCATATGTACTTCATTAAACAGTGGTATTCTATTACCAATCTGTGAGAATTTCACCTGGAGACAGATCTTGAGCACAGATCCATTGATGTTAGCAGATGCATTCTATCTGATACTCCTTGAATCTTTGTTGATGATTCATATCTTTCTGCTCTGTCATTTGGAGGTTTTTTATTTATCTTTGCTTTAGCATAATCACAGAATCACAGAATATTCATGGTTGGAAAGGACCACCTGGATCACTGAGTCCAACTATACCCATAACAAAAAAAACCCAAACACATCAATGCCTAAATACCCTGATCAAACATGACTTCAAAACCACAAAACACAGAAAATAGCCCCCTGCATGCCTGCCAATGGAGCATGTCCTGAAGCACCAAGTCTACCCATTTCTTAAATATTTCCAGGGATGGTGACTCAACCACCTCCCTGGGAAGGCTGTTCCTCTGCCTCACCACACTTTCTGTCAAGAATTTCTTCCTAGTATCTAATCTAAACCTCCCCTGCCGCAACTTCAGACCATTTCCACAAACATATAAGCATGAGAAATAAATACAACTGTGCGTAATTTCTGTATTTTAACTGGAAACAAATTCTGAGACCTGAAATCCATTTCTGCTCTATTCATCCTTGTATACCATACCTGTGACTAGGGAATTTTCATTTCATTTGATTCCCACTGCAGTTAAAATGAATTATTCTAAACTACTCCTTTGCATTCAGACTGACTAGTAATACTGAGCAGCCTTGCAGCGTACAGAGAATTGCAGGTGGAATGACAATTACTGGTCGATGCTGCACACTGTGGGCATGTACATCAAAGAGTAATTTGCATCTCTTCCTTTTACGCACTTTGAGTGACTTTTATTCTTTTAAAATGCAATTCTTTGTGTTTCAGTAATATGGACTTAACATTATTTCCATTTCTCCAGTATTTGTTTTTAAAAGAACAGCTGAGGAAAAAAAAAAACAAACAATAAGAAAAGTACTTCCTTGAGCATGAAACTATTTGAATGACAGACTGAAACTCTTTCACTTTAGATAATAGAGGCTGGTCATTAAAAAGAACATCTTTATTACTGACATTTCAGTAATTCCTTGAGAATACCATACATTTCAAAAGTGCTTTAGTTTCTATGCCACTGTGAAGCTAATAGTTTAAAAAAAAAAGTGATTGCAAAGAAGTTACTGTGGAATTAAGGGCTATCAAGACAGTTCTACCACTACTATTTCAGTGAAATGTGCATGGAGAAAGAGAGAGGGATGGGGTGTGAGTTACTTTTCAGTGAATAAAAATCTGTTCACACTGTCACAAGGTTAAATTAATATAATGCCAGATCTAAACCTCTTGAGTATATACAGACTCATCAGGAGGAGCTGCAGTCAGCATGCAGAGAGTATAAAAGCTGTAAAAAAGATGTGTCTGTATACAGTCCTCCAGAATCTCCATTTCAGGTGGTAGTTCTTGAATACCAATTAATTTCCTGGTCTAGCAGAGTTAGCACTGAGTCAGGAGTAAGCACAGGGTTCAGAGTTGTTGCTTACATTGTCTTACATTACTCTCTTCAAGTTTTGTCTGAAGTGCTGGTGTTATTAATAGCATGAAAAAATATTTAAATTACTATAATCATAACGATTGTAGATGATTGGAAAATAGCTGTTCTGGTTGCTTTTTCTTGAATAAAATTTTGATTTGTTTCCACAAATTTCACAGAAGTAGTATTTTGCTTCAACTTCAAGTGTTTTGGTTAAAAATAGGTCTCCTTGCTCCCCTGGGATTCACTTTTAGGGCTCTATTCCTCATCCTGTGCTATGAGCAGGGCTCAGAAAGACAACATGAAAAAGGAATCAAGCTTTAATTTAGGCTTATCTGGTTGACAAATTGAGAAAACAGGTTGTTCCCTCTCAATTCCTTCCCTTGATCCACAATTTTTTTGCATGGTGTGGAGAAGGCAGGTGGACTGACAGGAGACAGCCCATCTCTGGGTGCTGTTTGGGGATCCTCACTGTAATGCATCCCCAAATTATCACTCTGCTTTTCAGTGAAGACTGAAAGAGGGGGACAGCATCTGAGACTGTGCTTGCAATGGTGGCCTGCTCCCCTCACAAGGACTCTGCTTGTATTACCATTGTTGGAGCAGGTGCAGAGGAGGGCCATGAAGATGACCAGGGGCCTGGAACGCCTCTCCTACAAGGACAGTCTGAGAGAGTTGAGGTTGTTCAGCCTGGAGCAGAAAAGGCTCTGGGAAGACCTTACTGTGGCCTTGCAGTATCTGAAGGGGGCCTACAAGAAAGCTGGGGAGGGACTGTTTATGAGGGCTTGTAGTGATAGGAGTAATGGCTTCAATCTGGAAGGGGTAGATTGAGATTAGAAATTAGGAGGAAGTTTTTTACTGTGAGGGTAGTGAGACACTGGAACAGGCTGCCCAGGGAGGTTGTAGATGCCCCAACACTGGGTGTGTTCAAAACCAGGTTGGATGGGGCTTTGAGCAACCTGGTCTAGTGGAAGATGTCCCTGCCCATGGCAGAGGGGTTGGAACTAGATGATCTTTAAGGTCCCTTGCAACCCAAACCATTCTAACCCTCTTTCATGTCCTGTCCCTTCCCCGCTCTGCTCCCTGGGTGCAGCATCATCTCCTGACTTCTGCTACAGAAGGAGGGAAAGAGTAAAACAAAAGAGAGGGAAAGACAAGGAAAAATAAGTAAAAAATAAAAGGAAGGGGAAGGAAGAAAGGAGCTTCTCTGTTATTCTTTTTTCTGCTTCCATTTTGCCTTTCAGGAAGCAAAAACAGCCTCAAAGAGTAGCAGCAATGTAATTTCTTCTCTTTTGCCCAAAGAGAAAGATAAATACATTAATACTATTAAAAGACTGACAAATAAATGTATTTTTCATTTATCAAAGTTTCTCTCTACAGGTGAAGGAAAGGAGGTAAACAGCATTGTTCAATTGATTTTCACTTTGTCTTCCACTTCTCAAATGTTTTACCTGTTTTCCTCTCATTTTTATCTTTAGGGTAGGGTTAAAACGACTTAGTGGAGGTTGTTGCTATGGTGCTCATACAAAGGTGTCTGCATTCATTCCTCTGAACCTTGGTTAGTGCTTGTACATGTTAACAGCTGTCTCGATCTATTTGCTCTATCAAAATTAAGACAGTGCACCTCCGCTGGTAAGAAACATGTGCTTGTTTTTGCCTTGAAAAGATGCAGAATAAATGCAATGAGAATTAAAGGTCTGCAAGCCCTTTTCTTTAACACTTCTCAAGTGTTTTCATAGATTCATTATGTGTATGTGTAGAGACAGACATGAGAGATGCTGTACTTTTCAATGTCTGCAAATCGGGGCCCAAATTGTTTAGGCTTTTTTCATAGCTTTACTGAACATTACAACTGATTGGCCTGTCCTTGCCAGCTGACATCACAAAGAGATATTCCTTAATGACATCATCATTGCAGCCTTTTAGGGAGAGTTAAAAAAAAAAAAGAAAAAAGCAACACTATGAATCTGATCTGTGCCATAGCTCCCTTCTCTAACATTAGTGGTCACTGTTTTTTAATACTGATTTAGCTTTTTTTGTGGTGCAGACTTTCCACAGGCATTTAGCTCTAAAAGATCAGATGGTCTCCAGCCCTTCCTAGGGACACAGAGCTGAGGAGGCCTAAGAAATTCACAGCCCTTCACCCACCTTGCACCTGAGCCCTGGCCAGAGGTGAGAGGCTGAGCTCCAAGTCTAGACTTTGTGCTAAAGAGCTGGCCATGCTGCTGAGCTCCAGTGGTGACATGGGTGGTTTTTCCCTCTGCAGACACTGTCCTGTCCAGAATCTCTCCTGCCCATGCACATGCACCATGGCATTCAGGTCTTCGCGAAGACACGGCATAAGACTGATACAGCTTTTCTGAACACATCAGCAGGTTTGGACTTGAATTATTGTTACTATGCTCTAGCAGAACTGAAAGAGAGAATTCCCTTATGAAATACTCCATAATTAAACTGCACTCTGTGTCATTTGTTTGTAGCAAATGGAGTTGAAGCAGGATTAAATCTAAAGCTGCTACTTTTTCTGACTGAAAGATGCTATTTTTACTACAGGATGTGCTGCAGTAAAAATACTACACTAACACATGAAAGAACACGCACAATGAACAGCAAGAGCTCATGTTTCTGATGGCTACATAGCTCTTTCCTTGTAGTTCTCTATCATTCCTCCATTTGTGAGCTGATGGTAGTATCTCTCATTTGTTTATTAAATAGCATCAGCAGGCTTAGGTCATGTATTTGTTACCCTCACTCCTGAGGTAAATCTAATACTCTGGAGAAATACAACTCAAAAGGTATTGTGTGAGATGTGCAGTTGTTCTAATTTAACAGGGCAGCATTTCTTTGTGATATGAAAATTTTCATTACCAGATAATCACACTTGTTCCAAAATAAAGGCTGTTTCCTATTGATATTTTTTTTAAAAAAGTGTCCTTATTTCTAAGGAGAGGATGACTTCAGAAATGTGGGCTGCCTGTATTAGAGGAGAAAGAGTAGAACATCAGTCAATGGGAATGAAGTTTTCTGCTGAAGCTCCTGGCCTTGGTGCGACAGCGTAAGCATACCACCTTGAATGCACTCCTTAGAGCCAGGTGCGGTTTAGGGCTTTGCAACAAGAAAATGTGTGTGCCCCAGAAAGGTTATCTTGAAAAGCCTTAAGAAAGGCTTTAACTGGTTCATCCAAAAGTCTTTTGAATGGACCAGTTCTGCATCACTGGTAGTATCATAAGTTAGTGCCAAAGGAAAAACAAGACCTAGGTAAGCAGGTATTGTTCTTCCCCAGCTTGCAGCTATTTTAACTTTCTGACATTTGGATGTCTTTTCTATGTTTTCAGTGTGTTTTTATTTAATCTATTTCTCCACTCTTCTACCCACGTAACTTTAGTGCTCACAGCATCTTTTGGGAAAGAGTTTCACAGGTCTACTTGCTAAACAGCACATTATTTTCTTTGTTTTGCATAAATAGGAGTTGACTCAGGACATAAATAATAGTGTGCAGAGCCCTTTCAAAGCGAGCCTTTTCTGCATTCCATCTATCTTCATCTCCAGCTCTGGCAAGAGCTGTTCTCTTGGAGCTACATTACTCCTCACTACACATGGGTGGCAAAGGAAGAGGTCTGAATGTGTATCCTAGCACCATGTGGCATCACTCGGAGTTCACAAATTTAGCCTTAGATGCCTTATTTCTAAGCTGTCTATGCTTACTATACTTTCTGTACTTTAGCTGTCTATGCTAATTGAAAAGAGAAGTTAAAATTTCTTTTCTTTATGATAAAATAAGATTAAAATGGCACTCTGAAAAATACCCCCCTGGCAGTTTCATGACTGACGGTACAAGTATTATCTCATCATTGTTTGTTTTTGTGTGGTGCTTATCACCACACTGTCTAAGCCTCTCAGAATACATCATCACGATTGCTCTCTAGGGAAGGATTATCTTTCATTTCTGGAGGGAGGGATGAGGCATTCAAGGTCTGGTCTAACACCCAGGAAAGCCGATAACACACCTGTTTGATAAAGATTGATCCAGGAGTCTGGCAGAGCTGAGAAGAGAGTAGCAGCTCAGTACTTTAACCTCTGAACCATTTTCTCTCTCTTTTTCATTATCTTTCCATTTTTTGAGTATTTTCACTTGTCAGAATTCACTCATTCATCTACATCTCTAAGATGATGTTTTGTTAAAATATTTTGTCACTTGCCATGTATTTGCTACTTAATATATGCAATCAGTTAGAAAGTGCAGTTTCCAAAATAATAGACCAGCAGGTGAATGAGCACTGATACATTTTCATTTTCTCTGGGGATCTAAAGCATTGGCAACATCCAACTGTTCTTTTCTTGAAGTAGATCTAGTGAGGTAAGCTACTGTATATTGCTACTACTTATACACCCTAAGTTTGTTACATGTTTTATCCAGTGATATATAATTCTCTAATAATTCTCTGTGGCAACAGACCACGTAAAATTGAGGGGTTTTTATGTGACCAGGTAGTAGTTGTTCTCTCATTCTTATTTTAAATGTTATTTTGATTTTGCAAACAATGGAGAAAGGTATATTCTCAAAGCTCTTCTCTGGGTTTATTTCCTCCGCAGGGCAATCAATATTTTTTTCTAGGGTACTGAATGAGTTGTCAATTTTAACGTGTCATGAGCTTCCACTAAAATAGCCTACTGTGATTTTATTCTTTTTCCTTTTTTTTTTTTTCCTTTTGAACTGAATTCCTTATAAAATTTGATGTAGTTCCCAACGAGGGGAAAATTATCTGGGATATGAACAAGGAAGATGGATTCCTGGATGAATACTGCTAAAATAGTAATGAGAAACATCAGTCTTTGCAATCACAGAAAGAGAAATCACAGCTCAAAGTAGAGCAGTTCTGCTGTTAAATGATATTGTGGGTTAAAATGATACTACCTATGTATTTGCATGCAAGTAGAATCACAGAATCTCTATCATTGGAAAAGAGCTTTAAGATCATCAAGTCCAAACATTATCTAACTCTACCAGGATCACTACTATACCATATCTTTAACCACAATATCTAGACAGTTTTTAAATACACCCAGGAATAGCGATTCAACCACCTCCCTGGGCAGCCTTTTTTCATCTTTGAAAACCCTTTCAGTAGAGAAGTTTTTCCTAATGTCCACCCTAATCCTCTCCTGGCATAACTTGATGCCATTTCCTCTTGACTTGTGAGAAGAGACCGACACCCACATCCCTATAACTTCCTTTCAGGTAGTTGTAGAGAGAGACCCCAGCATTCTATGACAAATAACCCCAGCTCCCTCAGCTGCTCCTCCTAAGACTTATTCTCAAGATCCTTCACCAGCTTCATTGCCCTTTTCTGGACCTGCTTCAGCACCTCGATGTCTCTCTTACACTGTGGTGTCCAAAGGTGAACACAGTACTAAAGGGGCAGCCTCACTAGTGCCGAGTACAGTGGGACAGTCACTCCTCTAGTACTGCTGGCCACACCATTCCTGATGCAGGCCAGAATACTGTTGTCCTTCTTGGCTACCTGGGCATAATGCTGGCTAATGTTCAGCCACTTGACAATCAGCACCCCCAGGTCCCTTTCTGCTGAATAGCTTTCCAGCCACACCTCCCCAGGCCTGCAGTGTTGCATGGGGTTGTTGTAGCTCAAATGCAGGACTTTGCACTTGGACTTGTTGTAGCCCACTTAATTGGCCTCAGCCTGTCAATCCAGCCTGTTCAAGTGCCTCTGAAGAGCCTTCCTACCTTCAAGCAGCACAACACTCCTACCTAACTTGGTGTTTGCAGACTTTCTGGGGATACTTTCAATCTCCTCATTAAGATCATTGATAAAGATATGAAGCAGGAGCAGGNCCTCCCCAGCCGCCCCTCCTAAGACTTATTCTCAAGATCCTTCACCAGCTTCATTGCCCTTTTCTGGACCTGCTTCAGCACCTCGATGTCTCTCTTACACTGTGGTGTCCAAAGGTGAACACAGTACTAAAGGGGCAGCCTCACTAGTGCCGAGTACAGTGGGACAGTCACTCCTCTAGTACTGCTGGCCACACCATTCCTGATGCAGGCCAGAATACTGTTGTCCTTCTTGGCTACCTGGGCATAATGCTGGCTAATGTTCAGCCACTTGACAATCAGCACCCCCAGGTCCCTTTCTGCTGAATAGCTTTCCAGCCACACCTCCCCAGGCCTGCAGTGTTGCATGGGGTTGTTGTAGCTCAAATGCAGGACTTTGCACTTGGACTTGTTGTAGCCCACTTAATTGGCCTCAGCCTGTCAATCCAGCCTGTTCAAGTCCCTCTGAAGAGCCTTCCTACCTTCAAGCAGCACAACACTCCTACCTAACTTGGTGTTTGCAGACTTTCTGGGGATACTTTCAATCTCCTCATTAAGATCATTGATAAAGATATGAAGCAGGAGCAGGCCCAGCAATGAGCCCTGGAGAACACCACTTATGACCAGAGTAGGACAGAAGAGTAGGACAGAACTAATTTAACCAAAACTGTATTTTTGACTACCTGCTAGCTGATTGCACTAATATCGAAGCGTGAAATAGTCCTAATGAAAAGAAATCAGTATTTACCAAGAATTACTGCTGTCTGAAATGTGAAAGACCACATCAATTGCCTGAAATTTAGTAATGAAACAAAGAGCCTACAAAGAGCCTGATTACGGATTTCCTAATTACATCGGGAGGCTTTTCATTTAGTTTAGAGAATTTTGGATCTGATCATCAGTTTCTTTTGGAAACACTTTTTGTCATCCAGTATGAAGCTGTTGGCATGCTTGGATCTCCTGTCACCACTGTTATCACAGAGGTGCTAGCTCTTGGATTTCTATAACTTAGCCATAGCAACTGCCAACTATTGAAATACAATGTCTTTCAGTCTTTATTGGCCTCATACTAAATTAGTGAATTCTTTGGCCATTAAATCATGCAGGCCACTACAGATATTTACTGTTAAAATGCAAAACTCTTCACTAATAAGCCAAGTGTATAAAAGCCTTAAACTGAGAAAATAAATTGCCCAGATTAAACTATTACAAAATCTATTACAGCAGGAAGTTAATTTCAGTATTTCAATTTACTTAATTAAGTGGCTATTGAATGAGTTTAGGCTTATTTCAAAACACTGATCTGAGGATTGAATCTCCCAAGTCCATATCTTTTGTTTCTGTCATTTACTTCTTCCAGGTTCGCAAATCCCAAATTTCTCTTAACTGTAAATATCATTTAGCTTTGATACAAACTATTAAATGTAAGTCTTGCATACATAATTTTTTTTTATTCCACCTAGACTCAAGTTCCTCAGAAGAAAAATCATGAGATTTTCTGATTTGCTACACAACTAAAAGCTATTTTTTGTTTTCTTCTCTTTTTCTAAGTTCCCCGTAAGATAGGTCATGGATGAAATGGTGTTTTAACGGCAAGCCATTCTCAGAGGATCAAAAGTGAACAATGACAAACTTGCAGATGAAAAGGCCCCCGAATGCAAATGTCGGTGTCCTAAATATTCCCTGTTAGCACTTAATACGTTAATAATAGGAGTTCTGTTCTCTGTCAGGTCAGCTTGGCTGAGGCTGCATTTATCTAACTAAGGGCAACAGTGAGGCAGATTTGGGTGTCACCTCTAGCAGATCCTTTACAGAATACAAAACACAGTACAAATAACAGGTTTTGGTGTATAAATAACTCATAAGGCTTTGGGGGATAAGAACACTATTTGTAACCTTCCTTTTATTACATTCTAGCTTTCTTTTGCTAATTAAAACAAACAAATAAATAAATATATATGCTTAAAATACTTGAAGTGCTGTTGAGCTACTCCCATGAATACTCCAAATAAATTGTTTTGCTGATGCCTCCATATAATACTAGACTTTTTCCCCATGTTTTTTGTAGGCTCTTGTGTAGCGCAGCTCCTGAATTTGTAATTTAATAGGGCTAGCCTGCGGCAAATTTGCTGTAATACAGGGCCAAGTTATTACAATAATCAGCTAGCTGAGAAGCAGTTTGAAGAGAAATGCAGAAAATGAGCTTATTTTTTCAAAAGTGTGGGTTCTTCTGGCACCCATGGGCCATTGCTAACTAACCAAGTAACTGAATCTCAGCATGATAAATACATAGAATAATTTTAAAGATTTGGAGTTTTGTAACTATTGAAATTGCACAGTTGAGCTAGTTAGAAAATTTTCTAACCATAATTTACATTCTATGAAATATTCTTCTATTCAATTACTTTTTGTCTTGAATTTTGAAATGCCCTGCAAAAAGTATTGAACCTGCCTCAGTTTGATTTTCCTTGTCCTCAAAAGACAGAACCCAAAGATTTTTGGATTATATAGATACAAAATTACTGTAGGCAGAATCTTATTGCTGATAGTCTTAAAAAGTTTCTCTATGGCATTTGAAGTGGCTAACTTCAAATTACTTGGAATTGAAGTTCACTAGTGATATTTGAACACGGACTTTTGTAGTGTGATAAAATGGAGACTGTGTTAAAGACTGTTCTATGTACATTACCTATTTCTCTTTGGCAACCAGTAGCAGGACCTGAAGCATCCAAGGGCTTTATATTCTTAAAACTGAGTTCTGCAAGGCCTCTGGATTCTTCTTATGTGTCAGATCTCCAGTCTAATATTCTCTCCGTACCCATTTCCAATTTCTAGTTATACACTGTAGATCACATGCTCTTGAGGATATCGTAACTCCCCCTATGCTTTTAAACTTCAAGGATAAAGTTACCAGGACTGACTACAGTTTCTACAATAGGGAGGGTGAAACCCTGGTCCTGTGGGAATCAATGGTAAAGCTTTTATTGAATTCAAAAGGATTACTATTTTCTTTACAGCTTTATGACACCTTCTTTTTCTGTAAGTATAAAAAGATCTTCAATGACAGCTAAATTTACTTATTTCCAAAAGATGACAGTACCAGTAAAATATGTCAGGTTCCCATTGACCCCAATAAACTAGGAGATGAAGTCTACAACGTCACAGCTGTATAGCTTTGAATAGTCAAAGAGCAAAGCTGTTCTCTTATCTATTGTAATTCAAGAGAGAAAATGGTCCATGATGCATCCAGGATGCCTAGCTTATGTTAGAATTGGAATCCCCATATTAGTGTTCCTGAGCACTGTCATATGACTACAATAGCTGGCTACAACTAGCATGCACAAGTAGAAAAACATACACAACTGTAAAATATATATCAATAATGATAATTTGAAAAGGATAAGATTTTAAAAAGGTGAATAAAAAATAAACATAATGACAATGACTTGTCACTGATAGTAAAGGAGAATAAAATATTTTTCATCTACATTTCAGCTTCCATTTATGCGCCTGAGATGAGAACCAAAGATCTAGGCAACTCTGACAGACTTAAAGGGGAAGGATATAAGAGTTGTGTCACTGTGCCCTAAAAACCTAGATAGATGAGAGTTCAATACTCCATTGGTTTCCTTTGTTGAGATTAGTAGAAATGTGCTGTTCAGCTGAAGCAATCTATATTATCTTAAATGTTGACCCCAGTAAATAGTAAAAGTAGAAGACTATTCCCCAGACATTAAGCTTTTTCCAAAGAGCTTAAAAGTTCATTTGCAGCAGAGTTTCAGCGACAATGTAACTGAACTCAGGGCAATAATGAATTCACGGTAACTCAGGAAATCTGAACAATTCATTATCAGGCACACAGTTAAGAAAGTGATATTAATATTGGCTTATAGTGACAGTGTAATGTCGAAATAAAACATTAGTGGTCAGATCCGAGATGCCTGGCTTTGCAGAAGCATTTCCTCCAATTGCCTGGGCAACACAGGGGAGCAGGAACTGGGGAAGGGCTCTCTGCTAGCCCAGTCAGCATGTGTGCTAATGGGAACCAGCATCAGCCCACATGTGAGAGGAACTCTGTATCAGAAACCCTGTATCTCCTTTGAGCTTTGGTTACCTTGCCCTCCTGGACTGTGGTCCCTGCACTGTAATCTTTTTTTATGAAGGGTCATATCATATTTTAGTTTCAAACTGTAGCCTGAAAAGAATCCACACCTTACTTTTCATTAAATATCATTCTCTTGGAAAGTTCAACACTACCCTTAGGCTCAGACACACACATTTTTCATGCCTCAGGAGAGCGAGCTTTAATTACCAGAGTGCTGGAAGAGGTAAAATGGGGGCATGCTCCACATGTCATTTCATACAGTATTGTTGTGTGCAAAAGGAATAGATGCTTTCTGCAACTATAGGTGAAGGGGTCTGGTATTACTTCTAATCTTATTTTTTCCCTATTCTTTTTCTCTAAGCATTTATGTGCAAAATCTGCTCCATACTGCTGGTAAGTATTTGTGTGCTTGCCGCTGAGGCTCCTGTTATGAGCTACCATACTGTGTTCAGAAAACAAGATCTTTAATACTTGCTCCTGACATGCAAGTCAGAATCCTAAACAAGACATTAAAATCATCTGGTCATGCACTTGAGCCTTCAGAGACCACTGAGGCACTAGCAGAGCCCAGGAATCTTCCTCCTCATGAATTCCTTTCCATGTCAATGTCTCAGCTTTGATAAAACTGTATAATAAAGCATGATGAAAAGGTGCAATAGCTCTTCAGAAGAGGAATCAAAATTAGAGAATGATGGGTGCTGAATACTTACATAAAATACAAGACTGTGAGAAGTGAATCTTAACATAGATATATACTTAAAAGACTATCCATTAAAACTCATGAAATCACCATGAAGGAAGATTAGAAAATTGGGATTTGTTTCATTTCCCTTCCTGCTGAATCCAGACATTGATTATAAGAGTACAAAGCCAAAAAAATCCTGCACTCCTGCTTTACTTAGGGCCTGACAGCATCAGTCAGCACAGGGCTCATTTCCCATTAGACCAAAGCTGTATGCCTGGTCCCTTCTCTGAGCTGACTGAGCAACTGCTTCTCCTGGCGTGGGAGCCACAGCAACAGCCCATCCATGTGGTTAAGTGGCTACTGATTACTCACAGGAAAATTATTTCATATCGTTATCTATCCACCATTCATTTTTCACAAGACACAGAACTCTTGTACCTTATTGAGGAGTATGTTTGTGTGATTTTGCAAGCTCAGTTTCGTTGTTACATCTTCTGCCTTGCGAGGGAGCCGGAGCTCTGCTCTTGTATGCATTTTCTTTTTCCCGTTAGTATACTTCAATGAGCTGGAATGTTTTTTTGTTGGAGAGTACCAAAGTCCCATGACATTTGCAGTCTGGGCATTGCTGGCTTTTGTAAATGGTTTCTGTTGAGCTTTTTGAGACCAGATGTTGACTATTGAAATAACACATGATATTAAACAGATAAAAGAAAAACTAGGAATATCACATCTCCACAGAAAATGGAATCAAAGATGAGTGAGCCGCATTTATTTTCTTTTTTTTGTATTCAAAACTAATGTGTACCCATGTGATTTCTGAGATAATTCGTTCACAGTGCATAACCTGAGCAATGAGCAGCTTCAACAGGCTTCTTGAAGCCTCAGGCTTCCTGACTGCCTCAGGATCCCAGGGACATGTGTTTCCCATTTAGGGTCTGTAGCACTGGTCTATAAGTAGGCAGGTTCAGGCCTTTCTACCATGCAGGTGAGACTTTTCTTTTTAAAACCTTTCTTCAAAGATGAAGGTTCTTCTTCCCTTTCAACTCAGTGATTGGGGAATTCACACAAAGTGGGGAGAAATGCTTGTTCGATGCTCTTCTCTACCTGACAGTCTAATCCAGGATTAAAAGAAAGGCCATTAAGCATAGACAGAGGAAAGTTTTCTCTATGGGTGCATTTGATAGCACTCTCACTGAAGCCCAGTTGCTGATGAGCAAATGAGAAAAGAGGATGTTGAAAGTGGAAAGGGAATTTACCACATCCTGCTTCCATCTAAATCCTACAGAGGAGTTGAAAATCTTTGTTGCTATAAATCTGTGGTGCTGCTTTTCTCATTACTTGGATAATAGAAACACTGACCGTAATTGCTGGCCATTAAACAATCCCCTGTAGAAGAGACAAGACCTTTCTGAAAAATACTGTTGTTTCTTAAAAAAAGAAAATTGCTAAATTGCTTTTGGACTTTCAATTGGGTTTCTGTGGCCTTTTGTGCTGATCCTCCTTTTTCTGGCATTTTCTAACTTTCCCATCTTTACACAATCTTCTCTTAATAATATTTTCATGTGTAAATCACTAGCTCTATCAAGAAGCCAGAAAACCAGAATTCCCTTTTTGTTTTGAGCTGGTAGAAATTTTTCAAGAGAACGTGTTCTGTCAGATAAGGAAGACTTTCAGAAATCCACAGGTTCCAAGGGAATATCTTGGCTTCCATGAAAAGCTGAGGGAAGCCTTTCTGCCAGCCTATTCCCCACTGCCCCAAGTCCTTGGCAGTCCATAGGTGTCAGCTTTCCTGCTCTCCAGTTTTGGAGGCACCAAAAGCACCTGCTGTGAGAATGCTTTGATTATTTCCAAGTGAACAAATACACCTCCTGGTTCCAAAATAATGTTTTTGAAAAAATATCTTCCTGGAAGCTGGTGAGCTGTAATCATACAGTATCTCATTCACACTCATATTTCCCCAGCAAGTCTAGAAGCATTGTCTCTGTTTCTCTGTTCTCAGTTGCTGTATTCCCCTTTTATTTCCCTTTATTTCTTCATGGAAACTAGAGAGGGATAAGACAAGCTTTGCTGAAGAATTCACAGCATTTTATAACACCAGAGGGACAGGTGAGAAGTCCGGTCTCTGAAAGGGAATATAACCGCACTGGGCACCATCTATTCCATCCACTCCTCAAGAATATGCTTTGTCTTGCCCTGTCAGACCCACTTTCATCCCAGGTCTCTCCCAGGTCTTGGTCCTAGTGCTTTTCCTCTCCTTCTTACTTACTTATCCCTGGGATCCTTCATCTGTTCTGACTTTCCCTGCCCAAGGTCTGTGAGCAGTTCCAGGCTCCTGGTCTTGCCCATCTCTTGTCTGTGTCTCAGCTGTAATCTCCAGCCCAGTCTCTTTGTGTAATCTTGGACTGTAGCCTCTTTCCTTGATCTTCTTTTTTCTGTTTTCCTGGACTCTACCCAGGAGTCCGTTCTGCTTCAACACCACCTGCTCCTTCTCTTCCACAGGTACCAGTCCAGCTGTCTTGGTTCACAAGCACAGCATGGCTGCATTGAGTGAACATATATCAGAGAAAGTTTTGATATCATACACCACTTTGGGTTTAGGTTTCTCAGAATTTTACTTTGATGCAACCACTACTGGGTCTTGATATCACAGAGAAATTCAAGCACTCTGTGACCTGTGTAAATTAAAATTTTAAAATTTAAATGAATTTTAAATAAAAATTAAACCTCTTAGTTTTGATTTGGTACAAAAGCTATCATGGGAATAGGATAAAGTCTGATCCTGAGAGCTACTAGTGGTTGAGGCTGTAGAGCACATGGCTTTGATTTTTTCCTATTCTTTAGACAGTATGAACTTGGGATTATGCTCAGGTGTCATGTGTCTTTGGACTGTGCTTTGCAGAGAAGCCCAAACTTTGGATGTGATGATTTCTTTGCATCAGCTTGCAGTGAAGTGGGGACAACAGGTGACAAAGGTGTTAGAGATGAAGGCAGACTCTTTAAAGGTAAGTAAAGATAAATATAGTTCTCTATCTTCATTCTCAGAAAAGCAGGAGTGGAGAAAGGTAAAACTGTCTTAAAAATAAATCTAGTTGTGCCATGTACCAGGCTTGGATAGACTATTAATCACTGAGTGGTTAAAATTAGAAAAAAGAAATAAGCTATGGGAAATACAAAGCTCTAAGCAAGGGACCAAAACCTATAATGTAAGATGTTTGTCTATAGTTCTGTTCATGTTTAGTAAAAAGCAAAAGATGAATTTTCATTACTGGCCATCTTTCCTTTAGACTGATTGTAGAGATGGATGCCATTCTGCACTTTTCTAGCAGCCACTGATGGCTATTTAACAAGGTTAATATCAGTAATGATAATTATCATCAGCATGTCAGAATAAAACACTTTGATCGATTTCACTTCAGCAGCTTTTACATTTTTTCTTGAAAGCAGAAGAAAAGTACTTCAGCTGACAACTTGCTTTTATGCAGCTGCTTTGATCTTCCAATGGAGATGGATTTATAATAACATGAGGCAACTTCTCTTGCATCCTTTAAACTGAAGAGACCTTTTCAGAGAACATGATTTCTTGATTAAAGAACGAGGGACATAGTGCTTCTTACTTTTGGGCCGCTGCACATTCCTGTCTTTCCTCTACATTTGGTTCTTGATGGACTCCCTTACAGGCTGTCTGAATGGTCCTTACTTGCTAATTTGGTTTTGAAGCAAATGGAATTAATTTCCTTAGCTTTACGTGCCACATCTTCCCCTGTGGTACACACTTCAGTCATTCTGGCAAAATAAAATACTGCATGAGTGTTAATGAAGAGCTCCTGCCAATTGCATTTTGTGTTAAACAAACATTTCCCCTCTCACACACACACTGCCGAATTCTTCTTGCAATAAAAGACATCATTCAACATAGCTGTGTTTTGAATAATGTATATTCAAAAGCAAGCCTCATTTCTCATGTGTCTTAGAACCTGGAGATAGATGTATTTAAATGTACTTCCATAAAATGGTTGGATTTTCATTTAAAAATCTTTGTTGTCGAAGAAACAGTGTAACAAAAGACAAAAATCAAAACACACATCAAGATTGTTGGAGCAAATAATTTCCTTCCAACCAATGTGGAAAAAAAAATGCCCAAAATACGTCAAAGCTAACACTGAAATGGAATTCATTCTAATTTAAAAAGATGGAACTGAGAAGCATTTCAGTATCTCAGGATCCTGAATTACAGTCTGAACACTGTCATGTGAATACTGATTAAAGAGAAGTCACTTTTTGTTGTATAGTTCATCTTGAGAAGAAATAATATAGATGTGAAACCTGAACAACGTTCAAGCATGTTTTCCTATCCATGTTTTGATTTGTCAATTGTAACATTTTAAAGGTAACATTTTAAATGTTACAATATTTATTTTTTGAGCTGACTTAAAAAGTCAATTGAAACTGAGAAAAGTTTTTATTTCAAGCGTGTTAAATGGAAAAGGTTTAATTTGTTATTCTCATCTAGTGAAATATAGTAAATACTCCTTTTTCTTCAATGAGAAAAGTACAGTCAATTAATCTATTCATATATATGCATGGTCTTGAAGAAATTCAGGTATATGTTCTTGGTATAGATACTGGCTCAGTAAATGAATAAGCTTGGTCCTACCAATAAGGCACAGCAGTACAACAGGGTGGAAGGTGAAAATCAATATTGACAAAGTCAAGGCTGGACAGAGCGAGCTCAGGGATGTATATGCATTGCTGTAGTACAAATATTCTATAATCAGGCAATAAAATCATAGAATGGTCTGGGTTGGAATGGACCTTAGGAAATACCTAGTTCCAACCCCTTGGTCATGGGCAGGGACATCTCCCTCTAGACCAGGTTGCTCAAAGCCCCATCCAACCCAGCCTTCGATACTTCCAGAGATGGGGCATCCACAACTTCCCTGTGTACCCTGTTCCAGTGTCTCACCACCTTCACAGTGAAGAATGTCTTCCTAATATGTAATCTAGATCTGCCTTCTTTTAGTTTTAAACCATTACCCCTTGTCCTGTCACTACGTGCATCTGTAAACATTCCCTCTCCAGCTTTCCTGTCGGCCCCCCTTCAGTACCAGAAGGCCTCTATAAGATCTCACTGAAGTTTTCTCTTCTCCAGGCTGAACAACCCCACCTCTTTCAGCCAATCTTCATAGGACAGGTGTTCTACTTTGAGACTATCTTCATGGTCCTCCTCTGGACTCACTTCAACAGCTCCATGTCCTTCTTATATTGGGAGCCCCAGAGCTGAACACAATACTCCAGGTGGGGTCTCACCAGAGCAGAGTAGAGGGGGCGAAACACCTCCGTTGACCTGCTGGCCATGCTTCTTTTGATGCAGCTCAGGATGTGATGGGCTTTCTGTGGTGTAAGCGCACATCAACAGGTCACACTGAACTTCAATAGCTCTAAAACAGCCCAGCACTTTGTTGTGTATGTAGCTGCTCGATGTATACAGATACTAAAAGATAAAAATAAAATAAAATCTAGCTCCTTAAAACCCCTTTTCTCCAAGCCCCTGCAATAGTATAAAACGTGATAGTATAAAATGCTAGCAAGTTCATGAATCTTAAAAATGATAATGCAGCATCCTATAAATAACTTACTGTCCTGGTGGGGTAATTGTAAATGATTCAGACAGGTAATTGTGAATGTTCACAGACAAGCTTTTCCAGAGAGAGACAGCACAATGTCTTAGAGACACGGAGAGCTTCATTTACGTGGAAAAATTAAAACACCATGAAGGAAAATCATAGGAGGGTCTTTCTGTTCTGTTCTGTGTTGCCAGGGGAATGTTTGTGTATTTAAAGACACTAGTAACAGTAAAGATAATTTAAATTAATGAAGGATCCAGAAAAGACTAATTGTGTCATGCTATTCATCTTCAAAACATGAAAAAACCCCAAATATAGAATAAAATTAAAGACCGATAATATGAAGTGTTATATTTTTTTAAATATAGTTCACATAGTTTGACCTGTAGTATTCAACATCACTGCTACAAGCCTTAGCATACTTTATCTTGAAGGAAACAATGAGCATAATATAATGAAAGTTACTGCTATGATAGAACACACTGTCTGTTACATATATTGAGGGGCATTTGTCTGCCCAATTGAGTGATTATGACTTTCATTTGCAAAAAAAGCTACACTGCTTATACAAATAGCTGTGCCTATAAGATGGCAGAAACATATTTCAGAAATCACTTAAAAATACGTGTTGTTTTTCTGGTTGTCTTGCTCCATTTAGTGTACTTTTTTATTAGCTGTTGAGTATTAACGTGTACCCCTCTGAAAAAATGTAAAATGAAGCCCAGTACTGCAATAAGAGGAATGCTGGCTACAAGAAAACCCTCTTAAACACTCTCATCAGTAGACTTGGTGGGGTTTCAGCAGGCTGTAAGCATTTCCAGGACCTTTAATTGCTAGAGTTTGTGACTCACCTTAGCAGTAATAGTGTAGGTGCAAAACTGGGTCTTTTGACTGACAGGTCCATTGGTGAGAGCTGGGGATATATGTCTGTGGGTGGTGTTTGGTAGGACTTTGAGAGGACAGTGATTGATCTGCACAGTCAAAATGGTGTTCAGTGGGTATCGATTTCTGTGCTGCAGTTTGCACATGGATGTTTGCACTTCACAGCCCAGTGGAGCAAATATCCCTGTCAGACCATGGGAAAGGCAGGATTCATAGACAACTGTTCTGGCTCTCATGAGGGGGTGCAGAAACAACAAGCCAGCTGTGATGACAGCTCTAATCCTCTTTCCATACTTAATTTCAGCTCTTCACAGCTCTTTGGTTTGATTGTGCAGTTCCAGAGATCTTCCACTCATTGAAAACTACCCCTTGTGCTCTAGCTGGCCTAAGCTGGACACAGGACATGGCACTGATGGTAGCTACTGATGTCACTTCATTGCTTCACTCCCTCAGCTCTTACCCTACTCTCCAAGATTATATAATCTGAGCTTTCAAACATAAGTGGGAAATTTATGGCTTTAAAGGAGATTTTGCACATAATTAAATGCAGGAAAAAAAAAGTCCATAAATTATATGGTTGCTCATCACATTTAATAAGCTGATTCTACCATTACCTGCTTTCCTGAACACTTTCTCCAGTTTATCTCTGGCTTCAAGTTACATCTTATAAAGATAGTTCAAACTGCATTCCTTACAGTAGTGTCTGACTTAACGTAATGAGGGGATATAGTGTTTATCATGATAGGGCTCAAGACTTAAAACATTCTCTCATTACTAATTAACCACACCAAAATTACTTTGCTATCTTACCACATTGACTGGAAAATATTATGCTTATTATAGAATTGTATAGAAAAGTTATAACTGCTAATTAAATTGTATAGTACTCTTCCAAGAAGGATTTTTCAGGTACAAAATAATCACTGTGGGAAATTTACAGGGATATAATGCAGCACATATCAAAACTGTGAAAAGGTAAGGTGCAAAAAATTCTCCAGAGCATTAGTTCCAACATATTTTTGCCATGAAAGTGTCTATGACTAAATCTAATTTCATTCAAAGGGCACTGATATTTATATCATTCTGTATTCATGGGCATACACTTTAGAAGCACTTGTGTTTTAGCATTGTTCTCAGTCATATTTCTCTTAATGGATATTGAAAATTACAGAGGTTTTGATGTGCTTACTGTATTGTTTGTAATGGACTTAAAGAAAATCCCAAACACCAAGAAAGCTTTCTGCCCTATGTTATGATTTTGAGCCTCTGGGAAGGTTCATGAGGACTGTTATTTTGTAAAAACTGGTTTAACTGGTTTTATATATTCCTCCTTCTCAATTAAAAATAACAAGAAAGGGGAGTTTGTGACTCTGAGCCAAGTTCACTGATGTATAAAGCATAACTAATATCAGTCATTATTAAGGTCCTGATTGTACTGTGTATCTTCTCATAAACATGATTATAGCAAGCTAATTTGCATTGCTAAACAAATGCTAAAAATATCAAAACATTTTTCCCTGTTGGACAGAGAGTAGTTGATCCAATCATTAAAATACAGATAAACAGAAGTAACTACTCTGATGAAAACGAAAATGATTAAGGACAATACGCATAAGAAATTAGTTATTTAGCTACAAGTAATCTCTCCAGAAAAAAAAAGAACTGCAAAGGTCTTGTTTAAAAATCACACCAATCTATCATGGAAGTTTTTCTAGAAAAGCTTTACATAATTTCTCATTCAGAATTTACCACAGGGCCTGTTGGCAGCATGTTCTAAGGGACTGAACTGCCACTGCTGTGTAGAAAGAAATAACTTATGCTTTTCCTAGCAGGACTGATGACTTTGCCTCCAGCATCTGCTAAAAATTTTTGTTCCTTTTGCTGTAAAAGAAGGTACAGTTTGAACAACCCAACACTGCAAAGAGGTGGGATCTTGCCTTTGCTCACTTCTTACTGAGAACTTGCGTAGGTCAACTTACTTAGCCAACAACAAAATCTAGGATATTGATAGAGAAATAATGGGGATTAATTGCAGGACAGTGGTTCGTTCCAGGTCTCCTTTTGGGGCAGATGCTAGAGCAGTGGAAGTTCAAGTGGACACCTGTGTTTTTCTAAATAAATGCACTTTAAATATCTCTTTGCTTTCCAACTCCCACCAAAACTGTAAATGTCCAAAACCTCTAAGCTTCTCCTGTATTGGCAGGCAGAAATGTTGACATAGCTACACCACTGGAAAACAGGAAAATCTTATTCAGCCAGCCACAATTCCTCAATACATCCCAGTACACCAATGCTTAGGTTTAGTTTAAACTGTCAGAAATGAGATTTGAAATTGTGATCACATATTTCTTCAAGCAGCAACATCTTAATGAATGGAATAGATGGATTGGTGCAGAGTATTCCTCTATTATGTACTTTGATGTCTTCCTGAATAGTGTGCCAAGATCCATAACCACACCACCCACTCTCCCGCCCCCTCAGTCTAAAGGAAAAACTTGAAATATTTCATTGATAATTTTTGTCAAGACTATGGATGAAAGGAGCCATTTGTATTTATCACAGTTGGTAATTAAACATTTACAGTATGGTGCCAATATTTAATACATGATATAGAAGGAGCAAATGGAACAGAAGGTAAATCTGGCAGAGTTTAATATGGAGTGATGCTGTGGGAATGTGCATGTGTGATTAGAACTGTAACACCACAGAGCAAGTGACATTGCAATAAAATATAGTATCAGCAGACTGCTTTTCCAGCTGTGTTAGACTGCCTTCCCTCTTCCCTGGAACAGAAAAAGTATTTTACCCTTGAAATGACTTGGAGAAACCAGATGAGGCTTTGGGAGTTAAGATAATTGTCTGTTTTTGCAAGCCAATAAAGGTGTATTGAATAAATGAGTCCCAATGAGTTTCTTCTGGCTTCATGACTGCCCCACTTTGGTTTTCCCCTCTATCTCACTGAGTATTTTGTAAAAAACTTCTGCATCTTATTTAGGTTGCTTTGCTTGCTTTCATTTCTGCTGGAAAGCAAGGCAGTATTCATTGCAAGAATCTATTTTAGTGTAATTTTTCAGGCCTCGAATACCACACTCACATGTAAGGATAAAAACTGTTTACACAGATCTTTCTCCATTGAAATGGTCAGAAAAGTTCCCATTTTTTTTTCATAAGTATTAGACTGCATCTCCACAAATTGTCTGTGCCATCACAAACAAAATTAATCTGAATAAATGTCAGTGCACAATGTGCATGTCCATATCTGAGCTGTGTACACTGATGTTATACTCCATGGAGGCAGAGCTACAGGGAGAACCATCTGCTAAAAGAGAAAACCAAGCGAGACCAAGTGCACCATATCCAAAAAAAGATTTTTTTTCTCTTTATTTTTGAGCCTAGATCTTGCTAACTCAGCTGCAGATGTGTACATTTTTCTAATGTTTAAAGCTAGGGGAGACAAGTCCCAGCCAAGCACTTTTCAGGCTTATTTCCAGACTGTGTGGCTTTTCTTGTAGTCCTTATTCTGTCCTCACAAAGCACATACTGTACAGAACGACCTGTCTTCTTCTTCTGCATTATTATCAGGGCCTCTAATGACAGGCAAGTTCCTCACAGCTGTGTTGATCAAAAGGAAAGATGAACTAAGTGTATAAGTTGCCCAGAGAGGTGGTAGAAGCCCCATCGCTGGAAACATTCAAGGTCAGATAGGGCTCTGAGAACTCTTCTTACTGTGCAGAGTTGGACTATATGACCTTTAAAGGTCCCTTCCAACCCAAAGCATTCTCTGATTCTATATTCAGTCTCCACACTGTAGCTGAGGGTGTGCTCTGACCTATGTAATAAGTAGACAGAGATGATTATATTCAGCATAAGGTTCAGCTTGCAGTCAGTGGAAGTGGCATGGACTCTGGACAGTGCTGATTGGTGCCATGATTTAATTATTTAATTTTTTTTTTGCAAACGGTAGATTTGATTGAGAACATGTGGCAACAAGTATGAAATTGAAGTGCCTGAGTCAGCTTGCATTCAAGCACAATATTCCATGTACATGTCATCTATGCAATAACCAGGCTTCTTTCAAAAACAGCTTAGCAAAGCATTGCCAAAGACACCCGCCAGCTAGTCAGATTGGTAGAATCCTCCTGATAATTAAATTCTATCTGCAGGAACCTCCCCCAGTTTTTAATATAGATGTTGATGAACTTAGACTCTAAGGGCTGTGGATCTTTCATTCTATAGACTTTGAATTCTATAAACCTTTCACTCTATAAACCCAGGCTTCTCAGTGGCTGTGCGTGCATTAGCAGGAAGCACATTTGGGGAAGTTTAATTTCAGATTTGCTCTGACCTGTTCCTGTGCTCTACAGGCCCAAGGCTTTATGGATGACATTAAGTGCACTATTGGAGCACATCTTCTGGTTCTGTATTATCCAAAAATAATCTAATTTGGGTGCTATAATATGAACCAAAATGCAATAGGGCTGTGAGGTTGAGACATTCATTTCAAAAATGCCATCCCAGACTGAATTAAGGTGCTAGTATAACTGCATTCTATGTGGTTGATGTTGCACAAGATCACCCACAATAGCTCTTCTTGCTGAAAACAACTGTAATCATAATAAAAAAAGCAAATGTGCTTTTTTTCCCAAGTGTTTTTCAAACTTGAATATTTTACATGGGAAATCTTGATAAATTACTAGCCCTGTTTCAGAAAACTCCTTGGCTCTAATCTGTTTTAGCTGATATACCATGGAACCTGCAAGCATTTACTTACAGATATTACCATTAATTTCTATAGGATTACTCAAGTAAAAAAAGAAAACATTTTATTTCTTTTCAGGGTCGAGATCCAGGATGATAATACATTTTAAGTGGAACAGAACAATGGGTGTTTCCTAAACTTATGTGAATTGTTATCCAGTTTGGTCCTTCCCAAGGGAAAACAATATTACTTCCAAAGAAAAAAAAAAAAAAAAAAAAAAAGAAAAAAGAAAAATGTGAAATGAAATATTCATGAAATAGTTTCTTCGGGGCAACAAAATCTGTCCTCTCATGACAGAGAATCTCTTCTGCTGTGCTTGATTTTGTGATTATTTTAGTCTATGCCCAAATTAATCAAGTAGACCAACACCATGCTCATTGCAGATGTAAAATCTTTACCTTAGTATATTTGTAAACTGCTCTGTTGCTGATAGGAACACCATATCATTTCATGGAACTATATAAATCTGTATTTTATGAAAAATTTGTGACAAAAAATTACATATCATGTGAAACCAAATTTTTAAACAGATTCAATTACAAAGAACTTTGTTTTGTAAAAGTCAGAATGGAAATAATACAGTAAAAATAGATCATTACAAATAAAATGTTTTCACTTCCAAAAACTAATTTATTTGTTTTAAAAAGTTGAAATGAAATTTACTTACCAATGGTAATTGTTAAAAATAAAACCACAATAGGACAGAAGAAGCATGCATTTATTATCAAAATGTGGATGTACAAGTTTTAAAATACCATAAATATTTGGAATTGTGAGTGTAGTTTAAAAAAAAAAAGGGCTTTCATTTAGCAACATTTTGGATAAACTATGGTTTTTTTTCTATTCGAGATGGTTTTCATCTAGAATAGATCAATGAAAAGAGAGACACATGTAACTTCTTCACATTTTCTAACACCTGTCTATGGACTTTTTAATTTTTAATGATTTTAGCTCTCCTTACTAAACTGCTTTTCAACTCTGTCTCAGTCAGCCCATTACTAAAAAGTCTTTATCATACACTACTAATGAATCTGGTCCTTCATCCACTAAAGTCACTAACAAAACTTAGACCTGGCCAGGGTGACCTATTTTACTCTGAAGCAGAATGCATGAATTCAAAGAACAATGTGAATACATTCATACTGCACCTTTTCCAATGGGCTTCGGGTATTTAAATAAAATTATTCGGTGTTTGGCCTACTTGACACTACATTCATGTATTTACATCATATACATTTGTTATAAACTCAACAGCAGGTGATCAGAAACGGCTGTGTCTGACAGTTTCACAAAATTCCAAACTAGACCATTTTAACTAATGGAGATAGGAAGGGTAACATAAAGTCTTTAAGATAAAGCTGGCCCCAATATAACTTTTGTCTCTTGCAAGTAGCCTGAAACTTGTCAATCTTTGAGAGGCTGACTAATGAATTGTTTCAAGTTTTCTTCCAGGAGTTTGAAAAGGAAAGTCACACGCACTTACAAAACTGTATTTTGTTGCTGTTGGTCACTTCTCCAGTGGCAGAGTCAAAAGAGCAATGTCCCATGTGGAAATACTCAGCTTATGTGCTCTGTGAGTTTGTCCTTGGCTGGGGTTCCTGCTTTTGGAGTAGTCAGATGTTCCAGGATCTAAGGGGTGCAGATGAAGGCATGTGCAGAGGAACCTTTCCTTGCCCTGCTGGGGTGGAAGCATGTGCGGGACCATAGCTCACTAGCTGCTGCAGCCTCTTGTGCACCCATGTCCCAGTAAATTGTTGTTACGTCCATCTTGGAGTTTGTCATGGCTCTGGAGGGATGCTCTGCTGTCCATGCTGGAAGTTTGTGCACTTTGATCCGGCTGTCTTCTTAATCTGCCAAAGGTTAAAAACATTGGTATAGCTATCATGTGTAGGTAACTGCATCAAGAATGACAGCCACTGACTGTCCTGTGGATAGCCACATGCACCTGTGGGTAAAACAGATTCCTGCACCATTTGGTCTCTATTAACTCCTTGAGTTTTATAGCTGTCATTTCTTCTAAAGACTTATGATTGCTTCCTCCTAAATATGTACAGCTGAGTCTTGGTCTTGGTCAAATGCTGCTGATTCCATTGAAACCTGTCATAAGTAGTCAGCAGAGGAAAGTGCTTCTATGGCTTACCACCTCTGCTCAGACTGTAACTGGATAAGACCTCCAGGTAGCTCAAGGATGATGAGAGTTGTTGACGGGGCACACAAGAGCAGTATGCAGCCACTCCCCACTGCTGTCCTACAAAATTATCTGTAACCTCTATCAGTAGAAATGAAAAAAAAACATGATATGGAATTATATTCAGTACTCCTCTTGTTATTAATTCATATGTTGTCAAAGCTTCCTGGGTGATTTCAAGGAATGAAACCAAAATCCTACATTGTTTAGAGATTGCAAAGTCGTCTTTTGACATCATTTTCTAGACAACAGCAACATCCCTGGCAGCACCTGCAGTTCCCACAGATTGTTTTCTAATTGAGCTTCTCAGCATTTCTGTTCAAAACTGATAGCAACTTCTGTGATTTTACTGTGATTCATGTGATATTCAGTGTTTTCCTTCAAACACAGACACAATGTAAGTACTTTAAAGAAGGGTGGAAAGAAGCTATGAGGAAGCTGTGAGGTAGAGACAGCTGCTATTTCAGAGGAATTTTTATCTGAATTTTTGTTTTCTCAAAGTGAGAAACAGCTGTTGGTGTATTCCTGAAAAAGGCACCAAGGGCTGGCACCAAAGACTATGGAAGGAGATCTTTGTGTTACAGTGCTTACAAGTGATATATATGATATACACCAAAACAACTTTGGAAGTAACAGTGATTATATAGAAAATAATAATGGAATAGCACATAAAAATGAAATGTAAAGGTTCAGCTTCAAAGGGTAAAATACTTCCAGGTGGCATAAAGACTATAGAGACACCATACTGAAGACTCACAAGACAATGTAAAAGGATATCAAAAATCTGTCATAGCTAAACAGAAGAATAAAGGAGACCATTTAAAGTAAAAATAATGAGAACACTCTCCAAATAGGTTAAGTTTAAAAAAAGGAAAAAGAGAGGCATGTTAAATAAAAAGCTATAAGGCAGACTGAAAAAAAAACAAACTACAAAACAACAAAGCACCACCAGACTGGAGGAACAAATTGCTAAAAGCTTTTATCCTAATAGTGACTCTTTCAAATGCACCAGAAATACACCATCTACACCAGTGAGTCTACAGGCTGATGGATGACTGAGATATTAGAGGATAGCATAAGAAATATGATTCCCTAGCTGAAAACCCGATGAATTATCTTCACCAGTGTTCATGACAAACGAGCTTAGGGACATTCCCTTCTTTATGAGAAATTTGTCCATCATTTCTAGTCAAAGCATCAGTCAAGCAGCTTTAGAACCTGTTGTTCAAATGAATGTTGACAAAGCATCAAGACGGTGGTTTTTCACCCAAAGGCTCTAAGAAAAATGAAATGTAAAACTTCTGCACAGCTGAATGGAGCATGTAACTTAGCTGTTGAAATTGTGTAACCACCAAGGAAGGGAAGACAGCAAATGTGATGGTGGGTTTTTTTTCTTGTTTTGTTTTGAAATGAGGGCTTCAAAAAATATCCAGGGGACTACGAGTAATTGAACAAGACAAAGTCTTGAATCACCTTAGGGTCTGATCTGCTGGCCCTTACAAGACTATAGTAGTCGTAGATATCAAGAATAAAGGCTACAGTGCTTGGAAACTCCTGTTGCAAACTGTGGGCTGCAGACCTGTGCAAACTGTCAAATAGTGGAATAAGACAAATTTTCACTCTATGGAGACCTGAGGTATCATTATGTTGGTCTAAATGCATGCAAGTGCTTTTTTCATGAATTTGTTTAATATTTACTTGGTTTATAAAATGCTGAAAAAGAAGGTATTTTCTGTACTGATAGAATTAATGGAGAAATAAGAAGTGTCTCATTAACAGCATAAAGCAGAAAAACACCAGTTTATCTTCTGAAAACCACTCAGACTAGCACAAAGGCAGCATGTAAGGAAGACAGCAGAAAAAGGACAAAAATGAAGCCCATGATGAGTTCAAAAGAAATCACTGACCAGCCTCAAACTTCCCATTCTCTATAGAGAGTTTGGTATTGTTAATTTATTTCCATTTATTTTGTTTATCCCATTTGTACTCCCCAGATCTATTATTGAAACATAATTAGATTACGGGTGTTTGGAAGTGTTGAAGGAATACATTGTTTTAGCAGTGCTTCACTGTATTCCCTGTTCAGACATTTTCTGTTTCCACATATAGATTCACTACCCACATTTACAAACTATTGAAGTAAGCAATAGGTTATTAAGTTGATGATGTAGTAAAAATGTAAATTATTTAACTATTTAATAATTTATCAAGCACTTTATTCAGTGATTAAAATTGCACTCGACTTCACTATAAGATGTTATTACGGGCCTGTTAACACCTACTTACCAGTGTGCCTTGGTGGTTGGGAGTCGGACTAAGAACCAAGAGATGCTGGTTCTGTTTCTACCTCTGTCACCTTTTCACAAATTGCAGCCCTGTTCTGTGCCTCACCTTCTCTCTTGACAAGAAAATGTAGGGGGCAATTTTATTTCTCCAGAAATCTTACATTGTTTGGAGTTCTAGTCATAAATCTGATGAGCTGGTTAAGTTGTGGCTAAGAAATAGAAACAAAAAGAACACTGAAGCCATGTTTAGACTGACGAAACCTTGTGTTCCTATCAATCCCACACCCAGAGGAGGTTTTTCTGGATGAATTGGTGACAAAGCATGATATAGGCTTGTACTTGCAGCTTTCAATTAGGTGAAGGATGCAATGAGCAGGAACATGCCAAGCAATGTGGGGCTTTGCTTGTAGTTGCACATCAGATGTTGAGGCAGCTGCTGCTGAGACCAAAGGAAGCTGAGAGCTGTGTACCTCTAAGTACTGCTTCTGTGCCTCACAGGCCTGAAGGAAATGGGGAATTACAGTCTGTTGTCTGCGGTGATTAAGAAAAGAAGGTGGCATATATAATCAAGTAGAAGGAAATTATTCTTCATAGGTAATTATGCATGTATGAATTATTGAATATATAAAAATACAAAAATAAAGAGAGAAGACTGGCTGAAAGCTATCATGGAAAATTTAATACTGGTGAAAAAAAAAAGATCACTACAACTACGGCTGGCCAGGATGAAAATCACAAACATCTAATGGAACCCAGTAGCAAATTTGGAGACTGCCAGGGAAGAGCTTACAGCTCAGCTTTGTTCACTAGATGAAGAAAAATGTTAAAAGTTTGTCTGTAGGTTTCTTAGTAGGATAAGTGCAATGAAAAAGGATGAAAAGCTGAAGATTCAGCGTAACTATCAAAATTTCAGATTTACTGAGAGACTAAGGCATCCTCCATAGCCACTGCAATTTTAGCAAAAATAAAATTGGCAATTGGTCGGTATTTCAGACCAGCTCCAAACTGCAGATAGGCTCAGGACAAGACCTAAACAAATCTCACCACAGCAGCTTTGTGTGAACAAGTACTCTTCTCACTTACAATATTGGACAGTTGTAGAAGTTAAATTTTTCTCTTGTTCTTGCATTTTTGAAACATGGGCATCTTAACATGGTTCCTGTAATCATGGCAAACCAAATGCATTCTGGGACAATCTGTTTAAAAATGGCCCTAGTGCAATAAATCATTTGTAGGAAACTGCTTTCCAGTGAATGATTTATCTTGCCTTTAAGCTGATGTAGCTACAGACTGTGTTAACTTGACAAAGGCCCAGGGAGAATGAATGGCTTGATGGGGACTTAGTTATGGATCTGAACCAGGTAGTTATTCCTCTCCTGAATACTATTGACTGAGATTAAATGGTGAAATGGACCAACTGTGGAAAACAGTGAACAGGTGTTTCTAGTGCATACTCACAAAAAAAAAAAAAAAGAATAAACTGCAAGGAAAGGAGGATGTAAATGAGTTTGAACAGTAACAGTGTCTATTACATGTAATCCGTGAGAATTCTGTACAAATACATAAGTAGTCTCAGAGGCAGTTGTGCTGAGAATTGAGTGGTTATGCTAGATGATATAAGATGATATACGAAGAGATAAGGTGAGTTTTGCTTCACCTCACCACTGATCCATGCAATATTGATAGCGTGTGACACTGAACATTGAACAATCTCCTCTCCAGCAGTAAGGAATAAAGAAGCTGTGCCAATCACTACAGGAATGCATCAAGAAAAGTAAATGAGCCTTCAGTCAAGACTTGGACTTTGTCAGTATTTCTGTTAAAGTAACTCTGTGAGCTATGGAAAGGTTTTAAGATTCCTATTATATTGATACTCAAATATTACAGTAGAGTTCCTGCAGTATTGTTTTCCAGTGCTGGATCTTGAATTAGATATTGGTCAGTGTAAAGGCATTCAAAGGACAGGGAAAAATTGTTGGTCACAAAACCCCTATAGCAATATAAAGCAGTAACGTCAGGTTTACAAAATGCATCTGCTGTGTTTGAGAGCTGTATGGAGTCTGTTACACTGCCTGGGGCTCTTTGATCGGTCTGGATAATACCTCAGTGCATAATAACACCCTAGGGCAGCTGATATACTCACCAATGGGTCTTGCCAGGCTGACTGTGAAACTGAAGCCTCAGAAATGCAAGATGTTTTAAGCAGGGGACATATACTCAGCAACCATTATGAACAGACTTTCTACTGACAAAAGAGAACTCAAGCTAGCCAACTACCACTTCCCTGAGAATCCACATGTACCAGATCCTACAGGAAAATTTTTACTATGGAAAATTCTCAAATGAGTTTGCCAGTGTTGCAAACCCGGTGTCCTGAGTGTGGAGGAAAGAGAATGGTCTGAGTGGGCAGCAGATTTGCTTTACCATTTCTAGATTTATCATTTTACCTTGGTTTATTGATATTTCAAACACTTTGCTGGAGAAAACAGATGCTTTTACTTTTGGTATGGGGAAAAGATGGGCATAAGAAAAGCTTTAGAAACCATGATTTTATTGTAGGAAAAAAAAAAGTTCTATTAATAGAAACTTTTACATCCCTTGAAAGAAGCCCGGAGGAGTAGATAAATCTGTGGAACATTTATCTCAGTTAATCTTCACAAGGGAAGGGGTCTGAGGTCAGAACAGATGAGGCGTGTCTATGCTAGCTTTTCAAATTCATGAATCCTAGGAGGCAGCTGGCAAAATAGTTAGAAACCAACCTCAGTTCTATGATTTAGCAGCTACACAGAAGTAATGCTGATGTCTCGTCCATATGGGCTTCCTAGAAGGCTAATTCTGAACATGTCTGAATCAGGAGAAAAAAAAAAAATTCTGTCATGGGGTATGACTGTGTTCAGAAAGGAGCAACATATTTTAACTAAATGTCTCCATGGGTGTCACTGTGTTTTGTCTCCTTTGCGTTTTTATTCTGTCTGGTAATGATGCTGCAAAAGCTGTTTATAAACATGGGCAAAAGATGCCTGGGTGATAATGAATCAGACATGCTGAACACAACTGCCTCCTCAAGGTGGTGATGTTTTGACTCTTCCCACTCCACCACTTCCTGTTCCTGAACACAACTAATCTGTCTTAATGATAATGAAGCACTGTTTTACCAAATTGTCCAGAATTTCCTTGCTAAAGAAATGGAGATGGTTAGTGGCTGGTCGTATCCTTCATTGGAGCTGGATTCTCTGCTTGGTTGCGGACAAAATAAAGATGAAACTCCCAACCCAAACAATTTGCTGAATTTATGGCACTCTAGAGCTCCACAAACTACATCCCCACTCATGTCCTTTATTTCCATTAAAAGGGTATAAAAAGAAAGACTTAATGGGACATGGGAGTCTTACTGTGGCAATAAGACTCGCTTATTTCTTCCCTGTGGAACAAGTACAGAATGTATCCCTGTGTTATCACATTCTGGTGTGGTTTTATGCAGAGAAATGTGTTCCAAGAAAAAACAGATGGATCTAGACTGTAAAGACTCAAAAGGACTCACACTGTCATCTCAAGGTCCAGCATCATCCTTGGTATTGGTAACCTGTATTGTGATAGAAAGCATAAACAAAAAGCTGCTGGATACCTTGAACATTACATATCGGTATAACCATCATGAGAAGGCATATGCTTTGGTTTAAGTCTCTGACCTAAATAATGAGTGTTCAGTGGTTAGTATGTAGTTGACAGGTGAAAGCTAACAATGTTGGTCATACCAACTCATTCCTGGATCAGCTCACCCAGCAGCCCCAAAGGGACTCTGTTGGTATGACACTGAATAAAAATGTTCATGGCACCTACAATCTTCCATGCTTTAGCCAGAAAAACAGATTCACTTCCCCGAGCTCTTGTCAAATCTTTTAAAAATTCCTTACTGAAGATTTATAGGAGCTTATGCATGTCAGTAAAAGCATGCATGCTACAAAATCAGGGCAATATTATGGCAATAATATGTAGGTCTTGCAGTGTGCATATGTCTTTTTAAAAATAATGGATTATAGGTATCTGTACCTTATACTCTACTTTGAAAACTTCCCCCATTATTTTTCTGCCATCATGCAGGCAATGACGGTAGAAATATTGATAACTAAGCATGATTTCTGGGACAATAAGCAGCTTGGCTTGTCATCTGCCTGCGACGATGGGGAATAAAAATGGAGGTTGATACATGGACACTTAATTGTCTGCATGCATTTTTAAAGGCTTCTCTTATAAATCGGTTCTTGCTGTGTTCTATTTTTTTAAAAAGCTGAAGGAGTTAGCAGCATTTTACAATTATAAATGAGTGTTACTCTTTTTTTGATAGATCCATTATTGTGCTCGCTAGTTCTCATCCACCAGCTTCTCACTCAACTACATTTTTTAGTGAAAAGCTAAAATAAAGAAGAAAGAAGTGAGCAAAGCATCCTTATCAGTTTATTTTTAACCGAATAAGCATATTTGGGAAGACTATTTTTACTTTTCTAAACAAAATAGCCAAAATATATCAGACAAGAATGAAGATTCCTGTATTTGCTTTTTTTTTTTTTTTTTAAAGTTAACAAAAATAAGCTGTTTAGCTTACCAGAAATTTGGAAATGTGCTTATTTTACACTTCTATCTATAAAGAATAAAACACTAACCTCTGGTCAGTGTAAATCCTAAGGAGATATGCTAACAAAAGAGAAGAAATACGATACTCCTGGATTGTCCACATCCTGTTGTTGTGAGCTGTGGATTCCATTTTGCCTTTTGACAGTCAGGTTGTCTTCCCAGGGAAAACAGGGTGCACGGTGAGGAGTCGGCATGTGGTTAGGACTTGTGAACAGAGGTAATACGCCAGCCAAATTCTGGAAAATTCCCCAATTTAAAAGGAAGTGCTCTGATTTTATAGAAACATATATCAGAACTAATTGTTCTAACATCTGCCAAACTATTAATCCACTTCCCATTCCCCAGTGGTACTCAGGAGGTCTCTCAGGACAGGTAGGAAATAGATTGTGCTGCATGGGAATGTCATTTCTGTATTTCAGGCATAGATTACATTTGCACCAGAAGGTAAAATGGTGCAGGGAAGTTAAGTGGCAGACTGTCTTGCATCCTTATGGCTAAACTCTCTAATCTTCAAACTAGAGTTGTATTCCAGCTGCCTGTTAGGTAGCCTTCGGTCTATGCTAACCACTGAAACATGTAGGGAATTGCTTTAAAGAGTGATTTTGGCCTGGGAAAAATTATGCAAGGGACCATGCTAACAACTGAGCAGTATGGGGGATTGTCTATATTCTGCCTTTAAAAACCAGGCAGAAAACAAAGAAGGTGGAAAATACAAGATAATGAAAAAAAAAAGAAGTAGAAATGGAAGAAGGAAATTTAAACACCTGAAAAGTGAGGAGGGATTTGAAAGAATCCCAACTGTGGAGATCAAATTAATTAAACTAACTAATTATATAGCTAATTAAAACTATCTCAAAAGACAGTTGCATATAGCTGATTTTTTTTTATTAGTAAAAAAACCCTTCTTTACTCCCACTAGAGGAGTGGTAACCATGGCAGAGTTTATAGTGGGCTTTGCTATTCTTTAGCTTGTGTACAGAATGACCCCAGTAGTGCTTTCAGGAAAATAGAAACCACTGAAAAGTGTATGAATTTGCTAAGCATTTTCAGGTAAACAAGGAAGGCTCGATCTTGCTCTGCAGAAGAGGAAGCTTGGTGAAGATCAGGGCAGAGTTAAGGGCCTACTGGAGCCGCGTCGACACTCACCATTGAGCAACCTCACTGCTGAATCACACAGCTCCAAACTGATAATTAGAGTCTGTAAACAACTAATTTCCTCTCACTCTAGAGTCTGTGTAGAGAACCAACATGTGCAGAGCTGCTGTGAGAGAAACACAATGCCACTGTGTGATTGTGTAATAGCAGGTATGTATTTTAGGAGACCTGAGTCCGAGTAGTAACCTCACCAACTCACTATCAAGAGTGGATGTCATAAGTCTTTATCTCTTCCTCGATAAAGTTCACATTTAAAACTTGCTTGTTCTCAGCTTCCTGCCCTGATGGCTAGGTACACATGGCTCAAATTTCATTTCCCTACAAGTGGTGTTTGGTACTGCACAGGATACCCTTGATTACCTGACACTCAGAGCAGGCAGACACAACAGCAGATCACAGATGACCTGTGCCTGTTGGACTGGGCAGCTAGACATTTTGCTTTGCAGAAATGAACTGAGCCTACAACTGTGGAATGGATTTTATGCCAGCTAACTGTAGACAACTGCAAGATTAGTTCTGGCTCTCTCTACAGGATAAGTAGAGGCACTAACATAGATTAATGAGTTCCAGTCTAAGTTATCTTACATATGTGTCACAGATCAACCTTGGGAGGCACAAGTCTCTCCTCGATAACTACTAAAGGATTTTAAACTAAATAAATTATTTTAAAATAGATTAGTTTGAAGTGATATAGTCTTGTTGCTTCTCTAGAAGATACCTTTCCTCCCTGAACCACAGATTCAAAGCCCTTTCTGTGTAGTAAATGTATAAACTCACCACACACTGCACTGCTTAGCAGAAGCAATTTGCTTCTGGATTAGAGCTAATTTACACCCACACTGTTCAAGCATGCAGAAATTGAATAGTCCCATCAGTTTGGAACACAACACACACTGATAAACACTGCCAAGAGCTGGGTAATGAAGTCACCGAAGAGCACAGGGGTGCAAATTGTCTGTTCATCCATGCAGACGTGCCTGTAGCATCTACAGGCTCTGAGTCTGCCAGCAATGGCTTTTCTGCATGACTTGGGCTGTATCTTGAAAAGTACTTTGTCATCTAATGCCCATTCATTTCAGATACCTTTGAAAATCCTGCATACATCCTTTGGGTTAGCAGTTGTTCTGCATCCAGCCAGTCTTCAACTCAGCCTCTCTTTGACCCAAATGTGTACTCTTGGTACTGACTGCTTCAATAGAAACTGTCTGCTTCAGTAGAAACAGTCATAATCTCAGGTCTGTTTTCCTAATACACTGTGACGTATGTGTCTTGATAGCTAAGTAGATTACCATGTAATCATTCAAATAACTGTTTCAACTCCATTTAAATTTAAATGACTGAGGCACGGACTAAAAGTTATGGTTTATTACAGCTTAATGGGAAATGCAAAATTTGGGGGGAAGTATCCCCAGGTAGCACAGATGTCTTCTTGTACCACTGACACTCACGACATTTATCCCCAACGTTTCCAAAATTCCCTGAGGAAATGTGCTTACACGATGGGTAATTGATTCAGGTTGATAGTTCCTGCTGAGTAATTAAACTCAGTAAATACCTGTGAATATGATTTTCTATCAACCAGCAATTTATAATCAAACATAATGGCTTCAGGTGCACATACGGCGTGAGTGATGTGTGAAATACTAGTATGTGGAAGTCAAATGACAAATTACACTGGATGCTGTAGCATGTTGACCTGCAATGTCTTGAGATCCCAAGTTTATCCTGGGAATTGATAAAGCAAAATAAGAGTGAAGACATGAAGTAAATAAATGAAAACATCAAATGATGTGCAGCCATTTAAGAAAATGAGACTAACACAATCTGTTAACACTAATATTAAAGCCATGTTCAGACTAGTAAAATAGGTGCTTCTTAGAAGTGAGATATTGCCTGTCCAAGACCAGGCACATCCTAAAAAAGGAACCTATCTTTTCAGCCACATTTTAAAATGTGAACTAGTTTTTCTAGTTTAGATATGTCTTTAGATCCACATGTGCAGGGAACAGGAAAACAGACATGAAATTTCCCAGTCTAATACTTTTCTGAATCTTTTCATGTTTACTATCTAAAGCACCACTTTTTCATTGCACACACATAAAAAAGGGCATAATTTCTTTTAAACCTGCAGCCTGATAACCCTGAGTTATCAGAAAGAATGAATAATCATTGCTTAGTCATCTTCTCAGTAAGTTTCATAACATAATATTATTTAGCCAGTTTCTGTGTTTTCATTTGTCTTTTCTCTGAGTTTAAGCTGGTTCAAGTCTATGAAATCCTTCAATGTGAGCCATGCACTGCCTCTGGTCAACCCTATTTTTCATTTTTGCAAGCATTCTAAATCCTCCATAACATTTTTGAGATAAGAAAGCAGAACTGTTCACAGAATGGAAGATGCACTTTTATATATATGAAGATATATATGTATACACAGAAGGACATCCTGATAATCTTTTCTTAATAGTTTTCTTTGCAATTTTGAGCATATTAATACCTTTAAGTGGTCCAGTCAGCATTGTGCTATCCACAGTCTTTTCAAAATCTCCTTCATAAATGAAGCTAGAGTTTATTGTCCTAAGGGTAAAGTTTAAATTATTTTTCTTCCTATTTAATTTCAGATGCCATTTTCTTACCTCCCTTTCCAGCTCATTTGTGAATATATTCAACATATAGACAAAGTATTAGAATGGCCATCAACAATAATGTTACAACATTACTGGTTTGTTTCTCCACGGCTTCAGCAAGTGGACCCAAAATGCTTTCCTGAAACAGGATGAGGAGTTCAGTCTTCAGGACTCATTCTTAATTTATTGAGACGTAACAAGTGAGAATTTATGCTAGTGGAGGGCATGAACAGAGATGAAGAGAAATTATGAAGGTAATACCCTATGGGCACTGAATAGTCTTGACCTGTTATATAGCCTTCATTTATCATATTTATGATTTGTCTCATGGAAACTATTGAGAAAAAAATCTTATATGGTGCTCAGAATTGGTTTCTTTCCATAGTCCATGATGTGCAAATGAAGATTTTTCTTTTCTCTGAGTATGAACTGAGTTTTGATTAGTTTTTATGAGGTGTACTTGTGTTTAGTTTTCTGTAAATGGAAACAAATTGCTGGCCTGGAGTGCTGAGGATCTGCATCTGTTATCTTGATCCTTCCAGGACCATATTTTGGCACAGAGAATGCTCTGATATATGCACTCACCCAAAGACTTTCATTCTGGAAGTCAGATGTCCATTTGGTGAAGTGTAGCCACTTGATATGGCTATTTGTATGGAAAGACTTTGGTCGTTTTTCCTGGAAGGCTGTGAAAATGAGGTTTCAGATACTCATAAGCTTGTTGTTGTTGTTGTTTTGTTTTGTTTGTTTGTTTGTGTTTTTGTTTTTCTCTTTTCTCCATGAAACTGTGAAGAGAACACATTATTGAAACAGTGGCTTTTATATAACTACTCTTTCTTGAAAAAAGTGAAGTCGAAGGTACGCCTACAGGCCACCTTGGCCCTGCTGTGCTCAAATCTTTAGGCAGCTTGGCTCACTAGGAAGGCTCACATTTGCACTGGTAATTCTGAGCTGGTAATAATAAGCAGGAATCAAAGTCAGAAGTAAAAGTGTGTGAAAGTGTGCCCAAGCACCAGTTATTTGTTCCTAAAACCACACCAGGTTCAATCATGTTCAGACAGTCTCCAAAAGCAGACAAGGGCAAGAAAAATATGAGTGAAGAGCAGTGCAATCACTTGGAATGTTCAGAATATGATGTGTTTAAACTGAATTAAGGTCAGCAGAAGTGACAAGAAAAGTTGTTCTGTAACCTCACTCAAAAAGTGTTCAGATATTATGGGGATTATGATCATATAAATATCTCCAGAGACACTAAGTGACATAAAATACCTACTAAAAGTATATTCAAAGAGGTATACTGCAAATCATTACGAATATTCGATTCCAATCAAATTGAAATGAAAAAGAGCACTCTGGGACTCTGGATTTGAATCTGAATTTGAAAAGACAATTGAAATGAAATAAAAGAAACTAAAAAGAGAAAGATGATGAATTTGATCATAAAAATTGCAGAGAATAATAATTAAGCTTTTCACCCATATATGGACAAAAGCACACAATGTAAATTTAAGCATCTTAATATGCTTAAATTATGCTTCCTCAGCTTTTGCCATTTATTCTGGGAACTGAATGCTGTCTGTTCATCTAGAGCTGTTCAGTACCTTTTAGGAAAGAAATAGGTATGGCCAAGCAGTAGGAGCTGTAGTAGGAAAAAAAGAAGGAAAAAGGCAGCAGTGATCTGCTTCAATTTGTGCTAGAACTTTTTGGTGTGGTTACATTGAAAAATACTAACAGAAATAAGGAATACCATACCTTAGGAAAGAGGCAAGCCTGTTCAGCTTATTGGGGACTAGAAAACGGAATATCATAGTAATGCTATTGCAGGATATTAGTATTAAGTAAAAACCCCTCCAACTTCAAAATCATTGTTAAGTTTTTGAAAGCTTCCGCTAGAATTGTTACAAACACGGAAGTTTTCTCAGTACTGTATTGCATTTACTAAAGTAGTTTTGTAGAATTCTAACCCCTTTTAATGTACACTGGATATATGAAATACATATTCTGCTCAGTAAAAGGTGACTGTATATGACATCCTACTTCTTTTTAATTTTTCAAATCTTTCATCCTATCTCATAACTGTTCAAACCACAAATATCAACTATGTAATTGACTATAGTCCAATCAAATAAATTGCACTCAAGGACCATGTAAGATTTACCCACTGCCTGAATACTGCTGGTAAATCCATCTGGAAAAACATCAGTCTTTTTAACAGAGCCTACTCATTTGAAAGCTTGGCTTAGCTAAAATGGATTCTGTCTTCCTCATGCACTCATTTGCTTAAAACATTCCTATAAATACCACTTTCCAATTACTTAACTGCAGAAATCAATAGAAAAGTGAAAATGTGCACATTCTGTCTTTGCTGGCATTATCTTAAACTATTAAGTTATTTCATGCAGTCTTCTCAATTACTTTTTAATTGTTTTTAGTCTGGTAAGCCTTTTCTCTACCTCCCCTGCACCCTTGTCTTCAATCTAAGAGTTTCTGATAGTCTCTCAAGCTCCTTAGAAAGAAAATAAATATGGTATTTCAAGATTTGCAGTGTCTGTTACAGGATGAAAGATAGACAATGAAAAAGAGACACAGCCTGGAAGTATCAGCAAGGCATTCAATAAAAAGAGATTTTGCTTTTCATAGCAGATATCATACAAGTACTGGATTTCAAGTCCACTGTTTGTGGAACTGGGGTGGTTAACATCACACTCTAATCACGCATTACTACATGACTTTGTGTTGCTCAATTAGAAATGCTGAAAATCTTTCCACGGATCCTCTGAGTTTGGGGATTCTCATCTTTCCCCTTGAATGATGGGCTAATTTTTTTTATTCACACTTTCTTAGGATTTGTGTAGTGCTCTGTGCCACTGAAGTAAACTGAGGAGAAGGCTTAAATCATAATATAATGTAGATTTTTGTAGCTGAATATAATGGCTATATAAGGGAGTATGCAGGTATTTTCAAATAGCTAGACCATATAAGCAATTCTGCTCTATGTAGAGGAATGTGGAGGAATATGAAAACATGTGGCTGTATTAATATAAGACTGATTTGAAGTCCTGCTTGGGATTGACACCTCACCTAATAATATGATCACATGTTATTGGATACTGTGTTTGTAGGAGCAGTTTATATCTTTCAGCATCTCCAGCTCTTTCTAAAAACTTGATCAGCCATGTGGCTTTGGAAATCCATGTAGGCACAGCGTCAGTCTGTACATAGAGACTTGAGGGGTTACAAAGGTCTGAGGAAACCTACCATGAATTACTTGGATTTATACTGTCTGGCCTCTTCTCTCTGGTATGGTGACATCTGTGTCTGTCATTGGTCTTATTTTGTTGCCATTAACTTGAATTCACTACCCACTTCAAAAATTTGACCTCTGCTTCCCCTCCTTATTAACATTTTTATCTTTTAAAAGTATTACAGAAGTCTCTCCATGTCCTTCTTCACCTCTAATACAATTTAAACTAGAAATGATTGCGAGCTGGCTTTAGACAATGAAAGACCTGTTGCAGGTCTATACTAAATATTTTTCCTTTACCTTGTCAAAGGAAATCAACCAATGATTGAAACACATGCTGTTTCAGAATTAAGTGCATGTATTTTACCTTTTGCTTCCATTTTACCTGTACTTCATTTAAAATTCTCCTTGATCTCTCATCAGCCTCTCAGAGTCCTTTACAGTTTGTGTTGTTATTGTAGTTGTGCAACATGCAACAAATTGAAAAAAAATGCTATGCACTGCTAAAAAAGATTTAAGAATAACATAGTAAAATAATATAAAAAAAGAATGTTGAGTACTAGTGAACACACACAATGGGATTTTGAAAGTGTTCTACAAAACCTGGTATTTTTTTTTTCTTTCAAAAATTACTGCATACTGGGTTTTCTTTATATATGTCTCCGGAGTAGGTGAGAGATTCGTACCTGGAAATCAATTGTATGAACAATCTCTTGGAAACACATTCAGTTGATTTATCAATGTAATCTTTTTCTAATCTTGTTATTACTATCTTAAACATTTTTATTATTGTGGGTTCATAAAACACCTACAAAGTTCAGGTATTCCCTAGTTCACTGATATCAGAACTGATTCAGAGAAGTCCACTAAGACCCTTCTGAAAACCTTTTATTAGCTGACTTGGTCTGGCTTTTCTTGTTTAAAAGAAGCATAAACATATGGCTCTCCTGTGCTAGAGATGGTACAAAGTAACATGAAGAATCTGTTGGACCCTCCTTTTCTTTGTCTTCCCTATAGTTTCTGTGAACAGTCAGTATTGGTTGGAGACATGTCCCACAGACTGTAAAAGGAAAAATTAAATTATCCATGCCACAATTTCCTTCATGACATCATGTCAGCTGTGCAAAGCTGACAATCCCTTTCCCAGTTTTAATTATAGAAGACAGTAATTACCTACTCTGTAAGCATTAAGATAGTCACAACTTTTTAATTAATTTCTAACATTTCACAACCTCTTTACAAAGACTTGAAGATATAATTAAGTCAGATAAAACCAGGGAATATACTTGGATAAAATGCAGTAATTTGACCAAAGACACAAATAACTCTCCTGTTATGAGCTATATGTGTTAATATGAATGGGTCCATAACGACTATAACTCTAGTAAACTAGTGAAATGCAGATTCAGACTTGTGTTTCTATGAATTCTGTCTGACTTTTAGACTGAAGCACTTTCTTCATGTCTAATATAGTTTTAATATTTAGCTCTGTTGAAAGAACTAATGCTGAAACAAACTTTTTTATGGTTGTGAAGTATGAATATTGTTTCCAAATCAGAACACTGAAGTTCATATCATTAAAATTTCATGAGTTATCACTTCCCTTGATTTTGTTCAAGTTGTGAAAAAGAAGCTCCTTGTATTGTATACTTTTTGCTTAATTTCTAACAGTTTCTCTGCAGAGTGTTAGTGATATTTAACTTACCTCTCTAACATATTTTTACTACAAACAGTTCTGCTTGCATTCCGAGGTGGAAGAACTACAAACCCATCACACTACAGTCTCTAAGAGGAAGGAATCAGTGGCAATTCAGTCTTTTAGCCCCTGTTGCTGAGATCATTAATCACTTTTTCTTACACTGTGAGAAAAAAAAATCTTAAATTAATTTCAGTAGTGAATGCTAAACAGGCATTAAGAAATGCACTTACTTCTCTCTGTTGAATATGATGAATTCTTTCCTAACGGTTTCCAAGCACTGCTGCAGGTGTACGTTCTTAAAAAAACAGCATGAATAGGTTGATTTAAAAAGATGGAAAATCACAGACAAAAATCACAACAGAAATGATACTGAACAAAAAGGCTTATGAATGAATACTATCTAAAGGCATTTACAAGACTCTTCAAAAGTGGGCTGTGATAGCACAATTAATCTTTCTTTCTTTTGGAAGAAGTTTCCTACAAAAAAAAAAAAAAGAAAGGGGAAAAAAAACCAAAAAACCACAACTCAAAACCAACTCCAAAACCTGAGGAATTTAACATCAAATAGCTCTAAGAAGAAGAGCTTGCATGAGAATTCAAAAATCACAGGAAGTAGCAATAGAACTTATAAAACATCTCTGAAATGAAAATTCAAGTCTAGAAAATGATTTCTTAATATTCTCAGAACTTTAGACTGTTTATACAATGAGTCTTTCTAGATGGGACACATTGCAGTCAAGGCTTCAATAGACAGCTTGAAAACATTTATAATTAATGAGCTTTCCACTGCATTCTTTTAATTTTTGGTACTAGCAGTGGATAAATAATTGTAACAACTTGTCCGTGTGTGGGAAGCGTATTTGCCAACTGGCAACACTTTTTCATCCTTAAAATGAGCATCTAAAAGAATCATTAAAATATCACATCTTAACCAAAATATACTGTTAACATTTGACAAATAAATAATTGTGCTTCATCCTGCTTTGGAGATGGTTTAAATAATACCTGAAATGATGAACATAGAGGTCAAGCCGGTTTTCAAAGATGATAAAATTGAACTTAATTGAGTCCATTATAGAATGTAAACTAAATGCCACCTAATGAAACTTACTAGAGGGCAGGTTTCCTTAGTTCCATCTTTGGATTTGTTTTTGGCAAGTCGCTTTTTCTTTTTATGGAGAGGCTTGGACTCTAAAATCATTTCTTCGAGTTCAAATGTAGGATCACAGTTCAGTCTTCCTTTCTGGTACAAAAGGATTCAAAGTTTCTCTTTGAAGCAACATTGCTTTTTTTTTTAGTTTGCCTGGCAAGTGTTAATAGCATCAATAATGACCCAGCTTCCCAACAACATCTGTAAAATTACAATTGTCTTTTTAGGTCCAGAGTGATGCTTGATGTTTAAATAAGGGAGGTAAGATAAAAATCATTTTATAAAGCAGTTATAAAGAGATAGTTATATACAGATGTACTCCTAAAAGAGACTACAGTTATGTCATGCCACTGACAGAGCTTAATCTGGCCCAGTGTCTTCATCAGAATATCGTTTAGCGCTGCAGAACATAAATGGCAACTGTAATAGTGCAGGAGGTATGGGGAGTACCTCCAAGACCTTACTTGTTGAAATCTGATTTTCTGAAGAAATGCAGGCGGATTCAGTTACCTAACTCCTGTCTGTGATAACAAAGGAAGGAGATGGCCTTTTCTGCTTAGCGGTGCATCTAACAAAAAATGGTTCTGTTATGCTTTTCTTTATCCACTACTTGCACTACTTAAATATTCTAAAGTCTCTATTTTTATGTTAATGTGTGGTGCTTGAACCAAATTTTAAGATTCTTCATTGTATCAGGAAGTTCTGTTTTAAGTAGGATGTTTGGAAACATAATTTCCATATTGTCATTTCCTTCATTGATTCTTTTCAGGTTCTTGATTTTTTTCAGATCTTTTCAGCATAAGAGTTTACAGGAACATAGTTATGCCTTAAGGTTTGTTGTTTTTTGTTTTTTTTTTTTTAATTATATCCACTACTGAAGTAGTGGATGACAACATTTGGGATGAACTGTCCCTCTCATATTCAGGGATAAAAGATAAGGCATGGCCAGAAAATCTGTGGTTCAGATGAACCCAATACATTTTTAAAAAGCCACTACTGGGCATCCAAATTACGAAATCAGTATTTTGCTACCCCTGTAATCAGAATAACAAGAGCTAAGATAAGTCATAGATAAATGGTAGATATTATTCAGTAACCAAAGACACTGAGCAGTAAAATCACATCAGAAAATGTTTATATAACTTGTAGTGTCCTTCAATGAAACACTTGATTTAGAGATCACTCCATCATTTTTATTTCTAGAAAAGTGTGATATTAAGCTCTCTGATGCCTTTTCCCGCATACTATCTAGTCAGGCTTAGTAAAATTTATTTGTTTGCTTTTTATTTGTTAAAGTTTCTGTGAGAAGTAAATCACTGAAGAGCAAAAACTGCAAGCACAAACAAGTAAAACAGCAGTGATAATTTAAGCTGGAATTTGCAAATACAGTTCACCTGGAATATCAACTTACATTAGGAACAAAACCCGGGGTCACGGCTTTCTCTAGAACAGCGTCCCAGTTGACATCAGCTAGGTATGGAGAGCTTTGGACGTCTGCAAGGCTTGAAAGACGACACTCTGGGTCCTTAGTGAGGAGCTGTGATCAAGAACAAGGCATTTTCTGTGGGACTGGATGCCATAGAGTAAATGTATCACACATAAATTTTATGATACATAATTTTGAGTAATAAAATGTTTAGGGAATTTTGTAACAACTCATAGAAGTATCAATCTAAAAAAAATAAGGGTGATAATTCAGAGAATATGAATATAATTTAACTGCCATCAGATGGTTATTGCAAGCATGAACTGTATCAGTAACAGAAGTTTGTTTATAAACACACAACAATCCAAGCAACACGAAGCATCATATTTCAATGCCACCTAACAATTTCTATTTCATCTTTACTTTATTAGAGGATATAGTTACACTAAGCATCATGGCAGCAATTAAAATTAACTACCTCATAACCACCTCATAACCTCCATCTATCAAAAATAGATTGTTCATTGCTGCAAAGGCAATTGATCTTGTATTGCTCTATTGACATATTTGCAAACGTTTCCTGCTGAAGTATCAGTACTGATGGTCTGAAGTACCTAAATGAGGCAGATGAGCCTTGCAGCATGGCCAGAAAAGTAAACCAAACGAGTAACTGGGATTTGAGGAAGAAAGTGAGTACCAGGGTCATGATTTATTCAGAAAGAACCTTGTAGCTTAGTGACATTCACAACAAAGTGGCTTGACTTTTGTTGTTGCAACTATAGCAACATGGGACAAGGAGAGATATAGCCCTTTAATTTCTAAAGCAATCTGGCTGGTAACTGTCAGGAATTCAGAGGGCAGAGTGGTGCCACATGCACAAGTAGGGCTGGAGACAATGGGCTCAGGACACAGAGTGGGAACTACTGATCTGAGTTTTGCTATCACTGCTAAAACATTTTTAAAACTAAAAAATAGATAATTAAATTTCTATTACTTTGAGTCCATGAATAGCCTGAGCCTTAAACTTAAGAATAATCCCACTTCTCGGGAGAAAATACTGCACCACTTACATCCAGAAAAGTCTAGGAATAAGCACTGCTTTCTTATCCTTGAAATTTTGAATACCTAATGCATATGCTTGCCTGATACCTCTGCATTGTTGGAGTGGCTTCTGGAAGAGGAGAGAAGAGAGGACAGAACAAGTTTGTGATTTCTTACCTTTTTCAGTAGTGTTATCATGCCCTTGCACCATGCAGATGAGTAGTGAACTCTTTCTATCTTGAACATGTTGAGTATCTCATCAATGGGGGTGGATGAATGAATTTCATAGGGCCTCTGGGATAAAGTTAAATCAATATCAAGTCAGTAAGAATGGATAAAAGAGACAATTCACTTTTTCCAAAGCTCCTTATTGTTTATTCTGTAAATATCAAAAACATCAAAACATTTTATAGCAATTTTGAGGCTAATCCTTCTTTGCGTCCGTGCTTTTCTTTGGTCATAATGAATGTAATTACTCACAGATGCATTTCCTCTGCAAATTTTTGTCTCATGAAAAGAAGTAGCAGTTAAAATGACACAGGTGAATATTTTTTTTCCTGAATCATTATATGTGAAATGTGAATTATTTAGTATTTTTTTTGCTTTTTGCACTAGAATATACTTGTAATCTAAAGTGACAGAACAGAAAAGTGGTGGCTGAGGGAAGCTTTGTCATTCTGCTTTTACTGAGTAGTAGATAGAGAAATCAGAAAATGCTTACAAAAATTCTGTGTAAGAACTACAGTTAAAAAGCAGACTCTCTAAATCCCAATCCTTCTCCTTCTCTCTTTTTGAAATCTAAAATTAACTCATTACATGGACCTATGGAATATATAGACATGCTGTCCTGTGTTTGTGTCTAAATTCTTATACAGGTGAAGAAAAGCCCTAGGCTTCCCAGGGCTCTGTTCATAAAGATTGCCAAAGATTTATTTCATGAAATGTAGCATTTGAAAATGAAAGTACTACAAATAAATTTATATTCTTATGAATTATTGTGCACACATTTTCTAAAGACTTGTATTTGTGAAGCAAGTTGTTAGAATGATACTCGATATATTCTTTTAAACGAGGATAGAGGGTGTATTGCTTGTGAATTAAATTGTATCCAGCAGGTGACAAATATGTAATATTTGATATGAGATCTGCAGCCAAATGTCATCATAACGGCAATGTGTGAATTGATGTATCATAATTCAAACACAACACAGTTCCCTTCTAGTCCAATATCCTCAAAAGCAAAGGGCAGACACTCATTACCTTCACAAAGAACTGAATCATCCCTTGACTTTTGCCAGCATATACGGGTACAAGTTTACAATTTAAGATAATTTCTACGTGTTAGTTATCTAATCTGTTAGTGAATTAGAGCCACTCTTCATAAAAGCCCATAAAATACTCTTATTTTGAGAAGATTCACCCACATGCTAAACTTTGAACACGTGTATGAAACTAAGTCTCTTCCAAGACATTGTAATGTTCTAAACCTAAACCTAAAGATTGCTTAAATCCTTTTGCTTTGATCCATTAGTCTGTTGTCAGTTAGCTATATCATGTCCATTTGAAGACAGCAGGAGCTAAATGCCTGTTCTGTAAGCATAATTTTCTTGAATCAGGTTCAAAATATTTTAAATACTCTGTATTATTTTTTCTTTTAAGGGTGTTTATGTACATGCCTTTTTCCTCACCACAAAAAGCCTTTATAAATTTACCTTATTTTAATTATTATTAGCATTCTGCAGTCGTACTTTTTTTTTTTTTTTGAGATTAACAGAGATTTTTAATATTGTTCTTAGTTAATTTGAACAATAAATACTCAAAGAAATGGCCATTATAAGCTTGGTCTTCTGAGATCCTTTACACCTATGTCTCCCCTATTTTTCAGCTATTCAGTCCACTTAAAGGTCAGATTCCTTCTGTTTTATTTTATGAAAAAGTAAAAGTAATCTGGTTTGCTTTTGTTCATGGTGTTTACTGAAGTTTATTAACTGTTATTGCAGAGAAAGTCAAGAGTCTAAGAATCCCACCTACTAGCTTTTTCCTTCATCTTGTCTCTGTTGAGGGCATAGTATATACAGTCATATTTTAGCAGCTGTCTATAGCTTAGGAACAGGCTGATGTGTCATGGTTTACATCATGCAGTTTAATTTCGTGGACTTGGGGAAAAGATCAATGTTTGATGNCTACCTGAAAGAAAGTTGTAGAGATGTGTGTGCTGGCCTCTTCTCCCTCGTAACTAATGGCAGGACAAGAGGAAATGGCCGCAAGTTGTGCCAGGGGAAATTCAGATTAGATATGAGGAAAAAATTATTTAGTGAAAGAGTAGTTAAACATTGGAACGGATTGCCCAGGGAGGTGATTGGAGTCATCAGCCCTGGAGGTATTANCTTTTTTTTTTTAATTTCTTGTTGTCTTTTATTAGTAGGTGCCTAAGGAGAGAAATATGCCTGCAACATATTGAGAAATGCTGGTGCTACTGTGGATAACAAAAAAAAAAAATGGTCCAGACAGTTCTGTACCAGACGCATCCAACTGTATGAAGTTTAATAAGGCTAAGTGCAGGGTCCTGCATTTTGGTCACAACAACCCTTGGCAGTGCCACAGGCTTGGGGACCAGTGGCTGGAAAGCTGTCTGGCAGAAAGGGTCCTGGGGGTGCTGGTTGACAGCTGACTGAATGAGCCAACACTGTGCCCCACTGGCCAGNGTCTTTTCCAAACTTGATGATTCTATGATTAAGCAATCAAGTTCAATCCTTTGAATCAAAATGGAAAAGAATTTTCCATTATTTTATGTGTTATTTGATGATGCTCAGGAAGACTTTTCATTAAGCTTATTCACATAAGTGATTAGATAAGTAACAAGTGCACTGGCAGATAAGCATTTTCTGTAGTTGGACCAAGCAGCTTAGGATATTGCATCAATTCTCTTAAGTTATTAGCCACAAGAATGAAAGATATAATCAAGCCAGAAGAAACTCAACTTCTATTTGGAAAAAAACCCCAAACACATTGTTTCCAATTCAGCATTGTGGAGAAGCCATTAAAAGATTAGGCCTTTCCTTAGCCAAATTTAGGCAAACTTTCATAACATAATTAAAAGGGGGGTAAAACTTTCACAAGAATATTTCCAGATGGGGAGAACTCAGGACAGCACTCCAGACCTGAACTTCAGCCTCATCCACTCAAATTTTTATCCATGAAGGATGCACTCAAGGGTGCACTGCAAATTATGGGACTTCTGTCAGTCAATTTATTAAGTAACAACAAAACCTATCATTCTTACCCAACCCCTCAGTAATTCAAATGCCGTAATTCCTAGCGACCACCAGTCCACTGGGTACGAGTATCCTGGACTTCCATCCATAAAGGCCTGGAACACTTCAGGAGCTAAAACAATAAATCAAATCAAACAAAACCCATTATATGAAAGTTCAACTATGGATCATTAATGGGACACCTGAAAAATGCATAAGGATGAAATTAATTAAAATACATTTTCAGGTATTGCAATTTCAGGATGCCATTTCAGTGCCTTGGTTTGCTGGCAGTAAGTGACCTTCACTGCTCAGGATTTTTCAAAAGTCAGTAATTTTATATGTTAATTCTTACCCGGTCCATTTAACCTTTATGTTATATGAATAAAAATAAGTAATAGGGGAATTCCTGAATGGAAATGTGACATGGAGTATTTAGAGTAATGCAACCATATAATGAGACAAATATCTGCAAGCAAGGTGATTTTTTGTAATTTATGGAGATGTGGAACAGGGTAAATCCCATCCTTATCCTAAATTTGAATAGAATTAATCAGATGGGTTTCAAAGACATATTCATAGGAAAATGGTAATTAAATACAAATATGACACTGATTCTATGCTGTGAGAAGAAGTCTGTCACGACTGGAAATAAACACACTGTCATGTAATGAATGCCATAAAAATAACTTTCTCTAGGGGAAGAAAAAAAAGATATTTTCAAAACAAGGATCCAGTTGGCTAATTTCAGCAAGAAAAGCACAATAAAATGTCACCATAATAGTTTCTTCAGAAAACCATATATAAATAAGAGAGAATATGAAATGAAAAGTCAGTCACGCTTTTGTAATTGTTTCACAGCAGAATCTGAGTACACGTTATGAAAACAACACTTTCTCTGGGGATTTTCTGAACGCTATAACCTACCGTAACATCGTGTGAGATTGCAATTACCATGTGAGCCTCTTCTGGCCAGATACTGAGTCTAATGTTCTACATTATCACCTGATTGCCATCACATCACTTTCTAATGGGCATGCTGCAATGAATAATGTAATCTGGTCACACATACTTCAGGCTGGCAGTTTGGGATTTGACTATGTATGGCATTTTGAGAAGCACTTTTTATTAAAGGAAAGGCTTCTCTGTCAGAGTTTTTGCAGTGCTTGCATTGTGGATGACAACCTAATAATTTACAACTCCAAACCTGCCCTCAGAAAGTCTTGAATAATCAAACCTAATAGAGCATCTTGGCATCCATGAATTTGATAAGGCAAAACACTAACCCGTAGGATAGAAAGCAATGAATGAACGAGAGTCATCCTATACATTTTGCTCAACAAGACCATCTCTAAATAGGTTTGGTAGGAGATCTGCAAGCATGTAAACATTTTTTTCAAGAATATGTGTGTTTGGAGAACAGCTGACCAATGGATCTCTGTCATAAGTAAACTTGTGCTATGATACCTTAGAGCATGAATTAGAATAAAAGTTATCCCACTTAGTTATCGCTGTCTCACCTCCAGATAACGTAACGCCACTTGGCATGTCATATGTTTAGTTGTACTTCAGTTCTTGTTTGCATGCTGCTCAGGATCTGTGTAGGCACAACTTAAAAGTGTGCAGTCTATCCCATAGATCAATGCCTAGAGGATGGGCAGGATTTTTTCTGTTGCTTTTGTGGATTTATGCATCTAAATTGCACATCAGAAACCAACTTCACATTTTGAGTATCACCAGAGGCACCTTGTAGTGGAGGTTTGGTTTATTTCACCACATTTTTTATGGGCTTTGCCTGCTGTGCCTAGATGATGCATAATATCTCATTACAGAAAATGGACTTTGTGGCCTTTTTACTGAGCTATATAGGTATAACGCTGATATCACTCTTTTATAGCTTTAACATTGCAATAATGGGATGGATCACTATCTGATTTCTGTGAGGTAGAGGTGAAAGTATTTTATTGGTGTAACCTACAACATTGCCAGAATGGTGCAGCTGTTTTGCTAATTCTGTGACTGAGTTATCCATTTTTATTTTATTTGCTTGTTCTAAAAGCTTCAAGGTCAAGTCATCCCACATTAAGCAGATCAGCAGAAAATGGTTTTCTATTGCCCACTGGCCTTGTTGTTCTGAAGTCCTCTTTTCTCACCTTAAGCTGATGGCATCCCTAGATCAGAAAACAGGCAGTTAGCTGGCTAATTTTGAAAGCAGATAGCCCCTTTTCCCCTGCTCTAGCAGTATTATTTGCAGTCCAGATGGACTGTCTGCCTTCAGTCAGCACCAGTGAAACAGTTGTAAGCACCCACTTCTCATGATGAGGGGGTACTTACAGAAGTTGCGATATGATTTACAGTATACCACATATGTTTTTTTTCTCAGGGTGAAATCTCCACCTTTGAGTTTGCCAAGCTCTGAAAAACTAGAGCTTGTGAAATACAGAACATAACATTGGGTTTTGCTGAAAGAAATACCTATGTCAGGAGAAGGAATTTGGGGTGCAAACTGACTAGAATAAAAGTGAATTAAAAAAATAATCTGAAAGGAATGTTAAAATTCTACATTAGTTTTCTTCAGGACTGTTATTGAAATTAATGATCTGTAGCCTTTCAAGATTTCAATCTGATCTCAATCTTAGCTGGGACTGCCATCTCACAGCCTGTTGTGGGTGGGCTCTTCCAAAGGATGGTATGGTTTGAGCTTGACAGCCTCGAACAAGGGCAACAGCTCTGCTGTGGGCATCCTTTCTGAACATATCCTCTCTTATCATAACAGATTTGTATGAGAAGAATACTTAAACTTTTAGCCCCATGCATCTACCTAAATGCAAGGATTCTGCCTGCAAAAGTCCATTCATGTGAAAAGAAGTGAGAGACAGTGCATGTAAGAGAGGTTCAAATATTCTTCCTCAAGCAATTTCTACTGAGCAATGGCTTTTCAGGAAAATACATGGGTTTAATACTCAGTCTGCCTTGCAGATTCTTTTGGATGAGGGCTGTAGTTACATGATATAGTAATTGGAGTTGGATCAGGGGTTGGACGCGATGATCTTGGAGGTCTTTTCCAACCCAATCTATTCTATGATTCTATGATTCTATCCCATTCAGTGAGAAGGAAGGCAGTAGAAGTTTGCATGATGGAACCACAGCTTTTAAATAGTGAAGCTAAATCAAGTAATAGCAGATCTAGTAGCAAGAGTGAATTTGAAGACAAGTGGAGAAGTAATGCAATCAGTATGTCTTACAAGTACTCACAGTTCCCCATGAGCAAACATCTTCTACACAATGGAGCACTTTTTTTCTAGAGCTAGCCAAAAGAGCGTCTTCAACAGTAGTAACCTGGTCCAGCCTCACTGCTCATCCTGCTTTGAACAGGAGGCTCACTAGAGACTCCTGAAGCCCCTGCTAACATGAATCACCCTACAATCCTGTGACATTAATGAAGCTTAAGCAACAACTCTCTCGAAGCACATCTCAGCAGGGTGATGAAAGTGTCTAAAGCCAGAAGTTTGATTGGACCTTTACAGCCTCTTCCTTTTGGCAGGCATCGTGAACTACATGGACTTTCCACTTTCACTTAGACACCTGGAAAACCTGTCACCCAAAGTCCTGTGGACAACTGAAAGTCTGGATCTCAGAAGCAACCTGGTCTTTTGGTTTGGGGGATTACTCTTCACATGTGATAAAAATGTGATCCAACACCTTTCATGCAAAGCCACAAAAGTGTCTATGCAAACTAAACCACAAAAGTGGTTACAAAGACAGAGCATTTCAAAACTAATGACATTCCAAGCTGGGACTTCTGTGCTAATTTTAACAGGTCAAGGAATAAAATCAGGAATGTTTCTGTGTCTTGTATGATAATGAGTAGAGGCACATATTTAACTTCAGCAACATGCCAAGCTAATTTTTTTTTCTTTTCTACATCTATATTTTTCTTTTATTCATGTAATTCCATGTTTTCACCGTTTATCTACTTTGCTTTCTTTAAAAAAAATGACATGAAACACATCCATCTTTGCTCCAAATGTGTGCTTCAGTGCATTCTTGTTTGCCTCCAATATGTATTTCCAGTTAATGTGAGTTTTTTTCAGACTAATAGATTAAATCTTCATCAGAGATTTGTCTTTTGATACTTTTGCACCGTATCTTTCTAGTAATATGTTGAAGACTGTAATAAGTAAATAAATGGTTATTTCTTTTTAAAATAAAACCATACTGGAGAAAAGCCAATAACAAAATGAATATAAATCAAGTCTAGTGGGTCTGAATCCATCTCAGAAGTAGCAGCTTCCTAGAATATCCATACTCTTGTTATGCAGGTTTAGCCATACTTGGCACTCCAAATAATTTTGTAAAAGAAAAAGTAATTTCTGACAAATTAATTCATGTAAGTAAAAAAGTGTAAATGGATACATACACATATGTGCACATACATTTTCAATTTCCTCTAAAAAAAGTAAATACAGAGATCAATAATTCTTCTAGGTAATGGTTTAAACAGAAAACAGAATTCAAAATATAGTGATGACAAGTGATCTTCTATTCAGAATACAAACTGTTTTAAGAGCAAAATGGAAGAAAACAATTTCCCTCCCCCTGAATATAAGCATGGATTTGTCAAACTGTCAATTTACTTCTAAGTGTTTACTTTTTCATGAATTAAAAGGGTCTAAATTATAATGGACAGCTTTCTGACTCAGAGTTTTAGACTAGTCAACTGCTAACTTCTGTTGTATAAGGCAAAGTGCACCTTAAAGCCTGACCATGCTGGGCCAGCAATTTTCTAGTGTGAGGTCTTGACTTGTTACAGCAGAGTAACTGATTTTGGACCATTATTCACATATTACACATCAACTATTTTAATCGTCATGTTTAATGAATTTATTTAATCAAAGTAAATATTTTTTATACTATTACCTGAATACAGATACCACATTTAGGGTGCTTTATTAATATGCCATATGGCTATACAACTTATCCTGCCCTTACTCAGAGTGTTGTCTTCAAAAAACCCTCTGCGTTACTCAGTCACTTAACAGAACCCACTTCTTGCTCTTGCATTTGCACAGAGAAGCCCTTATTGGCTGAATATCTGAATCAACCTCAGAGAAACAACCTCAAGTTGATAGCCTCACTAAAAAAAAAAAAGCCCAGCAGCAATGAATGTTTTATGGTTCCCTACTACTGAATATGAAACAGAAGTACCTTCCTTACTCCATCCAAAAGCTCACAATAGCTACAGTGCCAGTTTTTCTAGCAAACTGATGAAGGGTTGTGTCCAAAAACATCCATTTGTTATTTGGAAGACTGGCCCAGTGTATAGGCAGCAGCTGTTCTGCCACAGTACTGGAATTAACTGGTCTGGATAACTGGGGATTCGCAGGACAGACTGAGTACTTGACATGTCAGAAGGACTATTACATACTCCTGCCCCACATACTACTAACCCATTAACAAATGTCTTTGCATCAAATACTGCCTTAGCTACAGTCAAAAAGCAATAAGCTGCAAAACACTATTTCATTTCAGAACACAGTTTAGTGTAAGAGCAAGGAAGATCAAGTTTAACACCTCTGAAAACCAAAACCCAGATTTGTCCTTGCTGTATTGTAACCACCTTAGGAGTAAATTTAGTCCTACAGGATACTTTTACTTTACCTGTAAGACTGATATCAAGATATTCTCTAGCTTTCCTATGACTCCAATAGTACTCCCACACAGTAATCATTAATAAAAACTGATTACTTTGACATTATAGAAGTTCTCTGTAAATCCACACTCCTCTGGTAATATCAGCCATTCTTCACCATGACAGCAACGTATGAAAGCAGCTGTGAAAATTTGAGATAACAAGCCTGTAGGACAGGAAGGAAGTAGCTGAAACTTTTAATATAATTTACAGATTTTATATTGGCTTTTGATTTTTGTCAGGTGTGTTTATATCTTAAAATGTATTTATTGGTTTGATCTGAAGTAAAGTTACAGTGCATTATTCAGATAAATTCAGCCTCTGCTGAAGAAAATCATGAAGCTTCTACCTGACCCTCTAACCCTCCTACCATCAGAAACAGAAACAAACAAACCTTGAATACTCCAAATTTATAACCTGTGACTGGAAAGTTTTTGCAACACTCACAAACATACCAATATATGGAAATTGATCATTCAGAAAGGAAGCATTTCAGTGAGTAAAAAGCATGTCGTGAGGAATAAACAGATGGTGATATCTGTAATGCCTACTACAGGGAAAGGACTGTTACTATGCATGGATGCCCAACAGAAAGCACATTCTCTGAGATACAAGCAGATTTCCTGCAGCCTGAATGAGGGATCAATATAAGGAGTATCTCTTTTTTTTTTCCTCTCCACTCAAACATGCAACAGTGTTGAAAATGGCAAACACACAGGTGCTTCCAGTCAGACAAATGCATACTTTCTTTAAGCACAGAAGAACTAATGAGTAGTTTTCTTCAGGAATAAGAGCCTCTGCTTAATCTCCTTAGGCACAGACTGTGGCCAGGGCCTGTGTCCTGCCCTGTGCTGGCTTTGCTCTTTCACATCCCAGTGCAGAGCAGAATGCTCTCCCCACAAGTGCTTGTGTTCATTTGTTAGCCTCAGGCATTCCTGCCAAAAGTCAGCTAGGTCTCAAAGTACATTCTGCATTGCTTGCCAGCTTAGAATGACAGCCTGAAAACTTAGGAGTTTTGAAAGGGCTACTATTACAATAAAACCTTTGACAACACCCTCAATCACAGGTGAGGAAGAAGGTTTGAGCAGTGAATTTGTAGTGATAAAATCAGGTGTGGGTGACACAGAAGTTTCCTAAACCAGCTTAAAGCACACATTGTATTTCACAGCTGCAGCCATCTGAACAGCACAAGATGAAAACTCTGAAGACCTCCCAACACTAAGAAGCTGATTTCAGTTCAGCATTTCAGGTCAATAGCTTTGAGAAGTAAAACTGCAGAAGCAGCTAGAAGTAGCTTGTCTCACCAGGCTGCTGGCCTTGTTCCTTTCAGATTCACCATTGTTCATGTATTTGTTGCCTTTGTGTGGAAGGTATTTCTTTTGTCTGAATGAATCAGCTGGGAAGGGGGAACACAGAGAAATTACCAGGGTTTCTGGAAAAACATTCAGGTTCAGATACATTGCATTCTGCATAACCATTTAATAAGTAGGAAAAATAGGCAGAGAAAACTTCGGGCTGAAAAAGACTTCGGGGCAGAAAGGCTAATGTGAAGGGGGATTAAGCAAAGGCTGCAGGAGCTGACTCACACCATGCTTAGCATTACAAGATAGGTATCTTAATCAGAACAGCTAGTGCACTTTCACAACACAATACCAATTCACTGCCTTTTTTCCTGGAGACCAGTTTTATGCAGTCATGCTGCATGTGAGCAAACGACTCCCAAGCAATTTCTCAACCTATTTCAATCAGATTTCAAATAGGAGTGGAAGCTTTAGAAATAAATTTTTTCTGTTTCTTTCCTTAAATTTGCCATAGGAAGAAGTGAGAAATAATATAAAGTACTTCTACTAAGGGAAATGTTGGAGAGTGCCTTCATATATGATTAAACTTAACAGGATCCACATGACAGTAAGCCTTTATAAACCTCCAAGAGGGGGGAAAAAGATCTTTCATCAGATCTCATGCCTTCATCAGCATGAAAACCAGCATAATTTAAAGCATGTCTCATGGGAGCCACTAAGTTTCTTTGGTTCTGGTGTTCAGCAAGTACCTTGCTTGAAGGCAATTTTGTCTTGTAACACCAAGGTTAAAGACCGGTTTAAATGGTAATGAAAGCTTACTACCAACCATAGAATCAACCTCCTCAATTCCTTTTTTCTCTGTCTCTCTAACTGTATAAATGGCTTGAGCAAAACCACATGGAAAGTCTTTGATATATCCTTAAAGCTAGAAATCATACGACATATTATCAACAAACTCAAAACTCTTAATTTGAGCACTGCAATGGAATAGTCTTCACAGCACTTCATTAAATTTATGATTCTTCACAAAATGTTAAGTGTAAACTAAAAGAAGAAAGGAATTGAAATCAATGTACTTTGAGGAAAAGGCAGGAGCAGTGATTCACCCTATCTGTCAAATTCTTAATATCTGAGGTTTGCTGAAGCTTTGATAACCAAGTTGTGACAGAGATTCCTCACCTATCACTTTTCACCAGAAACAGGATTTTTACAGCTTGACAAGCTTTCCTGCCTTATAGCTCCAGGTAAATGCAAGGATGACTCTTCTGAGTAGTAAAGACTGCACTTGTTACTTTTGCAGTATTTTTGCACTTCCAAGACATAAGGAAGGCACACTGGAAAGAAAGTAAGCTTGTGGATGGTGTTGTAGTCCCTTCATAAAAGGAAGGGAAGCATTTTTCTTGTACTCTTTCTTGTTGTGAGATCATTGGATATGGGGAAGACCTGATGTGTGGGACAAAGGATTCAGGGGCAGAACAGCTCTGTGACTTGAGAGGAACCAAGATAACACCTCATTAGTATGCAAAGGTAAAATCTTGTCCCCATTTTCCAGCTGCTACAGGCCTGTAATTTACCTCCTCCCTTGGATCAGCTTGGGCTTTCAGGAACCCTCCAGGAGCTTGTTTAGATCCCTGGGAAGCTAAAGAAGCTTAAGATGTCTACAGAACTTCAAACGCAATGGCAAATCATTTCTCTGCCCTGAGTTGAGGGGAAAGTGCAAAACAATAAAGCTATAAAAGGACATCATCTATCCTGGAAAACAGTGTTTTCCTGCTAAATACAAGGACTCTAGAATTTTCTAGCAAATGGAGAATAGTGAGGACAGGGACAAAAGTGGAATTTAAGCAGGGTGGACCGGACTTCAGCATCTCTGCATTGAATAGAAGAAGATTAAATAGATATTTTCTGTGGTGAATCTCATCAATTCCTTCCTTGTACCACTTCTTGGCAAATATCAGCTAGACATAGAACAACTTATGGAGGTGGAGCGTAGGAATTCCTAAAGGATAGGGTTATTTTTAATAATTTTAAACTTAAAATACTAAATCATAGTACAGATTGCTACAGATTTTTGTGCTTTCTGTTGTTAAAAACTATTTTTTTCTCTCATGAGAAAACCCTGCCAGAGAACACTAATGAACTAAGAAGGTAGTGATCCACCAATGCATGCAGATGGTCTGAAAGATGCTCCAAAGAACATTAAGTTTCTTGTTAACTCTCAGCAAAATATTTGAAGAATACTCACATACATTTTTTTGTATAGCTGTTTTAAATAATCTGTTTCTGATCATTAGCCACCAGAAGATATCTTCATTACACACACTTAAAATAAGACACAAGGCACTAGCAAGTACTCAGCTTTTTCCTGCTTTCATAATAATTATGCTTTCTAATGTAAAACTACACAACCTCTTCAAGATTAAAAACATAAAGCCATCAAAACAGCCATTTAATTGTCCACCAAATTAAATCTCAAAAATTAGTCTATTGTTATGTTTACTGTCATTATCACAATATAGAAAACATCTATTCTAAACTTGTTTGAGCTCCTGTAAAATGGCTACTCTTCAAAAGTATTTTTTAATGACCTTTGTAATATGAATTTACATATCTAAAGACACTGGCTAGTAGAAGATTCTACGCAGCTGTTTAAGCAGAATGTGCAAGCTCCAGGAAATAAGCTTTTCACAAAAATGCAAAACTACCATATCAAAACGTTGGAATCTTTTAACATTTCAGTCATCATGCGTTGGGGAGAAGCCTAATGATTTGTAGGGAAAAAAAATGCTTTATTGTCCCGGTTTTTGTTGGTTAACATTTTTATTGTTGGTTTGGGTGTTTGTTTGTTTTTTTGTGTTTTTTTTTGTTTTGTTTTGTTTGTTTGTTTTTAATTACAAAGAAACCCACCACATATTGGCAAAAATGCTCAAGCAAGTTCTTTTTAAATAAAATTTGTTCTTCTAAGTGATGTTGTAGCACCCCTTCCCCTCTCTTTCCACCACAATGAATAGTGAACCTATGATGTAACATTAAACACTGAGGTTCCAGCTCTGAGGGGAATCCCAGCATGCAGACTTGATCGCCTAATGCTCTGTACCTCATGATTGTGCAGTTGTAACCCCATCTAAGTAGAGATGTTGAACTAGACACTAAAGCTAACCAACACAAAATGCTGATAAAAATGTTACTCTAAAACCTCATTCCTCTGCATAACTCAAATGCTTGAGTCAGGATTACACTAAATGTTTCTTGATCTGTTTTGAGTACATTTATAGGAGCGAGCTAACCGGCACCAGTTCAGTGCACAGTCCTAAGCCCAAGTGGTGCAGTGTGGCCACACACATGCCATTGCTTCCTACTGAGTGCCTAAACAGGACAGCTATACACAAACTGCTCAGGGGCAGTGCACTCCATCCCCTGCTAAGTGTTCATTCGTGACAAAAATCAGATCAGAATGAAAATACAAGCCTGTGTAAGAACAGTCCCAGGCACTAGAGCAGTCTCACAGCTGGTATGGAGGCACCCTGCAGATGCCTGCCTGCTTCATCGTGAAGATTGGTACAATGCTCTTTGTGCTGTGAAAAACAGAAGTGTTAATTGCTATTTCTTGGGCACATGCTTTTACTCCTAGGCTAATATCCAGAACCATGAATATGATAGAAAAATAGTCTGTTAGACACATTCATATCTGTTAGTATGGTTTCTGCAATTCAGAAATGTTTCATCTTAAACTGGTCATCTCCTCAGTCAATTACAATTCTGTATACACACACAGAGTTAGAATAGCAGATGTGTAGGAAGCCACAAATAAGGCAAATCACACATAGCTGCAGAAGCTAGGCTAAATTTGGTGGGAAAAATGACCTTCAGGAGATGCCATCTGTACTTCAGCTGCAGCAGAAGTTTGAATTATTAACTTAGCCAAGACACTTAACTTTTAGACATAAAAGGACAGATGAACTCAAATATACTTTCCCAGCCTTCAATCTATCTACACATTTAAAATATGTAGTTAAAATATATAAAATGACCCTAAAAGCCATAGGGCAAACACTTAAGTATTTAGTAACTTGTAACTTTCAACACAGACTCTTTTGAGGAACTCAGCATAGCAAAGCAAGTAAGGATGTACTTAGATATTTTTAATCTGGTATTACATGCTCTCTGATAGATCATAGCCACAGTGATGGAAATACAACCATATATTCTTGTATCAAGATGTAAGGGCGTACAGGAAGTATCACAGCTGAAATTCTCCTCAGCCTGCTTCATGAAAATAAACGGAACCTGACTAGAAACTGTGTAGAGACCAAGCTCTTGTTAAATCTCTCCATCTCCAGTATTTTCCATTGTTAACACATATATACTGTCTAAAAAGAAGGTGATCACGTTTATTGTATGCTTTTATAACATTAAATCCTTTTAATATAGCATTATCCAACCTCAATTATCTTACATTTTTAAGTGGTCTTGAAAACTTACCCATATAGGGTTTTGTGCCAGCCATCGAAGAAGCTTTTTCGGATCCTTTCACTATAGTTGCTATGTTAAAGTCAGTGATATGAACATGTCCTGCAATACACAAAGTAAAAAAAGATGTTAAAATAGCACATCATAAAAATATTCCTTCCTTTGCTTAACTTTTAAGTGATAATGGAAAGTAAATAAATTGTATAAATATATAACAATTCAAGGAAGCCTACTAATAAATATTACTCATAACTACAAAAATTGTATTAGCAGCAAAGTGATGAAATTTTTTTTTTGGATGGTTGCATCCGCTACCTGCTCACAGTGACAGACCTCTTTTACTGGTCACTTCTGAACCTTCTTCTGTTACAAATGTTAAGCAATAATTATCTTCTCAGAACAGTAACATGGAGAAGCAGCATGTGAAGCTATCTGTGAAATCTACCTCTCCTTATTTCTAGCTGGAGCCATCCCTCACAATCTCAGGTACTCATGACACCTGCCTACTATCACATGCACTTCAGATTACCATCAGAGTGGCTTTTTCTCAGTCTCTTCAGGGCAGAAAGGGAGTTGAGAAGAAAAAAGGTATTTTTATCATACAATAACTACAAACCTATATCCATAGTAGCAGAAGAGAATGTATGTAACAGCAGCAGGTCCCATATAATCACTTATTTGACAGAAGTTTACAAGATGAAAGACAAGAAGTCAGCCTGGGGACTTACTGCCTGACCAGCCAGACGGCTGATTTAAATTGAACTAATTAGGCTGGGTGGCCCAAAGCTGTTTCCATTACTTTTTTCCTGGGATGGTTTTCAATAAACATAGGCTAAATTGCTCCACCACAGCAAAGTAATAGTTGCTAATCCTGGCTTGTCATAGTCAGGTAAACTGAATATAAATCCAGTCTGAAAATCTGCAGACTTTTAATTTGATAAGTCTGTGATTAGGTTTTGCATCTCAGTTTTATATTGTGGAGTGATGCAGATCTTATGCTCTCTGTGATTACAGCTGGCAATACCGTTGTGGAGGACAGAGTAGAGGGAAAGGTACTGCCTTCCCTAGCTTAGTCCTGGCACCCAGATCGGGATTAATGTGCCATGTGTTGAACTAGAGTCTTGAGCGACATCTTCCTGTGACTTTTTTTTTTTTTTTTTGATCAAGATCTCAACCTCATTCAGTCCACAGAATGGAGCAGGCTTTGGGCAAGATGCAGTTATTAAGTGAGGTGGGTTGTTACTGTGTTTGCTGCCAAGGATGAAAAGAGTGTAACAAATGACTGATGTTGAATGTTATCGTGGTGCCTGATGGAGCAACAGAGGTCTCAACAAAAGATGATGCTGCCACAACAGTCTAACCCAGATCCTGATCAAAATCCACAGGAAATGCACCTGCCAGTCTCTAACAAGTCTGCAGCTGTATATGTGTGAACTGAAGTTCTCAGAGGCCTTAATTTGGCCAGATCTGAGCTGGTTTTGAAGGGAGAAAGGAAGAAGTCACATCCCACTGCTAAGCTTAAAAGTTATTTCTCTAAATGGGAGACATAGTAGAGGTTTTCAATGAAATGGTTTGCAAGCTTTCTGCACTCTTCTCAAAAAATCTGCTTCCATGTTATTGACAATTCCTTCCTAAGATGCCCGCCCAGGAAGACAGCTGCATACAGCAGACAAAAACTGTGAGTAGATGAAAGTGATCAGTTTATAAGGGGGGGGAGGTGTCAGGCGTAACAAGAATTAGTGTCCATAGCCCAGCCTGCCCTCAGCTTTCAAGGTATTCAAGTAAGACCTGGTAGGTGGGGTGTAGGATGTTTGCAGTTTATTTCTGCAATAATAAAGCACCAGGGCAGAAGGCTTCTTGAAAATGATAATCGAACCACATACAGCCACCTCATGATAGTAGTTTTAAGCAATTCTGTGTACAGTATAGAATGAAAAGCTGCATGGATCTCGGCAGGCTAATATTTTTTCTTTTTTTAGATAGATAAAGTTCTGTCATTTAAATAACAGCATTGTAAGTGATGCTCCCTATTAGAGTGCCAGAGTGATAGACTGTTGCAAAATGCCTATCACATAACATCCATTCAGACTGATCCAAATAATTGATTTGCAATGAAAATTACCTCTCCTGCAGTGCCTTGTTCTCTCTCCCTTTTATTAGATTTCTTTTCATTTAACAAAACAAAAATACAACACATTGTTGTATATGCTGACTACTTTATTTTATTTATTTTTTTTGTTAAAAATGCCTTTCTTCAAGGTGGGGAATGGATTGGGAAGATAAGTTATGCATAGCTTCTCTGCATCCTGCTACCGGTGCAGCAGCAGCAAGGAGCTCCTGTACCTGTAGCAAAGCACAGCGGACCCCTGTCTGTGCTGCTGGAAAACCTCCGCCTTTGCTCTTCCCCACTTCAGGGCCAGCCCACGGCCCAGGAGCTGCCCGTAGGGCCACGCCACGGCACACGGGCTGCCGGCAGGCAGGCTTTGCCTGTCGCTTGGAGGGCTGTTAATTGGCTATAAGAGAAAGCGAGGTGTCCCTCAGGCAGGCGGGTGGCTGTGCTGCCGCAGGGCTTGCTCACAGAGCTTGGCAGGAGCTGGCAGCGGAGAGAGGCTGTGCCTGGGGCTGAGTCAGAGCAGGGGCCGGTGGGGAGGGAGCCCCCTGCCCCTGTCGGCAGTGGAGGAGGGCTGGAGGGGTGTTGAGACAGACCTCTGCCTGTCTGCGTACCTCTCTGAATGGCTTCAATTCTTTCAAGCCTACTGACTTGTTTTGTTTGGCTGGTTAGGGTTTTTTAAGGTTTGCATTCCTGGTGTAATTGTATCAAGAGACAGACTCCAGTTCTCCATAGGAGTCTTTGTAATCAGCCTCTAAGACATCTTTTTCCTGCAACTGTAGCATATGGGGAAAGGAAAATTGCTGCAGTAAATACTCTGGGATATTAGGTACTTCGTACTGTTTCCAAAATATCCCTTTATGGGGACTTTTTCTCGTCTGAGCTTCACACCTTGTATTCGATGTCCTTTCCTGGATATTATTGTGAACAACTGAATGTCAAAACCAAGTCTGTACCCCCATTATAATATTGAACTAAGCAGATGTCTGTCCCACTTGGGTTTATCTTATTAAGAGCTGTAGGGCAGAGAGTGCACAACAGATCCACCAATACTCAAATAAATTCAGGTATCACAGGGAAAGAGCTTATTGGTTAATGCCAATGGCTGCATGATCCCATGTGATAGTAAGATGATGTTGGAGAGAAGGGAAAAAAAGGTAAATGACCACAACCCTGTTTCTCTCTGCAGAGTGTCTTTTTCAAATCCTCCCAGATTGCACAGATTTCATGTATGCCAACATGTACGTTGGCAGCAGAAAGTATCTCAGTGGAAGTTGTTTCAAAAATAGCACTCCTACACTCAGCTTCCAGTTAAGTTTTTAACAAGGAAGATGTGTAAATTAATACCTACAGCACTGTATATGACTTTAAGAAGCTGTATGCATTCACTTCAGAAGAGCTGTGTGGCTTTTATGCCTCATTTTTCCACATGGCCTAAAATCCCAGTATCTAAGGTAAATGGCAAATGATCTTTTTTTGTACTATTATTTAATTTTTGAACAAATCATAATGACAATTAAGAGAAGTCCTGAAAGGTGGCTGAGGCTGGCTGACTAACATTTAGCAGAGGAAAATGTACATGACTTCAAACCTCATTGAATTTCTCAGAGTCTGAAATCAAAGGGGTGAAAGTAAGGGCAGAGAGAAGAAATATGAGACTGGAATTAATGTCACCAACTCAGCATGCATCAGAGATGATGGCAAATCTCAACACAGTAACATTTTGAAGCTAATTCAGAACTGGTTTGCCCTCAGAAGGTCAAACATTATGAACAATTTAAAAAACATCTCTCAGGGTTCATCTGTACTATCTACAAGAGCGTATGTTCCTATCTACATGAACCTGGCCTGACTTGGCAGTCTGCCACTTATCATGAGTTAGATACCTTTACATCTCTGAACCACACTACAGGTCTCTGAACCAAGGATCCATAAGCTGATTAATTCTGCTGACCAAGGTCTATCTGCATGTCTGGAGAAGCATGGCTATTTTACCACTTGTCTGCAGATGCACTATAAGCGAGCAATATTCTGCTGCATTGTAGAAGAGTGGCTATCTGTCCCAAAAGTTCCAAGCTGACTACAGATAATTTTGTTGCTGAACAGCTTATAACCACCAAATCCCCTTCTTTTTTGATTCCAGTGTAGCTTCTCTGAAATACTTAAGACCTCATAGGAAAGCTGTTATAAGAGGCTGATATTGTGCAGTAATTGACCTTGATGAAGGGTAAGGAGAGATAAGGGCAACCATCATTCAAAGGCCGTCAATCTGAGATTTAATACACTCACAGTTATTTCATGTTGCCTTTGATGTCTTTAATTCACCCCAGATTTGAAAACAAGAGATTTCTATTTCATGCTTATTTGCTCATGATAGTGTCTAGGGAAAATTAACACTTATGGGTCTGAAACATTAAGTTACAGAATTTCTAGATGGTTTGAAACTCCAACATTATTTAGCTTTGTTAGCTTCTATATTCCCAGGGACAAACTCCAGCTTTTTGCAGTATTACCTATTTAAGCAGTTTTAGCTTGTATACCCAGCAGCTCTGCAATGGATTTTGAAAGATAATAGTAACATGGGCATCATTTAAAGTTTATATTTTCTCAAAGATTAACTGTTTTTAATCAATTTCTGAGGTGAACAAAGCATAACAAGACTTTCCCACAGTAGGAAACACACAACTCCTTTTTTCCATTTTGTCTTCCTCTTCTACATATTTCTGTTCTGATACAACATTAATGCTGTATTTAGCTGTATTTTCTCATGTTTTTTTTCTTATGAATAATTGTATGAAGATGCGGGAGGTTTTAGCAAAATACTTCATAGCGTATATGTGTAAAATTTAAGTTTAAAGAATTCAGCTGCATTTTTTTATTTGTTTTTCATACCGCATCTTTCTAGTTTGAAATCATGGAATGAGTACTGAAAGTTCAAAGCTATTATGTTGTCTGGTCTTTTTATGTTATTTAGGCCAGAACTACATGTAAAGCCATAAAAATTTTGCAGACTTAGAGACAAATTTCCAAATACTGTATCTGAGTTTAGGAAAGTAGTTTCAGATATCTACATGAGAAATAATATGCCATATGAGATTTCTTAGTCCTTCAGATGTTCTAAAAGAGAAAATAAATGCTTAGCACTGTTCTACTGGTAGGGCCCTAGAAAGGGACTACTTTGATTCACAGTAATCCTGTTAATAAAATACTAACTTATTTTTATAAGCATTTATAAGTTTTTATTTTCACGTTTTTTGTCCCTGGTGATCTCAATTCATATTGAATTCCTTCTTTGGGTCTTGCAAGTGCCAGATTAGTGGGTTTTTTTGGTTGTTGTTTTCTGTTTGGTTGGTTGGATTTTTGTTTGGTTTTGTTTGTTTCGGGTTTTTGTTCATTTGCTTTTTGTTTTGTTTTGTGTTTTTTGGTTGGTTGGCTTGTTTCTTGTTTTTTTTTTCCTGTTTGTTTGCGGTTTTTTGTTTTGTTGTCTTTTGTTTTTGTGGGGTTTAGGTTGGTTGGTTGGTTTTGGTTTTGGTTTTTCAATAGGAGTTGGGATTGAAAAATCCACTAAGTGGACAGAGGGACTTTGCAGAGAAAGTCCAGATTTAGGTAGGAGTCCAACATCTCGGCCTGATTTATAAAACATGGCATGAGCATGTCACTGAGATCTCAAGAATTAGAGATGTCTGAAAGAAAGTAGTCAATATTCACTTACCATGCTCATCCAGTAGTATGTTGTCTGGTTTGATGTCCCTGTAAAATAAGGAAAGGAATGCATTACATTTCATACCCAAAGAAAAGCTGCAATTTTAAAGTTTTTTCCATCCGGGTATGAGGTCCAAGTGATTTAATTAATTACAAAACCAATGAAAACCATATCATACATAAAGGCAAATTATTTTTATCTATATTTTTTTTACTGCCCTGAGAAAACATATATGCTAAAGAGGCTTTGCCTCTTTCCATTTCATGTGTTTTTGTTTTCCTATGTTTAGCACTGACATGGATTTGGTTTTCCAAGATTATGTACTTTATTCTTTATAGCAGCAGGAAAAATGAGATAGAAAATTTGCATCTAGGAGGTGCCTGACTGCCTCAGGGACTCTGCATTTGACCAACACAAGAAATCATTTAATTGGAAAGACTGATGATCTACCCTTTCTGCAAGACCCCACTAATCTGCTATGCTCACATGCATTGTTGCTCACATACTGTAGAGTCCTGTTAGCTATCTTATGCTAAATGGGCAAGTTCGGCAGCTCTTCTTTTAGCCTGTGAATCCCCACTTGGCTGTCTCTCATGGCAGGTGCAACACTGGGAGAAGGAGTGGGGATAAGGAAGGATGGAGATTATGATGTGCTGAAGCACCAGCTCAACTCTGCCCTTCTTGGCACAAGGGAACACCACCACCCTAGAGAACTGCACTTTTTGGATCATTTTCCATTGAGGTATGTTCATGCTGCTGTCAAGAGGAATGGAGATTGCTATTCCCCACCATTGATAGGCATTAATGGGCACAAACAGGAACACAGGAAGCTCCACCTCAACATCAGGAAAAACTTCTTTACAGTGAAGGTGATGGAGCATTGGAAGAGGCTACCAGAGAGGTTGTATAGTCTCCTTCTCTGGAGACTTTCAAAACACAGCTGAATGCATTCCTGTGCAACCTACTTTAGGTAAACTTGCTTTGGTAGTGGGGTTGGGCTAGATGTTCTCCAGAGGTCCCTTCCAAGCCCTACCACTCTGTGATTCTGTGATTTCCACCCTCTTTCTTGTTCCAGCATAACTGCTCATGGTGTGGACCTGTTCTAGGGGAAACTCTTCTCTTCCCTTTGCCAATCTGGATCTGTCCCTGTTTTGGCTCACCCTTCAGTGTGGTGAGTGTGATGTGGCAGTGCCATGTGTCACTGCCTTTTCAATGGCAGCTTGACCTACATGCCATTTTCAAGCTATGATCTTAGTGTGGCATTGACAGAGTGGGAGATGCATCAGTCCACCTTGAGCAAAACATTTGCCCCTTGGGCTGAATTTTGCACTTATCTCAAAAGACAAGGTACTGTAAACTGTCAAAATGAGCTGTTGAATGAGACTAGAAATGAACTCCAAATACTTCCACCTATGTAATTTCTTTTAGCCACCGGATGGCTTGATTATTCCAATTTAAATGTTTCCTAGGAAATCCAATCCTGACTTAAATAAATACTAATACATAGATTTCACTTAGAAGTTTTCTCCAATATACCCACAAATGGAATAAAGAAAGAAGTGAAATGTTGCAATGTATTACACCAGAACACTGCTTGTTTGTTTGTTTGTTTTTACAATTTTAATTAGAGAATGGCTTCTAAAGGAAACATCATACAGAAATAAGTTAGCAGTAGCAAATGTAATATGTACATTGCTTGTATGATATGAGCTTAATCATTGTCTAGACCACAGCTTTACTGACAAAAGAAGGAGGTGTACAGTTTAGTATTCTGAATTCCACAATTTCTCGCCCTTCCTGAGAATCTTATGAAATAGTGAAGTACACTAGGATTTTGTTTACAATTTGTGTGGCAGCAGCTGGGGAAACATAGGATAAATAAGAAATTACTTTGAATCATTCACTGTGCATTTGGAAATAATGTAGGATGTGTATGTGTCTGTTCAAGAAAAAAGATCTCACTATGAATTACCATCTGGAATGGAATTTTAAAATTATACTGATATTTCAATTTAAGTTTAAGAAAATAAAAATTAAGAATTGGAATGGTACGCTCATTAATACTTCACTAAGAATAACACTGATTAAAAGGAGAAATTCAGAATTATGAACTATTGCCACATGTATATCAATACAGCACCCAGTGATTGCTCATTACAAGGCTGTGCCTTTTGTACCTTTTTTTTTAAGAAGATTAAATAATTTGAATAACTGCTATGGTATTGCACCATTAAATAGTCTATATATTTTTATTGCCATAAGAAAATACATTGACAAATCCATTTGACTACGGTATATATTATCAGATATATTCTTCATGCAGTTGTATTTGTCATGTTCTGAAAGTTGAGTGGTAAAATTAGATCTGTGCATATCTTTCTGTGACTAATTCAGGCAGTGGCTGATAGTTGATACAGATGCATACAGAACATAAAGCTTTTGTGCCTAAGGGTGTCTTCCCCACCGTAGGCTCTGCTGCCCTTGCTCAGAGGCAGAACTGTAGCTAGGGGAAGGCTCAACAGGGTGTATTGCCTTGCACAGAGCAGCCTAACCTCTCAATTCCTGAGGCAATTTGATAGACACGTAACCATGCCTCAGATCTCAAAATAGGCTTTTAAATTACTTTTACAGCAGAAAAAAGCCATGGGCTAACTCATGTCAGAAGCTAAACAAATTTCTTTAGTAAGATGCTACTGGTTTGGGATCCCATGCCTGGAGACATGTATGATGCATAAATTCACATGGCAGGTGAGAAAGTGTGGCGCAAGGTCACTGTGAAGAGCATGTCTTCCAGCAGCACTCTGTTATGTGGTTGTCCCCAGTTTAGGGCATGGCACTAAAAGTTCTCATCTCCTGAGGCAGCTTGTTGAAAGCTCCAGAGACTGCAGAGGAATAAAGCCACTGCTCTGCCCTTGCATTGATCATTGCCTGCACAGTATAGCAGGGGGTTCAACACAGTCAAGGGGAAGACTTGGAAGGTCTAAGAGCATTGTCAGTAAGGTTACTAGATATATTCAGAATGGAGGGCTTCCAGCATCTGTTGTGCAACAGAGCTAGTTCTGTTAAATAAATACTCTAGTTAAATGAATTTAAATAGAAAACCCACTGTTGTTTATATAGGAAGGTGGATTTAAAAGATAAAAACTATTCAGCTAAGCAGTTTAAATTCAAACATGCTAAGTAGGTGAAATTCTGTTTTGACTAGACATTAGTTTTTCAGAAGACATTTTTCCCCTTAGTAATCATGTTCAAACGATGGGGTATGAAATTCAGTGCCTTAACTTCAGGGTTTTCCTCTTATGCATATCCTTAGCTAAGAGAATGAATTGAAACACTCATTTCACAAGTATCTTGAGCTAGCTCCTAAAAGAAACTGAAGGACTTTTGCAAGGAGCAAACTCACTTGCAGTTTGGATTCAGAAGAGCCATGAGCTGCCATTTAACCACTGACCAGGCAATGACCAGCAGAGCTGTTGCAGGGTCCTTGACACTGATTCCATAAAACAACTTTCTCAGTCTGTACCAATGCTACTCCAACTCTTTTTATGCATGTTAAAATGAGAGCAACAGAAACGGGAGTAGAAAAACCTTCAGAATCTTTGCTCAGTGACAAAACCAGGCATAACTAATATAACAGCTGGCCCAAGAAACTCAAAAGTATGGACAAATGAGAAAAAAATTGGAAAAAAACAGTTTAATTACCACTTGTTGATACTGCCTGTGAAACCATTTCTGGCATTCTTCAATTGCCTTAGCTACAAATGTCAAACTAAAGCTCCCAGAGGGATAAAAATACAGTAAGAGGGTACTGCATATAATTTCCAAATAGGAAAGAATTATTATTAACCTGTTAGCATCTACCTAGTCTAAATGCACAGCTGACGCTTGAAGATACATGCTTGAAGATGCATGGAGAAAAACAGTGACTGTGGCTTGACTCATGTTCACTGCATATGCCAGTCAGAGTCCACTACACTCCTTGGAATGGCTCACAATTATTATAAAGGACTTAGGTTTAAGTATCTTCATTGATCTTCCATCACTGTTTTTTTTCTGGTGGTACTAGTTGGGGTAGAAGCAGTTTTCTGAATTAAGAAGTAGTGCAGTTTTCTGAATAAAGAAATCATGTAGTTTTCATCCTTGGAGGTTTTCAAGACCTGACTGGATAAACTACAACCTGGTCTGATCTGAAGGCTGACCCTCCTTTGGGCCAAATATTAGACTAGAGCCCTCTGGAGGTTCCTTCCAGCCTGAATTAGTCTGTGAGTCTATGAAAAATAATGTATCAATTTCTAAGCCCACTTCATTCTGGCTGAAAGGAAGCTCATGAAAGATTGAAGAGACCAGGGACACGACTGTATATATGGTATTTAGTGAGTTTTTGGTACAGTCTATTGCAGTTGGAAGATAGTCAGAGCTTCCACATGTTAAATTCTGTCAGGGGTGTGAATACTCATAAAGAAAATAGTAGGAGTAAATAGCCCATCTTCAGCACAAAAAAAGGTTAAAATTGTAATGCTCTGCACTTCAGCATTGGAGAGGTTTAACACAGTATTTCTTAGGCATGTGAAGTGGTAAAAGAATGAAGATTATTTCACCTGAAGAGGGCTCTCAGAAATCTCAGTAAAAATGAGCAAAACTAGATGATTATATAGCCAGGGCTAGATAAAATGAAGAATACATGCTATATATATATACATATATACACACATCAGAAAGGGAGAATCTAAATTATTTATCATGATTAATGACTATAAATAACCTTCCAGATGTCACAGATTTTTGTCCTTTTTGTAAGAAAGTTAGTCTTAGAAAAGAATACTGTAAAACTTGTGATGACACCATTTACTCTAAAGCTGGAAAGCCAGAATAATCTCTTAAAAAAACATTTCATGTGTACTGCTACAAATTAGCAACCAAGGTACTGTAACTTTTGATCTCTGTGGATATTAACTGGACTTGAAGCGTAGAAAGGAAAGGTGTGGGGTTGGTGAAGTCACCATGAACAGCCTAGTTTTCTGAAGGATGAAAGTAATGGCTGGTTCATTGGCTACCATTGATAACAACTAATTCTAAGTAGAAAGACATTGAAAAAAAGATGTTATGCTGTAATTTAAAACAACAGTATGTTTTTCAGGTTAAGTGGTTTTATAGCATCTAAAAGACAAGTCAAAAAAGATAGGATCTGGGAAAATCTGAACAAAATAATTCCCTGAGAGCGAAGAACTAATAGATTAAGGTTGTTTACTTAACAGAAAGATGTGATGTGACAGGCATATCAAATAATAAATAGCATCTAGATGGTCAATACAACTTCTCTATTTGCTTTTTGAATACGAAAGGAAGGTTTGCATTTCATAAAACTGAAATACACAAACAGAGTCTTATTTATACATCTGAGAATTAAACTTAAGTCTATTACTACAAGTCGTAATTGTGTAAAAATGTTTCAGAGGTTTAAACAAAGACTTAGATATTGATGTGAATAACAGAAGAGTTCCTCCAGCTAAGATGAATCTAACTGATTTAGGAAGGCACCTCTATAACAAATACAGATTCTGTGTTACCTTCACCTTTTTGAAATACATCAATAATGCCAAACACAAGATCTATGTGTTTCCTTAAGCCTGTGAGAACTGAAAAGCAAACACTGACCATCTGTTTTATTCTCCTTTCATATTTTACAGTAAAGATACAAATATCACAGGCTCTATTTCTGCCATCTTTAAATTTGTGATTTCCTGTGTTTTCAACACAGAGAAGCTGTTCTTTGCCAGTCTGAACAGCCTTTTATTATTATCAGAGGAAATATGTCAGTTATATTATTATATATTTCAGTTCTCTATATTTGAGTTTTATATATCTATCTCTGAATGGGTCTGAATTCACATGTGTAATGACCTCTGACCTTTTATTTCATATCAGCAAAAATCCAAAGTACATTCTCTCAGCTTTATGTCTGACAGATTTCACTCTTTTTCCTGCTGACTCAGAGCAGGATCTAATGTATTATCACATCTCCATTCTCTTGAGCTTCTAAAATCCCACAGTAACATGTATGAGCATTTCAGTTCATAACACTTTTACCAGCATTAATTATTGTAATGATTGTTTTACTCTGAACAAGGAGCTTCAAGGTTTCAGCTCTTCATTAACCAAAGACAATTTACAGAGAAACTCAGTTGTGTACAAACTCATGAAATGAACTTTTATGTTTTTAAAAGCAGCTTTTAACTGCTTTTGTTTGAATAGATAGAAAACATGTACACACTTTCATTCAAAGGACAGAATCTAACATGAACAGGTGTAGGTGGAAACAAGGGAGGTTCAGACTGGGTATAAAGAAAAACTTTCACCATGGGAACAGACAAGCAGTGGAACAGGCTGCCCAGAGGGGTTGTGTGGTATCCATCCCTAGAGTTTTTCAAGACATTACAGAATTCCCTGGGAGACCTCACATCCTATCTGATCACAGTTTAAGCAGAAGGTTGAACTAGAGACCTGAGGTCTCTAGTTGAGAGACCTGATTTTTTCCCATGATTCTTTATGTATTAACAAATTCTGAAGGAATCTTTGGGTCAGGAGCAGCAGTTGAACCACACTAAGCACTACATCCCATAACAAACTTCCTCCAGGGGCAGTGGTAATGCCTAGAGCCTACTGACAATTAAACTCCACGGGTCACAAGATACGTTTGTCTCAGTCTAGATCAAGTGAACGTGTATTTACACATGTATCACTAAAATTCATTGACTTACAGCTAAAGCAGCCTATGCCTTTGAAGAAGTGTTTCCAAATATCCAACAGATAAATTAAATGATTTTTGCATTCTCATAAGGATGCAAAAGAAGCAAGATCCAGACAAAAGCCTCGAAGTCAATGGAAGGATTACATCTGCTTCAGTAGACATTGCTTCCACCCTAATAATGTTTTTCTTGTAATATTTCTCTTTAGTGCTGCCAGTTGAACTGTATGCCATATAGGTTAAATCTTGAAAATACTGAATGTAAAGACTTTTTTCTTAATTTTACAGCTCATTTACTATAGTAATTATTATACNGCCACAGACCCTCCAGATCCCTCAACATTAAGCCTAATATGATGCATATGGGTTGGAATCCCTTGTTGTTCAGTTTAGGGTGCCCTGCCCTGCCCGCTCCTCCCTGCAGGTGC
>VWZY01002561.1:529101-563493 GCA_013399075.1 Chloroceryle aenea | reverse complement strand
TTGCTTTTTTTTTTTTTCCTTATGCAGAAACAGGCATTTCAAGTTACTGTTTTGATGGGGAAAAAAAAAAAGTTTTAGGATCACACTAGGTCACATTAACTACTTTTTAACCTAGTTTAGGGTCGGGGTGGCCCCTTAGACCTATAACAGGTAGTGTCTGTTAACACCCCTCCCTCTGCAAAGGGGAAGAGAAAGGGAATAAGGGAGAGAGACTGAGCGATTAGAAAAGCAAACTAGAAGAGTTTTAATGAAAATGAAAATAATAAAAATGGAATATGTACAAATATATAGAAAACAAGTATTGAACCCAACCCCCCTGATGGCAATTACATCACCATCACCTCTGATGCTGTGGGGCAGGCACTGGGGGAGTCCCAGACTGGGCCCAGCAGCTGTGTTCAGGTTNAATTAATTCTGTTCTCACTCAGACAATGAGGACAAATGTCCTTCACAATCCTCTTTGCCTTCTCTTTGTCAAAATAGTCCCAACAGTCAGGACTGAAAGTGAGCATAGGTTGTATTCTTGGATGAAGGGAATGCTGTATGAAGTCTATGAGTCTGCATTCACTATTATATGCAAGTTTTAAAGTCTAAAAGACAGCTGCTGCCATTATAAAAAAAAAGAAATTACATTAAAAGAAACAACTTCTGAATAACAACCTGAAGTCATGCAGGGATAATTCCACTAACCTCAGTTTACTGAGTACCTGATTCTCTCAAATATTAAATTATTCTAAATTATTTGCTCATAACTTATTTATATGCTACAGAATATACCTGACCAGGGATTTTTATTAGTTTTTTTTAGGTTTAGTTAGTCACATCAATGTTTCACATAAAATCAGAAATGTATACCTCCCACATAATAATAAACTGATGTGACTTGAGTAGTTCTGGACAATTTTCATTAAGATTTATATTAGCTGTATAAGAGTTCTTAACAGCCATAAAATGGCAATGAGTTGGGACATATAAGTTTCAGCTATGGATTATTCAAGTTCACATGAGATTTATCACTATATCAGAGCACTGAAGTGAACCATATCATACATCATAAATGGGTTACTCCCAGTTATGGAAAGAAATGTGAACAAATTCTGATTTTCACAGATTGGGACCTTATTTCCTTCCTATTTCATATTTAGAATCACTAATAATACAGATGTCCAAGGCATGCGGTTCATAAAGAGAGTGTATATATAGTGAGGTTTTCTTGTGGCAAACTTGTTGAAGCTTTGAATAAAGGAAAAGTCAATATATACTGACCACTGCAAAGCCATGAAATTAATTTGGTCAGAATTGTTTTGCTTCCTTAAGGGCAGCACAGAAATTGTGTATCCTCCAGAGCTGAACTGTGCAGAGTACCTTCCAAGAGTTCTTGCTCGAGAAATAGCTTTAATAAAGTCTGATGCATCCTTTCTTCTTTCATCAGTATCTTATCATTCATTTACCTTTTTATTTTTTTGTTCCTGACCAGCATCCTTCCTAGTTTCAATAAACATTCAGTAGTATAAAAACAAAATCATAGTATGAATCTCAGAGTTCTTTACTGTTATTTCGTATCTGATGGATGGATTGAAAGACTTAAGTGCTCCAGACCTTTGATTGCCAGTTCATACCCCTCACTTAGATCTCATCCATAACTGCTGACACTTACTGTCCTTTCATAAAAAAAATCTTCCAAGTTTTCTGTCCTGCTCTAATGAAAGCTATGTATGACATGACATAACCCCATGAATCACTGTAATTTAGAAATATAAAGACTTCAGTAAAATTGGAAATTAGCTGAGAAGATGTGGCATTAGATTATGAGAGTTCTGTAAGGAAAGTACATCTTGTGGATGCTTGTTTGTACACATCTGGGTGTATCTCAACAAGGCACCACATATGAGACTCAAGCTGTCAGACTGAATAAGTTCAGAAATAGGATTTCACATTTCATGGTGTCTAACTAAAACAGGAATGAGGATCAATGTCTGTTAATAAAAGCCACTGGTCATATGTGTAGACAGCAAATGCAGAAACAAGTGATTGAGATGACAAAAATTTAAACTACTGGTACTGATCTTTGCATATTTAAACCTGGGCTAATTCACTGATGACCAGAGTCAAGTTACACAAGTAGTTTATTGTCGCATGGCTTTTGCTGAATTGATCTTTATAGGAATGCACATTTTTTATCTATTTATCTTTGAATGAGATCCACAAATTCTGCTTGAAAGCAAAATAAACTGCTATTTTGCACTGGGATGTCCATGCATAAATTTATCTTCTGAGAAGAGAAAGGTACAATAATTCATTCAATCAACTCAGCGATTTCTGTTTGCACTTTCTGGAGCTTGTTATACACAAAGGACTTGAATTGTCAAAGGGCATCGCTTCTGGTGTCCTGTTCTCATCTGAAATGTCAAAACCCCTAAAATATTATTTGGTCTTAGTTCTGTCCAGTGGAACTTACTTAGTCAGGCCCATCTCCATCCAGGAAAAAAAAAATAAAAATCTGCATTTCAGACTCCAAACAAGGCATGGAGCCAAATTTGTGGGTTTGCAGTGACTTACCAGATACAATTTCAGAATCATCAACTTACAGTAGAAGTGGGTTTTTTCACATAAGTATGTGTATGTGGATAGATATCAGATGTCTTAGAAAAATTAACTCTTCCCTTCAAGAAAAGCTCAGACTAACAAACATTACAACTTCAAAAGTAATCTGGGGTTTTCACAGTGTTTTAGTAGTTTTAGGGTATTTTAATTCAATGTTCAAATCTCATAGTACTTACTAAGCAACTTTTAAATCTAGAACTTAATAAATTTCCACAGAATTTGGTGTGAAAAAAAATGACTTTCTGGATTTGAAAACCATTCCATAAAATTAAAACATCTTTGGCAAGATTCTATATATGAAACTCCAAATAATATATCACCAATCAGAAATATGTAATTTTGTTACTATACATTCTGTGATATATTATTAATGAAACTGAAGTACTCTATAAATCATCAGGCCTTGGGAAAAACAAAATGTTATTGGGTCCTCCTATTTAAAAGATTCTCTTTGATTTCTCTTTTTTTTTTTTTCTCTGCAATTCCCATTTCTGGGGCTTTAATTCAGAAACAAAAAATCTATAAGTACTTGGAACTAATTATCTCATATCATACATTCATATAATACTGTTCAGAATCCCATCACCCAGCCCATTATCACGCTTTGGAACATCTTCCTTGTGTGGCAACCTGTGTGGCACCAAGACAATTTTCTGCTGTGTGTGGTAGCTACATACAACTGCTTTAATAATTACAAGTGATAAAGCTCTCACTAATGAAGGCCTCTGAAGACCCTGCCCTATGTTCCAATAAAGAGTGTCGGGACACCTGTCTCAAGGCTTGGGATTGTAGTACCTAGATACATAAAAATATATTACAGTGATGCTGAGCATCATGGTGCCTGTGGTTCCTTTTCAGTTTAGTATCACTTCTACCAGGTGTCCATAAATATCTTGGATTTTCTTAGCACTTGTAATAGGCAATTTTGTACAGTTCTGAAAATATAGCCAGAGAAGGCATCAAAGCATGTTTATTTAAAAAACCTCAACTGGAACAAGCTTGTTATTGTCCAATTTTATCTCAGTTTGGAAAAATACAATGAAAATATTTTCAATTCTCTACTTGCAACAATAGGTGGCAGTAATGATACCTACATTTGTCTTAATGGCCAGTGGTCTTTGGAAACTCTGTATTTGTCAATTTTAGCTTAGAGAAATAGTTGCAGCAGATATTGTTATGCCAGGCTGGAGAAAATGATCTTTTTAAAAACAGGAATCTTATACTGAACCTTTCACACCTCTGGGTACATACAGCCAGATAAAAGTCTTCTTTGGCTAGGTTCAGCTCCTGAATTAGCATAAATGTTAAATTTAAAAAAAGTTATTAAACACAGAATATTTCATTACATTGTTCTGTCAGAAGATCTGATATGACTTTATCACAGAGATAATTATATACTGCAATAACAAGAAAAATAAGTGAAGAGTATAAAAGCTAGAAAAAAATGTCCAAAGGAGAACGTGAACCTGTACTTTGCCTCCTCTGTGTTGTGCTGCATAATGCCTCAGAGACTGGGATTGGAATGTACCGCTGTGACCATCTAAATGGAACTTTTACATGACAAAGCCCAGACTATGGTAACCAGGATTATTTTTCTGGATGCAGTTTTCTTTTCTAAGTGAACATTATCCAGCACAAATGACTTGCAGGCAATCCAGTGGTTAGTTTTCATCTTACCTGAAGGACTCAAACTAATGACAAATGTGCCAGTTCCTTTGCTAGAACTGCTTTCTAGAGCTAATGCTAGACATGACTATAGCCCCTGGACTTTTGAGTAGCTCTGAGGGGAACTTTGAACAACTGTCAACACTGTGAATATGACAAAATATCACTACATTTCATATGAAAAGTCTTTTCAGAGAAATGCTTCTGTAGATCATGCAGTGGAGTCATGCAGAATCACCATATAGCAGTAATTTATTGACATATCACAGCCTATGACTCTAATCTTTTCTGTGTTGTAGCATTGAGTATTGACAAGACTTTCTGTGTGTATGAGTACAAGGGTCATACCCCTATGTGTGAATTAGCTTTTAAGAACAGGTGACATCTTTGATAACCACAGGAAGTACACAACTCATTAGATGCTAACAACCGGAGTGTGGCATTTGGAAAGAATTAGCAGGGCCAGCAGGAAATCGTATACAGTGCAATGGTGATGCTTCTTTTCTCAGAGACATCATGTGAGAGCTTTTGCCTAGGAATAAGGGGGAGAACGTGATCAGTGTGTACTCTGCCAGCAATTGCACGAGCATCAGTTCCCTTCCACTAAAAGGCTTAGGTCCTCTTCCAATTCATAAAGGCAGAATCATCCATGTATGAAACTAAATGAGAGAAGAAATTCATTACATTTGTGGTCTGCCTACAGACAAATCAGGAGTACATTGTTACTGATAAGCATGTTCAGCTTTATCAGTTATAAAAAGCTAACATCAGAAGTGTGGTGGTTTGCAATGGCTGAAATCCATCTAGCTGCTCCTTCATTTTTCACTGCATGAAATACAGAATAGACCCTTTCAGATGTATCACACCTCCAAGAGTTTTCTCAGCTTATTAGACACACTCAAAAAGAAAATATCCATCATTCCAAACACACTTGTGCTTAACCATGCTTCATGGTCTATAATATACCCCAATTTTGCCTTAAAAACCTTATTAACTTCTATTCATAGAAGTTCATCAGACACCTGTTATAACAGAAGTATCCACAATAATAATATCAAATCTTTTAACAACAGCTTCCTTCATCCATACCAACGTGCAACTATTTATAGCTGACATGGATAGCAATTAAAATACAGTACAACATGGTGGACTTTATGTTCAGGCCAGGGAAGATAAGAGCAACCTCTGAAGTCTTCAGATTTTCAGCCAATGCCAAGGCAGTCATCCCTTCAATGCAGCAGTAAAGTTTCGCATTAAGTACTTTTTCTGCTAACCCGAGTTTCAGCAGTAGAGTGTAGTGGGGAGAACTGTAGACCATCAAGCAGAAAACAACCATGTGATGCTGTCTTAACTCTGATCTGAAACCCCAAATGCTAGCACAGCACTGCCATAATTTCCTGCTGAGTCATTCCCATGACATTAGAACCTGGGGTATAAGCATTTGAGCCTGGCTGTTTAGCCTGGAGAAAAGGACACTCAGAGGAGACTTCATCACTCACTACAACTTCTTGAGGTTGTAAAGAGATAGTTTTTGATCTCTTTTCCCAAGTAGTAAGTGACAGGATGAGAGGAAATCACTTCAAATTGTGTCAGGGAACATTTAGACTGGATATTAGGAAAAAATTTCTTCACAGAAAGGGTTGCCACCCACTGGAACGGGCTGCCCAGAGAAGTGGTGGAGTCACCATCCCTGGAGGCATTTAAAAGATGTGTAGGTGTAGTACTTAGTGACATGGCTTAGTGGAGGACTTGGAAGCACTACATTATCAGTTGGACTCAATGATCTTAAAGGTCTTTTCCAACATAAGACAATCCCATGATTCTGTGATTCCTCAAACTGGCTGCCTCAGATCCCATGAGATAGATACACAACAAGGACATACCACAAAGAGATGGATGAGTACGTTACACAGGCAAGTGAACTTTGATGTCTTCATAAGCTTGCTTTATTGGCTGGCTTTATAGATTTAATATATGAGAAAGTAGTTGCAGTAGACCAGGCTGGGAGGTGCAGAGCCTAAGCTTGAAAAGAAAATTGTATTTGGTAAATGATTAAAAAACCTGACCTGCTACTACCTGATATGTCAGTAGAAGTTAGCAGGTCTTCTTGTGAAATCCACCAACAGATGGATTAATTCTTTAAAACTGAGGGGCAAATATCTGAATTTATGCTGCATTTGCTCCCTCCAACCAATCTTTAACGTTTTGAACAGAAAGTTCATGACATTTTTTTTACCTCCAGACTCAACTTATCCTGGAAAGGAATGTAATAATTTACTTATAAGAATAACTTTGGATGCTTTTAAGAAGGAACACTTGCAAAGAAGCTCCCAAAGCAATAAATATTTGTATTACTGAAGATTTTTGTTTAAGAAAGATAAGACTTGACAAGATACATTTGATCCAAATCACAACTCGTATTTCAGTACACCATCTTTTAAGTTCTCCTATTCAAAAAGATGTCAACAACATATTGCTTAGAATCAAAACAGCCAAGTATTCCAACTCCTCTTGATAAAACAGAATAAAGAATGAAAGATTGGCAATATTACTTGAATCCACAGACTGTAGTAGCAGCATCCTGGTTAAGATTACCAGGCAAGGATACAGTATTGGTGAAAGTGGTTTTAAAATAGAGTCTATGCAGAAAACTGATGTTTCAATAACTACTGGCACTGAAATTACTATAAGGATTATTCTTGATATTTATTTAAGTGAAAATAAAGATGGGATTCAGCTCTCAGATTTAGATACTTGGATTAAGTTCTATTGTGAATTGGGCATCTATATTCCAAGTCATAGTCAATGGTTGTATAAACAACATGGTCATTGGAATGTAAAGTGCAGTTAAGATGACTAAATGTCTATTTTTGGATGAGCTGAATAGCTTGTTAGCTTCTGCTGGCTGTGTTGACTAGGTATCTGCTTTCTTGGACAGCAACTAACAAAAATACAGATTTCTGCACTAAGATCTTGGTGAATTGTGGAACAAGCTTTTAAAAACATAAGAAATATTTTGCATGCTGTGTGGAATTATGAAAACAACTGGGGATGTTCTCGAGTCAAATTATTGTAATGTGTTATCACAGGAGCACAGGCAGGTATTTAAGTGTCTTGCAGGAGTCATGCTTCTGGGCACTCATTGTGTTGTTTGACGTCACCTCACACCACAAAGAACACAATCCTTCATACATGATAAATTGTGAAGTAGTTACACTGGTTTGATGTATATATTCAAAAATCTAGACAACTAAGGCTTAATAATTCAATCTCTCAGCTTTAGATCTCATATGCTATTTTGTTTTGACACTTTATCTTCCAGAAGCAAACATTAAACAATAATGATAGAGTAAAAGACTGTTGGCTGGAAATAGATATCCTTGCCTATATGCTCATAATTCTTATTTTCAGCGGTAGTGGTACTCTGGGACTCAGACAAATAAGCTGGTACTTAAATTAGTGCTATACTCTCTATACATATGTAAGTGCATATGTTTGCATTGGAGTCCATCTGTAAAGCATTTCTGTGTCTGAGCAGGTTTGCAGAAGAGAGTTGAAGGAGCAGCATCAGGGGAAAATTCTGCAACAAGAGGAAAGATGTGAGTCTCTGTAGATTTTAAAGGCAGAACTCTAGGTAACTAAAGCATTTAATTATGCAAAGGCTGAGAAATTCAGGATTCTGACAATAGGTTTTCCCCTCAGTAAGTCTTGCAAAATCACTAAATTAGTAACTGCTACTGAATATTGACAATGTCAGTTTTTGTTTATTGACTTGCATTCAAACTAGACCTCTGACACTAGTTGAGTAGAACTATTGATCAGATATTTTTAAAGAGGACCATATGTTAATTTTTTGTAGTAACTTGAAAGAGCAACATAGAAAATGTAAGACTGAATTTCCCCACATCAGCATCTTTTCTAGGAATACAGAGAGAGATTAGTTTTTATGTCAGTGTATTAATTCCTATGTGCAGAACTCTGAGCAAGGTTTTCCATAGCTGGTGAATAAAGCTGGTTGACCCTGAAAATGACCAAGAGTCATATACTCAAAACCACTCAGCCTTCTCTAAGCTTTATCCCTCTGGCCCAGAATTCATATACTGGCATCGACCCACTAGTTCTCCTGTTACTGTACCTCCCACTTAATGGTGTCTCTCTTACATGTTCTTCACTCTCTTCAGTCACTCTTGATTTTAACTTAAAGGGATTGCTAGTCTCTGCAACATCTTTCCCTTGCCTACACCCCACACCACAGTCTGCATTCCTCAGTCTCTTCTTCAGCCTTCCTAGTTCCCCTCTAGGCAATTTTTCTGCACTTTACGAAGGGATATGATGTCTTTTTTCTTCTTGGTTTCCTTGGATCCATATATTTTACCATCACTCTATTTTTTTTTTCTTGCTACCTGCTCTCCAAAGTGTAGCTGTTCAGCTGGCTGAAAAATCAGCCACTTTCACTGAAGGTCCAAACTGTGAACTCATAGGCCAGACATTCAGAGCTCAGTTTAAGACAGTCCAAACAGCTTGTTTTTCTGACACTCTTAAACAATAAGCTCTTCTGTGCTGTTATTTTTTGTGTAGTGCTTTTTTATGACTTACGGTCTTTTATAATTCCAGTTCCACTGAACATCATTTGACATTGAGTGATAATAACTACATAGCAAGATGAGATTTTAAGCAGTGTTAGTTTTTTCTAGAAACTAATGAAGTTTGAGCACTGAATAAAGTCAGTGGAAAAAACAGACTGAACCCCAAAATTATTAGAATCTGAACCAAAACTAAAAGCAAAGACAGTATCTATGTAAAGAAAGAGGGCCCACAGTTTTATTATAAGAAACACATGATTGTCTTCTAAAGTACCTGTGATCATAATTAAACTCCCAAACCTAGAAAAAAAAGGTGTTAAATGTGCAGTAAGAATATCACTGCCAGAAACCATGAGACTAGAACATGATTAGTCACAGTGAAAGGAAAAAAAAAAGCTCCAGCCTTGTATTGTTTTTATCACTCAACATGAAATCAACTCCACTGCATTCAGAACAGCACCAAAGTTCCATGTTTATTATAAGATGAACAGATAAATGACTGACTAAAACTAGAGAGGGGTTATTTCTAATTGTTAGTGTGACTGGAAAGATGTTTTTGATCATCAGTGTAAGGAATGATAAAATTTACTTTAGTCTAATTTAATAATTATAGGTACATTAAAAATGTACCTCCTACCAAGTGGTGTTCCCACCTTGCAAGATACTAGTTTGGTACCATATTTTAAGGTCTTTCCTTGATGACAGCACTTCTACATGTGCAGGAGTACTACAACTGCTGAATTTCAGGCGTGCTTTGTCTCCTCTACTGCAGGGAAGTCCAGTTATCCCACTGGGCAATAGGAAATTCCCCTGGGGGTGTATGTAAGATGTGGGTGCACATGCTGATAGAAGTGGAGGCTCATCAACAGGACTACCTGTCGTACATCACCAAAACTCTGAGCTGCTGTGCTTTCACCTCTGTAAAGTCCATTCAGGGGAATTGGGACTGAATTTCACAAAGGATGCAGAAATGTTTGAAAATAACCTTGAGGTAATGCCCCGAGTAGCACCCCAAAAAAGGATATAGAGAATAAAGTCAAGAGAAAAAAAAATTTAGAAAGCAGCTTCAAAAGAACAAATCTCATGGCAATCTGTATCTTAATTACAGCCCCTGCCCATCAGATCATCTGTTTTGAAAGATTAAACTCTGTCAAATGATTGCTGTTAAAACTTCCCCTCTTTCTCATCACTGCGTATATCTACTAAGTCAAAAATTGTACAAAGCAGACCACATCTCGCATGAAATATCAAAGCTGTAGTGAAAGTTGCTGAATGCATTTCTAAGACAAGAAGGAATTTTAAATTGCAATATCCTTTAATGAAATGCCTTCTGTCACACCATGGACAATATAATCAATGCCTGAGATATAAAATGCTATTGAATTCAAGAGGAAATAATGTAAATGTGAACTCTTTGCCTTAAGTCTTTGTTATTCTGCTATATATTAAAACAAAACTTACATCGTAAGGAAATTTCCAAGGGAATGACAGGATACTTTATCATCCAAACTGAAAAAATGTTGCAACCATTAAAGCAGAAAAAGGAGGAAGAAGCAATTGTCCATATGTCACTATTGGTTTATGCTTTGCTCAGACTGGATTTTACAGTCTTTACTCATATTCCCTCTCTACATCTACATACTTTAATCAAACACTTAGTTTTAAAAATTCTTCACTGACTGCAAGCAAAAAAAAAATTACTCATGAACATTGCATGTTAATCTGGCACCTCTGTGGAGAGAATATGCCTGCATACAGTCATGATGTGAAATTTCCAAGAGGCAAATGTATTGGAATGCTTATTAAGACCAAATCTTTGGAAAAAGGAAAAAAAACATTGTCTCAAAGGGAGTTGTTCTCTCCCCTGTTAAGACTTCACTTCATTGTTCATTTGTTCCTGTTGGTGAGAGGATCTTTTGTTCAGCCTCTCCTCTGCTCCAAGGTGGCACAGGGAGGACAGGGCAGCAGCACCTCCCTGGGATGGCAGGTGGGGGTGGAGGCTCACAAAACCAGAGTAAACCAGACAGTGCCATTGTTCTGTTAACACTGACACTGCACTGGCCATTAGCAATATCCTAAGAAACTAGCAATATACTAAGGCAGAAAACCAACACAAAATCTTGAATATAAAGCTTTGCTTCCGTTCTGTCAGCACCTTGTGCTTCGGTGTCTGAATCTCTGAAAATGGTTCATGATCAAAATTTTAATACCAAGGAGTGGAGAAAGGAAGGAATGTAAATGTAAAGATGGGCTCTAAGAAAGCCCTCTGGAAGACAGATAAAGAAGAAAAATCCGTCCAATGGTATACTCCTTGCCACAGAGACTGGAAAGTAGGAAATGCAGGGTGTGGAACTGGCAGACTAGCATATAATACATACATGGACTTAATATATTCCCTTTGAGCACACTTAGACAGAACAAAAGTATGCTGAGCCCAGGTATCAGTGGACCTGCTGTCATGTCCTGGATGCTGGCTATCACACATTGCATCATCCAACTCTATGGCACAGTAGCTTTTTGTTGCCCATTTTCAAAAAGATTTGTACCTCCAGACATGACAGAGAGGATGAATTAGACCGAATCTCAGTTTCTCTGCACTGTCTGCTGTTCCTGTGTATTTAAGCCATGAACAGCATGATGTGCTGATTCACTCTATAGAAATGCTTTATCTTGCTCCAATACAGCTGTGTGGTAGAGGGGAGTATGGAGCTAGATAGTAGGAGCAAGTCAGACATATGTAAGTCCACAATGCCCTAGTGATGGCATTGTGGTTTAAGAGTTCTATTAAAAAATATATACTTTTTTAGTGTTTTATTTTATTAGTTGCAGCTAAATTACAGTGAGGTGAGGAAGGATTCAGGAAAACCTTTAAATTGGTATGTAAAAATTACAGTTTGGATACAGTTGTATTAAATTTTTTTTAGTTGCATTATAGAAGAAATAGGAAGACAGCTGTGCCTTCTAGATGCACGTCATACACTGCTCTATGTCTAGATGATATCTACAACTGTCTGGGTATCTGTCTGTAAACAGAGAAGCAAGCAATAAGAAAAACGCCTACAATCATGGAACTTATTTTTATAGTGAAGGACACTTGTTCTCTAGAGCTGTATAGAGCAAAACCCACTTAGGATGGGCTTGATTTCAGTTCTCTTTGGTCACTGAAAGTCTGTCACCTAATGCACAATAGGTGGGTAAACTTGACCTACAGTTGAGATTTTTCCTCTCCTAAGACTGGACACCTAAATTTTAAATGATATAGAGCTTGTGAAAATAGTTTTTCTTGACTAAATAAAATATTTAATGAAAATATTCTTACAACTTTACAAGAATGAGAAGAAGCATCATGAAAGAAAGGGCCAAGGGGCTACTTCTACTCACTTGAAAACAGTAAGAAACCAGACAATCCCCTCCTGACTACAATAAGGATCCCTCAGTAATTGGGTATGAAAGGAGTGAGGTTATGATCAGTGTCTTCTGGTATTTCATCTGAGTGAAGAAGAAAGAGTGCACTATTTCCACAGTAAAAGATTCTATCAGTGCCAGTAGCAAGACTGGAGCACCTGATGGTGCATCACTCATTTCAGTGTTCTCTGTGTCTCCTCCCCAGTACTGGCAGTTTTACTTCATTAGTAACCTAGTCTCTGGATATTGAAATGTTGGTGCATTTCCAAACCAAATTCATTTAGTTGCAGTATTTAATCTGGTATATCAAATAACTTTTTCTTTTACAGTTGATAAACAGAAGTAAAATTAATTTTTTCTTGTAGGTAGAGAACTTTTCAAAAGTTCAAAGGCTTGTTCTCTGCATATTCATATCTTGTGATATGTAATTTTTTATTTTTTTTTGATATGACTGAACCTTTTGTGCATAGAATTAGTGAATTGCTTTGTTTTTGATCACTGCTGATTCATAAGCATTCAGCAGGTTTTCTGTGCTTTGTCGTTTGCATGGTGTTTCTTTTTTGGATGGTTTTGATATGTTTTCTAATTCGCTTCTCTTGCATAACTCACTGTTCAGTTCCTGCAATTTGTCCTTGGAAATAAGGTGGACTTGCACTTGTTTAAAGGACATAATAAAATGACAAGGAAGAGACATGGGAAGAAAAATTAAGAAAATTCAATGGACAGGCCTCTTGACCTGTCATGTTCTTTGTTAGTGTTTATGAATAGAAGTCAGATTATGGTTATTTTTTTCCATTTCATTTACTTCAGACTCTGATAATTTTCTTCATCTGTACATGCTTCCTAGTGAAATAAAAGACTACTAGTATGAGCTGAAATCCTTAAGTAACTGTGTCCTTTTAATATGTCTTGGTAAATCTGAGGTTGGCACTATTCTGCCAGTAACATCTGTGAAAAACAAAAAAGGGGGAGTTGTCCATTTTCAAATAATTTCCAGACCTATTTACTGCTTACATACTAAATGGACAGTGTCATGAAGGGAATATTTTAAATTAGAGTTTGTTCTTTTGTCATATGGTGTCACAAGTGAGACTGGGAAGGATCATTTTAAATAATAATCTAATCATTTAGACATCTTTTTTTCACCAGACAGCTGGACACCTTGAAAGGCTCAGCAGTAATGAACAAACAGGTATCTTCTATATCATAGCCCTAGCAGTGCTGAATGAAGAGTACATCTTTTTTACCTGTTAGAAATAAGACACGCTTTCTCTGCAGTTGATCGTCTGGCAGAGAAAAATGTTGTGCTCAATTTGTCACCATTTTCCATTAGTTTTTGCTTACCTGCTACTGAGTAGCTGTTCAGAGCTGGAATGGCTCCTGGTGCTACTCTCCACTGGAAGCAGAATTTACAGGAGTGGAAAAAAAGTGTGGTGATCACAGTAGCTGCACAGTACAGACTGGCCAAGCTGGAATGATTCCAGTCATATTGTGCTTCAATCAAACATGTATATGTATGCTTATGTATGTACACATACACACACAAATGGTTTTGCATCAGAAAAACCCTGCTGAAATAGAAAAGCCCTGGGCATGCAGATCAAACTGCTAGTCCTAAAATTCTAGTTTCCTAAATTTGTGCTGGAAGGTTACTGCAATTTCTTTTTCAGCTATCTGTCACATCCAGCCTCATTTCTAAGCATTTCTAACCAGCAGAGCCAAACAATGACAGAAAGTTGTAAGGGCAAAGCAATTAACACTTACCCCCTTGGAAAGAGAAAATACTATTTTATCAGCACGACCCTGTTACTTGGGCAGCAGCCACAGCATTGCAGGGCCAGTGCTGCTCTGAGCCAAGGCTGTAGCTGCAAGAGCATCCTGGGAGAGACAACACTGGAGCTACTTACTGCTGGAAGAATGAGCTGAATGAAAATGGGCAGCCTACTTTGGTGAGGAGGCAGGTGGTTTTATTGAAATGTGTGTACAGCAACATTTGTGAAAGGGAGAGATTGACTTACTCATGGCTGGAATAAGTTTATTCAGCCTTTGATGGGCAAACTTTTGTCCAGTGCATTATTCACTGGTATTATACAAGCAGCATTGGAAAAAGTATGTTTAGTCATACTGTCTTGAAACAGCAGAATGGTGGATTTGATCCAACAGTTGAGAATGAATGGGACTATGTGAATTGTCAGAAACCTTCCTGCGTGTACTGGATCTGAGGGTCTATAATAAACACAGCTCATCTAGCTTTCAAATAATTATTTTTTTCATTTAAGAAATGTGGCTAAAATATTATTACAGCAAGTTTGCGGTGAAATAAGGTTTTCTGATTTAGCCATTACCCGTGAACAACAATTTAGAGATAATTCAATATTAAATTAGCTATTGTGCAAGTTAAGTGAAAAAAATTGCCCAGAATAATCTTCTAATCATATATTGAAGCTTAGAGCTTTGCTTTCTAAAGTTTTTATAAATCTGTCTGAACAGATATATAAAAGTAAACATTTATAATAGAGCTGCAAGCAAGGCCCAAAATGCAGCATTCATTACTGTGCCATAATAAATAAATCCACTATTGCAGTACTTTGCATGATAACTGTGGATTTTCTACACATGGATTTGATTAATAAAAATAACAAATTTCATTAACACACTAGAATAGCAGTGTTTTTTACAGTTTATGGTTAAAATTGTCCCTGCAGAAACAATACTTCTATTGCTAAAATGATTGCTACATTCAAAGTACCTAACACTAACTACATCAGCAAATACAGAGGCATTGCAAAGCATCTCTGAGGGGAACTGGCGTAACACCATTTTGGACACTTTTACATCCAGTCATACATGCCTGATAATTCCTGTCCCTTCTTTTCTACACCCTCCTACGACAGACTCCTGGGGCTGCAGGTTAATCTGGAAAAACTACGTTCTGCCATGTTGCCGGATGCAATAGTAATGGAAACCTGAACACATTTCATACACATCTGTAAATATTGAGGAGGAGTTAAGCTCCTGACTCACACATCATATGTTCAGTTCTTTATAATACTGCAATTTGAAAATCCACCTACCCAAGCTGATGAATCATTCAACTATTCTTTCTTTATAGCCCAGACAAAATTTAGTAGGAGGCTCTCTCAATGGTTCTGTGAATCAGTAATTTTTTTCCCTTTTGTTGCCAACGCACTAATTTAAAAATGAAAGATCTAATAGAGTTTTGTAGGTTAGTGTGTGAATGCTGACTAGAAGCACTTGGTCACAATGATATTGCTGAGGTCCGCTACCACAAACTGTAACAGAACTGCTTGCTGGTTTTGTCTCTGATTGAGATGGTGTGTTTTCAGTGATAACGACTACACATCTCCTTTACTGTGCACTACTGTTGCCTTAGCTCCTGAGTCAATTTTTATCAGCATTGTGCTCTTGATGCTAACAATGCCTCAGAGATATATGGGAGCTGAAGACCCATCCCAGAGAGTGCCATTCGAGGTGGTGGCAAGGCAGAAGAGAATGTGCTGCAACTCTCTCAGCTAAATAATATGTTCACTGTCAGGTATATCAGTTGGGATTTTATGGTATTTGGTGGAAATAAGAGAGGTAAAATAATCCTCATGACACAGTTAGGTAATTTGGACAGTAAGTGGTGAATTGGGAGAGCCACACTCAGATCTCAGGTCTGTCAGCTTCAAACTAACAGCTCTTCTATAACACAGCAGAGTCCTGAGTCAGATCCTGTATACCCTAAATGATAGTCCTAGCTAACTGGCCAGTAAGACCCACCACAGGCTAAGAAACAGGTATTTTGAAATGTCTGGTTTTGTGGAAACTTTTGGTGTAGTGAAAGCAGAAGCTAAATCCCAGAATTTACTCTCAGATGGAGCCAACAAGTGGCTCAAGCCCCACATGTCTTCCCCTGCCTTGGTGTAAATCAACAAATGTTGAAGACAGTGGTGTTACTCTATACTACAACCAGTGTANTAAACAGCGCAAGTGCTTACTGCTCATGATTAAGTAATACTGAAGAGAAGAAACTGTCTTGCCCTGTTTCACAGTCGGACAATACCACTGCACACATTGTCACAAAAACTGTAAGCAACCACAATGACTTCTATCCAGACCTTCTTTCTCTTAAGACATCTGCCACATTTCACGGGCTAGTAACAAAATACACGTTTTGATTACCAACCGGATTCTCTCATGAATGTTTTGACAGCCTATTTACATTAAATGTCTCATCATTAAAATGAGGGTGAGAAAAATGCTCATCAGTTTGTTTTGCACCAAGAACATTCATTAAGGCATAGAAACAAAGGTCAGCTGAAATTCTGAACTTCACTTTTAAAGTATTCACTGAGAAAGGAAGATGTATGAAAATACATGGAAATATACTAAAATAATAACAGTGTGCTAAAGATACAAAATTTCAGAAATTACTTGCAACATTTCTAAGAGTTTTAATTACAAGAAAAATGACTGTTAAAATGCTTACCTAGATTTTGTCTTGCCCAGTTTCAGTAATACAGAACACCCATCTACCACTGAACCTCAGATCAGAGAGCTTTCATATGGACCCTCCCTCTTCGGAAAGTTAGGCCATACTTTTTATTGGTTCTTTATTGCAAAAGCATGAGGTAGATCTAGTAGGTTGGGATGAAAATTCTCAATGTATTTTGGAGGAATTTGTTTATAATGGACACAATTTACTCAGGTCCATGAAACTCACATCCAGCTATGGTATACACAGAAAACTATTTTTATATTCAGATCACTGCATATCAGGAAGGAATATCCTGAATTTAGCCTAAAAAGAGAAAAACAGAGACTCAAGACCATAATCTTTTTAAATTTGTAGTTTCTGTGTAAACATAGAGAAGTTACCTTGATGATTCAGTTAAATCCCAAGTTGTTTAAGGAAAAGAAAGTCTGATGCTTGACACCTTTTATTTTTATCATGAATGCTATGATTGCCAGCTGTAAAGCAGTAAGAAAAACAAATTGTTGTAATCTAAGAAGTGCAGAATGGATTCACCATCTATCACTATTCCAGTTTATTTCTGCTGTTTCCTTTATTTCCCTACCTCTCTTCCTCCTTCTGACCTTCAGGCGGATTCTGCAAGTAAAGACATTATTCTCTGCCTTTGAATTTGTGATCTTTTCCTGATGTTGTGCTAACATTTTTGTGTTTTGGAACATTAGGGTCCTAAAGAACTAAAAATAAATTAAAAGCAGCTAGGATGCTATTATAGGTTGTATTTAGTGTCTAAAGACCAAGTGAAAACCATACAGCATAGTATGAGATCAGAACACGGAAAGGGTAGTGTGAGAAGGATATGGGGCTACTAAATGGCTGAGGGCAGAAAGAAAACACAGAAAAACCTTTTCAGAGCCAAATTCCACACATGGATAACAATGAAAACTTTTCAGAGGTTTTGATAAACAAAACCATGTAATCAGATATGTGATAAAATTCCTCTTCTCTGTCAAAAGAAAGCAGCCTGTCCCTCAAATGAAATTCACTCACCTGTGAATGATGTGGTATCTCTGTAAATAATCCAGGGAAAGTGCCAGCTCACAAATGTACAGCTTAACAGTTCCTTCATTGAAGTGGACATTCTGCTGCAAATGGTAACGCAGGTCACCTCCAAGTAAAAGATCAACCACCATGAACATGTCTTCTTCATCTTGGAAGGAATACCTGGAAGAAAGAGTTACAGATGAGATCTCAGGGTTGGTGATGCAGCCACAGCTGTGCTCTGGAGTAGCTCTCAGTAAGTAGATCAACTAGATCTGTTCATGGTAATTTCGTGATGTGCTCAAAAGATGTATACTGAGTTCTCAGTGCTCCTGTCCAGTCCTGAAGCTGGATTTTGGTTGTAGTGAGACCTTCTGCATATTCAAGGCAAGCAGAGCTTGAACTACTGCTGTACTACTATCTTGTTTAAACTATAGATTACCATCTGAATATTAATAAAACATATTTCAAATACATTTCAGGTTTTAAAATTTTTAGATAATCATATACTCATTCAGTTGCCAAAACGGCTTACTAAATAGCAGAAATAAAATGGAAGGTCTTGAAACACACTTGATATTCATACATGTACAACTGGAGCTCAGTGCCTATGGAAAGTACCCTGGCAGGATTGAGAGCTGCTCTCCTAGGAGTATTTTCCAAATTCAATAAGTATACACAATGTTCTATGAGCTGAGTATTTTCTACAGCTTGAAGTGTAGCTCCAAATTCAATAAGAAATAAAACTGGATTTTTCCTGCCTAACAGTACGTATTTTTTCAGCCTGAAACTTACATCTTATAAAATTACAGAATCTTTGTGGTTACTGACTGAATTCTTCTGGACCCTTTCCCAAAATTGTCTGTTGAATGCTCTGCGGACCAAATTCCATTATCATTTAAATCCTGTAAATACATAGGTATAGCCAGCCAAAGTATAGTATATATATATATTGTGCTTGGACAGGCAGGAATTTCCATGTGTTTCTACTTACCTTGACTATGCTGCCACTGCTTTGTTTATTTCTGTTCTGAGTAAACTGGCAGAAAAGCTCTGGTTTTCATTTATGAATGCAACAGTCTAAGATTTCGTATTTTAGATGTCCCAAATGGGGATACCTTATTCCTAATATGAAGTCCCTCTTAGAAACTGTTTTAGAATTAATTCTGATGCAATGTTTTATTAGTTTATACCAGTTGTGGATATGAACTGCTAAGAGGTGATCCACATGACAGTGCCTCTTCCATCACCTTTTTTCCCATGAGGTGTGTAATATATGTTGGCTACAGGCGTGATTCAGTTCTCCCGAACTGTAAAATATATTCTAAGGAAATGAAAAAGAGTGAACTTCCACAAAAAAATCTGTGCCCACCCTCCCTCCTAAAGGTAGAAAAGTCTACCTCATATTATTTTAATTGACAGTTATGTACTGTTTCACTTTCATTGCCGGGCTTGCACTTTCTGAAATGAGGCACTGCTTAGAGGTTGTCACAGATGCTTAGTTTTGAATTTAAATGTTATCTATTCTTTCTGAACACAGTTCTGAGAAGCAAGGGTCTCCAGGTACTCTGCTCTTCTTTTGCTTTCTGTATGCTTGCCAAATGACAGGAAGGAAAAGGCATTTTATTTGTGTTATGCTTATTTCTCAATAAGAAAAATTTTTGAAGCAAAATAGTAAAGTAGGTGACACATGGTGTCTGCTCACCTCCAGAGACTCGGAAATTCATAACACACACGTTACAAAACCAGAAAGCTTCAGTTATATTAAAATGACTCTAAATGTCGCACATAACTGAGCCTGGAGCAATTGCAAAAGGAAAGCTTAAATATGTAGTTATATATAAGATTTTTTTTTTTTTACAATGCTGTTATTTTACATGAATTAGTAGCATTGAACAGATGTAATGAGATGTTATTTTTTTTCTTCAATTACTGCTTGAGTAAAGCGTAGACTTTGTCTCATTCCTTTAAATATTAAAAACAAAAACAACAAACAAACAGCTAAATAAAACAAAACAAACAAAACAACAACAAAATGAAAATTACATATTGAAACCTCTACTTATATGTTAAATACTGTGTCTAATCCAGTACTAAAGGGCTGTCCTGGTGTCTAAAATTATATGATCACACGTCAGTAGAAATTGTTCTCATGCAACTCTGTTGTCTGGAAGGAAAATGTCCTGAGTCATTTTTTCAGTAATTCAGCCACCATAAGGCAGAGGATCAAGACACAGTAAAGAGTGATTACTGTGAATTTTCTTTTAAATCAATGACTATTCCCTTTTCTGGGAAAATTATAAGCATGTTTCAAAGTGTACCCATGCATTCTTAGTGTAGATAAAATAGCCATCTGAACAATCCAGGAATAAATGTGAAATCTTGGCCACATCCAGGTAAATGCTAATACTTGATAGAATTAAGTTTTCACTCCAGTAAATTTACCACATGGTAATTCTGTGATTTGATCAAAAGATGTATACTGAGTTCTCAGTGCTCCTGTCCAGTCCTGAAGCTGGATTTTGGTTGTAGTGAGACCTTCTGCATATTCAAGGCAAGCAGAGCTTGAACTGCTGCTGTACTACTATCTTAATTTAACCATAGATTATCATCTGAATGTTGATAAAACAGTATTTGAAATACCTTTCAGGTTTTTAATTTTTTAGATAACCACATACTCATTCAGTTGCCAAAATGGCTTACTAAATAGCAGCAATAAATTCACTGCTCTTGGACTTTCAGGGACTCTCTTTGGCATCTCTGGGAATCAAGGTTGGGATGATGAGAGATGGGTTTTGTTCAGGTTCTTGTCCAACTTGTTAGTGACTTATTGGTCTCCTGTTAGTACACCTTGTCTCCCAGGTAAACGTATTAAGGTAAATGCAATCCTTAAAATAGATCTACAAGGCTTCCAGAGGTGATCAACCTCTAGAACAAAGTGTGCTAAATCCAAACAGGAAAAAAGAAAAAAAAAAAACAGGAAAAAATCCCAACAAAACTAACCTGAAGATATTCAGAAGCATGGCCAATGCTTGCACTCATCAGCTTTCCTGCACTGGACACTTTTAAGATTCAAATAGTGCTCATCCATCTTGTCCAGACTGTGCTTTTTCTAAGAAAGCTTGGACCAGATGAACCTTGAGGCCATTTCCAACCAGTTACTCTGTGATTCTGATTCTTTAATTCTATGATCTGTCACAAAATGTGAATGGAGCACAGGCTAGTTTCATTCAGTTGTTGAAGCTAGAATGATGCACACCAAGATACAGCTCTTGAGGAACTCTGTACATCCTCTCTAATGTTCTCCTCTTTCACTTGGAGACAGATTTTGCTTTCATTTATACTGATACACGTGGTAACTCTGTTGATCCTGTTGAAAGTGGTGTTCATACTGGTATAATTAAGATATAAGATGTATAGCCCCAGTTTGAAAGAACAGATATTTCTGATGGATATGTTCAGAACATCAGCAGATATTTCCACCCACTTGATATCTCATCTCACACACGTCATTATGCTAATCATATGCACATAGACATGGTTTTACCTGCACAGTTGATCCAATTGGGTTAAAGCTGCCTGGAGGTTTTTTCTTCAACTATCTGGATGAGAACAAAGGGCAATTAAAGGTGTTGTAACACCATTCTAAGGGATTTTCTGAAGGTTAAATGAGTTCCTCTCAGTGAAATCATGTGTCTGTGACCTAGAGATGAGCTTGAATATGGCAAGCAGCAGAAGACCACTAGAGCTGATGGCTATTCCACTAAGTAGCTCCTGCAGCTGCAAATTTCTAAGCTACTGAGTGCAGAGCAGGAGTTGCTCCAGGTCGTACTGTCCACCTGTTTGTTGCTCCTGCTCTTAGTTAAGGACTCACGGGACTTGGTGTACCAACTCCTGACCAGTTGGCTTGTCATGGTCACAAACAGTCTAGTCCTCTGTCTCTCTCCCTTACAAAAATGACAGAGTAAATTACTTGGAGTAACTTCTTGTTTGTTTGTTTGTTTTCTTTATTTTTCAAGTAGTGTCATGAACCAGTCACAGGAAAACTCTTCTAATTGCAGAGATAATCTCTGCTTTCTCTTGCTTGAAGAAAAGTTGCAATGTACTAGAATTGGATTTCTTCAAATTAAAAAAAAAATAATCATGCCCCTAGCAACAGTGAATTGGATTTTTTATTATCTTCAGACTGGAAAATAAACTACCATTGAACAAAATCCTCCATGGAAACAAATTTAAACAAAGCAATTTCTGATTAAGTGATATCTGTTTCCATATTCGTATATGTATATTTGTTTTAATAATATCTTTTTTTTCCTATTTCTATTATATTTGTATTTATTATTTGTGTCTGTCTCTTCACTAAAGCAGTTACAAATAAATTACTGAGATAATTTTTCCTCTTTGCATTCCTTCATCTTGGTTAGCTACAGTAATTTCTCATTGAAATCCTGCCAGATGAGGCACCCAGTATCCAGAGTTCTTGTTTCTTATGTATTACCTGTGGAAAAGGACATGGTGATGGATATTTTATATTTTACTTTAATTTAAGAGTAAAAGCACATTACAAAAAAATGCACCATTAATCCTAACCCAAACTTCATAAATCTGAGGTAATCAGTTGAAACAAGATATGCACAGTTCAGACATTCAAATAACACCTCTGCTCTGTACTGAATATGATAAATGATTAAGTCCTGGTAGCTTCTAATTACAAATTACAAATTCAAAGAAGGAGCTTTATCCAGTTTTCCCCTGATACCATTAAAGGGAGAAGGTAATTTTTTAGTGACGCAAAGCCTGTAGTGATTGTATTATTACCTCTGGCAGACCATGAGGTTGGTCTAGTTAGGTTAGTCTGGCTTCTGAACCCAAGCTAGAATCCTTTTCAGTGTTGTCTGAATGTACTGGCTTTTCTGGGAAACCTTAACTCCATTTACAGTGCTTCACTGGTGTTGCAGGCTTGAGTGTTCTGATAGGGTTTGAATTACTCAAGTTACCACTAACCCTGTTCAAAGCCTAAACAAATAGACTGAGACAAGTGCCTATTTTGCATCACTGGTCAGCCTCACTTCAACTCCTAGGAAGGTGATGAAGCAATTAAGCCTAATCATTTCTAAACATGTGAAGGACAAAAATATAACTGGGAGTTGTCAGCACAGATTGACAGAGGGGAATCTCCTGAAGTTCAGGGAAGTGAAATGTGCACCAGAGGAGGAACAACCCCATGCACCAGTACATGCTGGGACTGACTGACTGGTTGGCAGCTTTGCAGAAAAAGATCGTGGGTTCACGCTCAGCCATCAGAGGTGTCCACCATGCTTTGCAACTCTCTTCAGTGACTCATTAATAAAGTAGTATTTAAATTAATGATGAAATAAAGGCAAATAAATCAAATGAGTAATAAAAGAAATAAAATGTTGGCTGGCTTTTTTTTACAATGAGGATGGTGAAACACTGTAACAGGTTACTCAGAGAGGTGACAGAAGCCCCATAGCTAGAAACATTCAAGGTCAGGTTGGATGGAGCTCTGAGCACCTTGATCAAGTTAAAGATGTACCTGCTTACTGCAGGGGGGTTGGACAACATGACTTTTAAATGTCCCTTGCAGCCCAAAGTATTCTATGATAAGTGCAGCCAGCTAATGTGCATGTGGGATGTAATGCAGGTGAGGAGAACGACAGGAGGGTTTGCTCTGGAAGCCAGAGAGCAGGTGGCTGCCCTGCTGCATCCTGCCACCCAGTAAGCACCTGGAGCAACTCCTTTGATGGTACTGCTGTGCACATTGTGCAGACAGGAAAGAAGCACCATGGCCATGGGGACTGTTGATTTTGTGAATTCCTACTTGCCCAGGCCTGAGGCTGCCTCCTGTGGGAGAACTGTGTGGATTCGTCCCTGCATAGAATCGGCTGTGGAGAGCTGGATGCAGAGAGTTGGCCTCAAAGAGGTGGTCATGCAGAGCTGGCCACAGAGTGTTGTCCCATTCTGGTCAAACATCAGAACAGGTTGCCCAAAGAGACTGGAGTCTTTGTTTGGAGAGATACTAAAATCGCAACTGGGAAATCTGCCTTGGGTGATTCTGCTTGAGCTGGGGTGATTAAATGAAATCAAGAGGACACTTCCAAATTAAACTAAACAATCCTGTGATGTTTTCATTACAGCAGATAACTGATTGTCTCTCTCTGTTGGCTAAATACAGTAAAAGGAATGCTGAAGAACAGGTGTTTGTCTTATGGAACATTTCCTGTTTCCCTTCCCTCTTTCTCATAACCTCATTATTTGAGGTTCATAATACTTCATTTAGTGGAAGCTTTTTTTAAAAAGAAATTAGTTACCAACATTTCTAAATTGAGGTAAGCACTAATTACTAAACAAAAATTTCAAACAGACTGAAGTTTCATAATATTTAACAATAAGGTTTTGCTGGGGAAACAGCAGCTATTGGAAAAAGGCTGATAGAGGTCTGTGCTCACACTTTAGTGGAATCCACAATTCAGTAATCAAACTTGTAGATTTAAACAAACGATTTTCAAATCCTTTCTATTTTTAACTTCAAACACAATTCTGTTTTAGAGACAATTTTATAAGAGTCTTTTTTTTTTTTTGGATTTGGGAAGCAAAGAATCATCAAAGTTGCAGCACTCACCACTAAGCTTCAATCATAACAAAATATAACCTTCAGCACATAAAAAATGCTGAGAGAAAAACAAAAAGAACACATTTTGGAGTTAACAGGTATATCTTTGCTTTATCAGATCTTAGACTGCAATGATCATGTACATCTATCTGTGTGCATGAGACACTGCATAGGTTGAGCAGCTTAAAATAGTTTTGCCTTCTTATTTATTTAGGCATGAACAAGGTTTTCCTCTGAGCTACACAAAACCCTTCATTTTTCCTTTTATGTGACCTGGAAAAGTCAGGTCAGACTTATCTTGCACATGTACACCCTCTGTAGATAGCTGTCTAACTGGAACTGGACAGAATTGCAGTTACATACTTTCCTCTGCCTGACTTTGCTGTAGACTAAAACTTCTGCAATTAATGGTTCATCTTCTTTTTGCTTTATTAGAAATAACCAGCCACTTTTCTGACAGTTTCTCACAGAATCACTTCCACTCCAATACTACTGCTGGTGAGTAAAACCAGCCACTCAAAAGGTTTCACCCAAGCAGCTCCTCCTATTTTCTGTAAACAAATGAGTTAATTTAAAACTGCAGTGCTGTAGCTTAATGCTTTCAATCACATGCAGATGCATCTTAACATTTTCAGTGAAATCAGACATTCCTCTTAAGTATGATTGTTGGAAGCATGGAATATTTGAAAATTAATAAGCTCAATATTGCTGATAAACATCTGGTGACTAGAACAGACATGGAGGCCAGGTGAAGATCTGATGGTCTGTGACATCATGGGACCAAGGAGGAACATGGAGTGGGGTGGAGACCATTCAATTCCATTCTCCTGCTTATCACAGCATTTATCTGCTTCTCACAGAAGTTCCCAAGGAAGTTATGAATGTTTTGCACCACTGCTAAGGCTGACCACGAGGAACAATGGCTTTACCACAGTCCCACCCCTGCACTTTGCACTGTAGTAGGTAATAAGGTATAAATATGATCCTTATTTCTGACCTAACCTTGGGACAAGAATTCAACACCAAATTATAGGGACAGATCACGAGGTTTGTCCTCTGCATCCTCCCAGAAGGTCTGCCTTTTGATAAGATTTGCGACCTTGGCTATTTTGAGTCCTTTCCCAGGAAATCAAGCTTGTGATTACAATTATACTTTAGAGCTATATAGCTAGTCTGCAGCTTAGTGCATTTATCACTGCAATCTTAAAGAATCTCTATATGTTGCATAAACCATATAATAAAACATATGTTGAATAAACCATATAATTTGTGCACCTGACTGCTTCTTTTGAACACAGGCAGACCTACAGTAGACAGACTGTTCGTGCATCTCGTGTTGGACCTGCAGTCACATCAATAATTGGTCCATCTATTAAGAGATAAGTGCAGCTTCCCTTAGTCCTTCTAATCTCTGAGGACTGGCTATAACACAAGGGGATTCATCTCTTACTAAATTTGTCCATCACTACATGCAACAAAACATACTCCATTTTTCAATTGTGAACATATCTAAAATGTTAAAACAAATTAAGCGAGTTGGGCCAAAACACTTCTCACTCTGTTGAACCTTTACTACCTCATTTCAGACTTACCTCATTAATTATCATACAAGTTATTTTGCAAGATTTCCAAGCCCAAAAGATGAAGCAAAAATCTGAATAGTAATGTGAAGGATGTAATGCAAAGCAAATCAAATTTATTGTCTCTCTGTTCTTTTAACAGAGGATGGAAAGCTGCTTTCAGTTTCAACTTAAAGCTAATTTTTTCCCCACAAAAATCAATTCTTCCGGAAGGAATCTAAGATACTGTGATTTAAGTGTTCCCCAAGCAGCAGGAGCATACATGAAACAACCTTTTCTTTTTACTGTTATTTTTCACCCTTCCGACAGTTCTAAAAGAAACATTGGAAACCACAGAAATAAAGAGGTTATAGTTTGCTTTCTAGAACATTATTCATAAATTCAACTGGTCAAGAATCCAACAATTTGAGTTTCATAGAACTGATTTTGACCAGACTACCTTCAGGTATGTTATTAATGTGCCTTGGGTTAGAACAGTAGCTTCTCTAGGGTCACTGTGTAGTAAGTAGACAGTCCTGATTAAAGGTGTGTTAGCTACTCTCTAGAGATTCCCTCTTTTTCCCAATGTTTACAGCAGTAGCCCAAGAGAATGAAGCTGACATCTCAAGTCAGCTGGGAAGAATTCAGGTCTTCTAAAGCTTGTCTTTTCTGTTTTGGGAAGTCCCTAATATGATCAGTGCATCATAGTCACATATACATTTTGACTGCTATAGAAGGGTTGATAAATATGACTGACAGTGAACATTTTTTGTTTGATCAGCAAAGGCAAATATAAGGTATCACTTATGACTCATGTTTATCTTACAAGTGCTGAGTTCCTTCCTTTAACTGTGGTGCCTATCTTGCTTCTGATCACTTAATTGATTTTACATTTAGTTCCAGAAAAACAGACCTTCATGCATTCCCATGGAAAAGAGAGGAAAGATATTAAGTTGCAAATCCAGTATGTTATGATGCATAATCTAGGAAAAAGGCAAATAATGAAAACTTCCCTAATTTTCTGTCTCTGTTCCTCAACCCCTTCTGAAGAAGCTTCTGGTTAATGATCAGTTTCATGTAAATGACATCTTATTCTTTAACAAGAACAAGATTTGCTGCAAGAAGATATAGAAAGAGTGAGGACCCCTTTAGGTTAGGGATCTTGAAGTAAGGGAGATTCTTTAAGGCAGTTATAGGAAGAAGCAGGCACTTTCCCTGTGCTTTTTTTTTTTTTTAATCTTTTTTATATTTTTGTCTCTATGTTAGTACTAGCATATTAGTGAAACCTAAAGGAAGAAAAGCTGCTCAAAAATCTCCTCTGTTTAAGACATCTCACATATCATGAAAAGTAATTGAGTTGGCACACATACTGTAGTTATCAGACACACAGCTGGTCACAAAGTAACCTGCATTGGTTCACACCACTGTAGGGATGAAGGCTAGGACATATCTATGGTTATTTCTCAGCTGGCAGCTGGTTAAACTAAATTACCTCAAATACAAGCAGTCAGATAACCAAACCCCAAGATTCTTAATGCTGTGTTCTACGGCAGTTCTCGTGCCATAGGAACAGAGGGGCTTACATTTGTATTTTGTGAGTGTGCCACATGTTTATGTGTTGAGGATTTATGAGCAAGGAATGGACATGTGAGCAATCCGGCCTATTTAGCAGAGGAAACCTAAGCCCCAGTCAAGGACACTCGGAGGAGAAAAGAAGGGAGTAAGTGAACGGAGCAGGCAACTCCCGAATGCTGAGAAGCACATGAGAGATAAGAGACCACTGTACGCCGCATACCACCGCTCTATGCTGCTGTACACTTTTTGCTTGCTTGCTGCACCAGTTAAGAGTGAGCTTACATTAATTAGCCAATGATAATGTTACAAGAAGCATAAACATAGGGGCGATGATTATATAAACCACACCCTGGAGCTAATAAACTGGCATTCACCTGATCATATTGGTCTGCGTGTGATTGTCCGACATTTATGTCCCTTCCTTTTCTTAGCATGTCAAGTGAAAAGTATTTCCTCAGAAGAACTTTTGGGTCTTTTTTGTTTTCTAAAAGACACAACACTGTAAACACTATATTAGTAAAGTTCTTCCATGCTCTCAGTGGAAAGAGAAGAGGCTTGATATAGTCCTCAGATCTTGGTGAAGACTGTATGTCTAAAGAAGAAAGAAAAAAAAACCTTTTTGCTATGTTACTTTGTCCATGTTTATACCATGAATTAGCCAAATCTCTGCGTAAACCAGTGCACTGTACGACAGGCCAAGTCTTAGGAGAGCATCCAGGCGAATGGCAGCCACGGCTACGATAGGTCATCCTTGCATCATCCTCCAGACAGAGCACCTGGCACAAATATACCTGTAAGAGTGGATAGGCTTCTTAGACCTCTCTGATGAAGAATGGGAATTTATGATCTCATCATGTGAAAATAATAACAAACTCTAATTCTGCCTGTTCTCTTTGTTTAAATTTCTGAGAATTAGTTTCAATGATTCCTTCATCTTTATCCATTATAAGTGCCACCAAAAAGCAATAACTTTTTCATGGCAGAATTTTATTTCAGTTTACACATAATCAAATCTTATTGCCACTCTTAGATTCAACATCTTATTTTCACAATTCCAATTATAGTCACTGCAAAGTTAGGATTTGCTATAAAACTGAGATAACTCTTGCCTTATTAGTTTACAGTTGATTTTATCAAGTTAATTCAGAGCAATCACAAAGAAGGAACTTCAGTTGTCAACTACTATCATTCTATCTCACCCCAGACATTTAAATTTATTCTTCAAAATTGTCTGTCAAGCCTTCAATGTTTAGTATTCTTTATACTTCTGTTTGCTTGTTTGCTTGTTTATAATATTAACATGGCAGAGTGATATTATTTGTGATAACAGTGCTTCATTTAACAGAGGTACAGAGAGAAGGACCATGTCAAACTGTCAGGAACAAGGGAGAGACCCCAGTGACAGCAAAGATCACCTCTGAAAACAACATTGCACTAAAGAGGGATCATTACATTTAGGATTGCATGCAGACTTTATGTCATCAGGTGTCTTGACTCCTGATGTAAACAGGAACAGATATGGAGGAGTGACACTGAAAGCAAAATACTTCCTCGCACACACTACTTCCCGTCTTCCAAATGTATAGCTGAAAAGCTACAGTCCTTTCTCTGTATTGCTGGGCTAATGGCTGAACAGTTGATTTTTCCAGTGGCTCAGTAGAACAGGATTGAGTGGTGCTTCCTTTGCTGATCTGTCTTGCCTCAGAACATGTATGGCCTGATCTTACCCTGAATCTTCCTCAGCTTGCTTCTTTATAAAGAAAATAGGAGGTGGAAGGAAATTTAAGGAACACTGCTTCAAAATTTGGTTCACTGGAGCTCAAAACATCCATGGAAATCCCAGGTTTTTTTTGTTAGGTTGTTTTTTTAAACCCTGTCCCCAGGTAATAAAAAAGCTGTTAGAAATTCTACCATATTCAGAGTACAAGTGTTTTGCCATTTCAAATTGTTATTATTTTTCTGTCAGGATACAAGGGGAGAGGTGGAAAGGGTTTCTGGGGAGGTGGTAACACGTATTACTTTTGGATATTTCACAATGAAAACTTGCAGCAGGAGAGGCACCATCCTGATGATGTGACAGCTTCAGAGCTGAGCAATCCGGACACCCAGGTGGGTGTAGACTTTCTGACTCGGGCAATCCAGGAGTCTGCTTATGGGGGAAGGAGGCAGAAAGCCAGCCTGGGACCTCTTCTTCACAAACTACTAGCAGAAGCTTCTAGAACCTGGTTGCCTAGCAGTCCTTCAGGCAAGGTGAGGAGGGAACAGGTTTTCAACAAAATTTTGTCTTAATTGACACATGCCTTCAGAACATTTGATTCACTATGAGGTTTTTCTCATTTTCCTAGAAAAATTTCAGTCAGGTCCAATAGCAAAAAACCTTTATCTTACTGCACATTACGAGAAAATGCTTATAAGCTGCCTCCTCAAGTTGTATTTGTCTTAATTTGAAGTAATAATTGAAGTGGATCTGACTTTCTGTGCAAAGACTGCAGCTGTAGCTAAATTAGACAGGACAATGAAAACAATATATTCCTTTAATGAGCTAGTATGAGACTGATAAACATTTTGAGTTGGGAAGGAGACCAGCAAGAAACACCACCTTGTTGTACACATTAACCAAAGCTTCTAAGACAGTCTGACAGCAATTTACACACTATAGCAAATGAGAGCGGAAAGACACTTTTAGCATGCAAATACATACACTGAAGTTGTAAATTTATCCTCTCACAGAAAGAGATAAATAGCTGAAGAAATTGGCCTTTGTGAACACGTGTTAACTATGATCTTGAGTACAGGTTCCGAAACAGAGTGAAAGGGGTTAGAAAAGCTGAAATTCTCAGAATGAAGCTGAATACTAGCCTAAATACAAGACTGACAGGATAAAATCTTCATTTCTTTCTTAGTCTCATGCTCCTCTGTAATTCTTAGGCCACAACTTTAGATAGGTATCTAAACAATCAGGAATTCATCTGTGTGTAAATATAGAGTCACTTATATACACCCCTGAGCATTAGATCAGTAGGATAAACCTGTCTGTCATCTCTCTTCTCATCTGTAGTGATGACAATATTCAGCAGCCTCACAGACTCGTGGCGAGGAGGAAATTATGAGTTCAGAGCATCCTGCACATCCTATCAAGACTGTCAGCCTACCGTTCTGGTTTCTGATTCTGCCTCAGGAAAGTAAATCTTAATGCCAGCTGTAGATGTGGCTGCTCTGCAAAACAGAAATGAAAAGGAAGAAAGGAAGAGGTGGCTTTGTAAACATGGACAAGGCAAACACCAGCCTTCTGTCACTGTTCTCCTTTTTGTCAACAGCATCCTATTTTAACATGAATACAGCTCTTCTGCAACACCCAAGTGGATCCTGGGGTCAGAGATTTTTGCAGTTTGATTTCCCAGTGAGGGAACAATCAGTTACCACTGGTTTGAGATGGAACAGTTTGTTTCAAATGGATATTTATGAGGAAACTAACCTGAAATTTCCTTGGCTTTACCCACCACTTATTACATAAAAGAGAGAGAATGAATGGCACCTACATCACTGTCATTAGAAAAGACTAGATGATCCGTTCACTTCTGAAAAAAAGCTGCAGTTGCCAATATGCAGGAGAGCAGTCTGGGCTGTGACACAGTCTGGCTGGTCTTACATACCTTTCTTGCAAAGTCCAAATCATCTCCTCCTTCCCTTTCCCTGTTGGCAGTAACACAGATCCTGAGATCCTGGCCACAGAGCTCTGCTTGTAGACATTTACATTATAATATATACAGTGCTAAGGCATCTCCCTTCCATTTTGGCCCTTCAGCAAATCACATCCACCCAAATTGCTTTCCTGTGAACCACCTCTGACTTAATCACTGAGTAGTGACTTGACTATTTGTGTTAGTTCATATAGAAAACCAGATCCAAACCAAAATCTTTAAAGCAAGAATTCTCATCTGCTGGGAGACAGGTATTTAAAAAGAACCCAAACATTACTTTTTGAGTATAACTGCCTGGCATTTTCTTTCTTACAAAATGAGGAAAGAAAATAACTATTTAATAGGAAAAGTGCAAAAGTGATCACATCTTTAACATGACTTTTATAATGAGGTATACGTGATGACAGTCTGTGCTCAGAAAGATAATGGCAGAGCATAAGATAAAAATTCACCTTGAATGAATCATCAGGGGAGTAATATTAAGAGTGGGCTAATACAATTACTTTCCCAAATACCAATCTGTAAATCACCTTATCTCACAGCTTCAAGGCTCCTGTCACAATATGGAAGAAAAATAATGAATAATAAAAATATGCATTGCATTTACACCCACTGCATGAAACTCCATAGAACTTGATGAAGATAATGAAAGAATGAAAGCAACTACTACAGAAGAAAAAAAAATATTTAAAAGATCTATTTAAAGATTTATAAGGAATGATGAACCATTTGTTTCTTTCTTTACCACTATTATAACTAGCTTGCTTTGTTATTGGCACCGCTGATGCATCTGTTCTCAAAAGGATGATCCAGTGGGAATGGGAAAGGAGACAGAAGAACGTCAGCAATTAGTGAAATGTTAAAAGGATAAAAACTGCACAATCAGCTGATGGCAGCGTGAGGCCATCAAGGTACCAGCAATACGGAAGATTGGCTTACATGCCAATGGCATAAATTCTGTATGAAATGAATATTTAAAAGGTAGGAAGGAAGCCCTTTGAAGCACCAGGGTTTCATCAAAGAGCATGCAAAAAGGCCAGTGGACCTCTGTAACAGTTTGGCAGCTGGGAAAGTTACATTTTCAGTACTTTCTACAAGTCCTCATCTGTTTTCAACATCAGAGGCAAACTAAATTCTGTGTAGCAAATTCTTTGCATTTATGGTCTCCTTACACATTCATCAGACCCACCGTCATGTAAATTTAATTTTTTAAAATATTTTGATACTCATTTTTTTCCCAGCTATAGAAAGTCTTATTTTCTTATTTTTCTAGACATCAAGACTTAGAATTTGGAGGGGAATAAAATAGTGGTTAGACAGCTAGTAGTTTCACCTCTAACAAGTTGAGTAGTCTTTTTTTGGTGTTTCTTTGAACTGTGTAACAAAAATGTTACCAAAATACCTTTAGGCAAGTGAGAAGTATCCAGTTCTGCTTTTAATGACATTGCTTATATATAATTACACCATTCTGGGTATTTACGTGTTTGATTCTGAAAAGCAATCTTTTTATTTGTGTGTATTTAACCAGGAATTCACTGGAAGCCATTTATTTGGTTTGGTCTACTTTTGTCCTCTGGTCTTTTGTATTTTGACATTGTGGGTTACAATGTGAATTTTGTAACAGGGAATTCTGAAAGATAATACTTTTGAGAAGACATTATTTCTTCCCTTTTTCATGGTTGCATCATTAGCTTTTACTACAAGTGCCAAAATCAAGCACAGTAAGATGCAGTTAATATTAGCTGAATGTTTATTTCCTGAAGTCAATTTAGTGAGAACTACTATTCTAAAAATGCTAGAATTAAGTTCATAATAAACTGGTTTTCCTAAATCACACTGGTCACTTTTAGGTTAGTTCAAAGTTTTAAAATACATAAATTCAAGCAATTTCAAACAAAACTCATTTTCCAACGAACTCCTGGTCCAGTTGAGAATACCCAGTTTCAGGGGCAGTGCCAACACATAGAATCAATTCCTTGGTTAAAATATAACCAAAGTGCTCACAACTCATTAGCACTAATCTTGTTTATTAAATCATCATTATTGTCACCTCTCACAGAACAACAGACTCAGTTCTTGTCACGACAGCTATCGTCCCTCACCAGGTCTTCCCCACAGTTATCTGCACTGCCCAGAAAGATGTTCCAGAAACTAATTTTTCATTGCAAGCTGTGTCTTTATTTTTTCTTGCTATTATGTCCAGCTGCTTACCAACACCATGTCCTCAAGAAGAGGCGCATGGCAACCTGCTGTATCCCTTCCTTCTGCCTGTCCACATCGCATTCTGCCCACAGAAGCAACCTGTGACAGCATGTGAGAAGTTTATTTGTACAAAATCATCAGGGGTGCTAGTTTTTTCAGCAGCTCCTCAGCTCCAGGAGCTTATAAATAAATGGAAATATCATATGGGAAAAATAAACACTATCTTTTGGATTTTCTCAAATATTTTGTCAGGGTTCAGTTTTCCTTATTCCACACTATTTAATTTCCTCTCTTATGAACACTGATCATTTGGTACTGTTTCTGAAAGACTCATGCTGCTCAACTATTTATTCCCTTTTGTGTAAAAATATACTGTCCAGAACACATTTTAATTAATAAATGTCTGGGCACTGTTGTTGTACTTAAAGAGCATCACATATGTTCTGAACTATATATGATTGAAATGGTTCCTGATTTTATGGTTGCAGTTTTTGCAGTCAAGATGACAAATTTCATAGAATCATAGAATCATAGAATAGGCTGGGTTGGAAGGGACCTCAGAGATCATCGAGTCCAACCCTTGATCAATTACCGCCACAGTCACTAGACCATGGCACTGAGTGCCACATCAAGTCTCTTTTTAAATGTCTCCAGAGACGAAGAGTCCACCACCTCCCCAGGCAGCCTGTTCCAATGTCTGATCACCCTTTCTGTGAAAAATTTCTTTCTAATATCCAGTCTGAACTTCCCCCGGCACAATTTAAGACCATGCCCTCTTGTCTTACTGAGAGTTGCCTGGGAAAAGAGACCAACCCCCGCCTGGCTCCATCCTCCTTTCAGGTAGTTGTAGAGGGCAATGAGGTCTCCCCTGAGCCTCCTCTTCTCCAGGCTGAACAGCCCCAGCTCCCTCAGCCTCTCCTCATAGGATCTGTGCTCGAGTCCCTTCACC
>VWZY01002561.1:468932-528565 GCA_013399075.1 Chloroceryle aenea | reverse complement strand
ACTGATGTATCTGTAGAAGGACTTCTTGTTATCCTTCACAGAGGTGGCGAGATTTAGTTCAAGTTGTGCCTTTGTGTCTCTAATTTTTTTCCTACATAACTTAACTGTATTCCTGAATTCCTCTTGAGTAGATAGCCCTTTTTTCCATAACCGGTAGGCCTTCTTCTTAATCCTAATTTCCTTCAAAGTCTCTCTGTTGAGCCAGAGTGGTCGTCTTCCCCGCCGGCTCGCCTTACGGCACACCGGGACAGCCTGTTCCTGAGCTTTCAAAACTTGCTCTTTGAAGAATGTCCATCCCTCCTGGACCCCTTTGTTTTCAAGGGCTGTTTCCCAGGGTATGCTCTGGACTAGTCTTCTGAACAGGCCAAAATCTGCCCTCCGGAAGTCTAATGTAGAGGTTTTATTGACAGCCCTCCTTGCATCCCTGATTATTGAGAACTCTATTATTTCGTGATTTGCTAGCCACTGATTCCCAAAACTCAGCTTCCACTTGACATGGAAAATGAATGATGAAGTACTGCATATTCTGACTTTGATCTGAACATCTAAGGCCTTAATTTAGAGGACATATACACGTGAATCAAAGAAAGGATATACCCCAGATTTTCATACTTAATTTCAGAGTAGCAGAGCTACAGTTGCACTATTATTTCTGAATTTTTCTACTTGACTATGTACTCAATGGAATGAAAGATAATTATAGAAGGAGATGGAATGTGATTCAAGCTGAGCTCTGGGTTGTGAATTATGAATGGCTGTGTTGTCTTTGCACAAAGAGAAAGACAAAGTAGAGGCTAATAATCTGCAACAGAATCGAAGTAAACAAGAAAAGAGAAGTTAATTTACAAGCTTTTCAATTTTTATGGGAGATTGGAAAACAAAACGTAGCAATCAAGATTACTTTAATTTATATGTTAGAAGGGTGCTTTGAAGAGAAAAACAACACAGGAAAATACATAAAAGGAGAGCAATGAGGGGGAACAATATTTCAGCAGAGAATTCTTCAGTTATTTGTCAAAAATAGTCAGTGCCACACAAAACAAGTCAACAGTTTCTTAACAAGTGGGAGGTGTTTCCAGACAAAGCATGATGCAGAAGGAGGATGCTTTTGGGAGAACAATACCACAAGCTTGTTGAACAAGATATATTCTATATGCTTAAATGAACTTCACATATATCCACTTATAAATAAGATAGAAAAAAGCCTGATAATAAAAAAGCTCCAACATGGCCCCACAGGTGGAGAATTTTAAACAGGATTTTTTTTGTTTTTAAATAGGAGTAAAAATGAAAAGCTCAATAATGCTTCTGTATCAAAGAAAACACTGCCCAAAACCAGACCAACAAACAAAAAATGACCACCACCACCACCACAAGAAAACCACCAAAAAAACGCAACTAACCAAACAAAAAAACATCTCAAAAAAAGCCCTCCACCATGCCTTGTCTGCTTATGGTGTCACCTTCCTGTGAAAGCTGACATAGAAACAGAGGGCAAGATAGAACTTCTTGTCCATTGAGTACAAGAAGCATTTCAAAATGAAGGCACCTGTATACAGCTGATAGACAGCAGCTGTTTTATGTTAATGGTTAGGAAAGCAGTTGCTGACTCTTCCTGTAGAGGAAAAGTAAGCTCATGCTATGCTGCAAAAGGCCTCTTCTGTACTAGTGCCTTATACAGTCATAAGATTCATCCATATTCCACCCATGTACAAATGACTTTCTATCAATCCCCCTGGCATGCAGGATCATCCTGATAGACCTTATATGCCCAGCCATTCTTCTGAAACAAGTCAATACACAGTAACATCCTTTTAAATGTGACCCTGGGGCTGCAATGTTATTGATGGCCCATCCCTGAAGCACAATTCAAGCCATATTCATATAGAATTGATCTAATATTTAGTAGAAATAATAAAACTTTTCTTATAAGTTCATCAAATTAACATCCACACTGTGTGCATATACATGTATGTATTTCCCAGTAATAGACCTTCATCCCGCATAAGACCACTGATGGTGTTTGTGAGTGCTGTGTATTCCGTCTGTGTCAATCTGTGTGGCTGGGCACATGGACTTGTATGTCTGTGTTGTAGTGTGTTTATATTTGTGCCTCTTTGGAATACATGTTCAGTCTCACTACTGGTGAGACCTGAAGGCATGGGCCTCTATTAAACTACCAGTTTTGGCAACCCATAACAGAAACAGTGATATTTCACCTTCACAGCTGAGAAGTTACTCCAACAACAGTAAGATTTTTCAACAGTCTTCTTTTAAAAGTATGTAATAAGACTCGGACACTTTTAAAACCCTAGTTATTTGTATTTTACAGATCTGTTTTTAACAAATCCTCTTGCTGATGGTATTTCAGTGAAAAAAATCTGGATAATAAAAGACATCTTGTCATTTAAGTGTTACTTTCCAGGCATTAGCCCATAATAATATGCTTACACATGTTCTGCTAACAGGTATCGTATCATGTGAATAGCCCATTTTATTAGTTTTGACCTTCTGCTTTCAATAAGTAATTTGCAAATACATTTTGCCCTTGTTCAATACATTTTTTCATTGTCAGTTGGATGAAGTGCTGTGTTGTCAGAGTAACTGGTGAACACTGCTAGTGATCACTAAACAGGATTCTCTCCTAGCACAGCAGGAGAGACGCTAGGCCAAGTCCAGGTTATTTCATCCTTCTAGTTCTGGGTGGACACAGCCTCCATAAGAAGGGAACAGAACCTGTGCCAAAGCACTCCTTGCAGGAGGGAAATCTCTCCCTTGGGACTAAGGCTGCTCCTTTCTGCTCCTCTCCCTGCTGCCAGCAAAACTATTTATAACAGAGTCTGTGTCAAGAGGATGGGGCTAGTCTCTTTTCAGGGGTGCCCAGCAACAGTACAAGGGGCAATGGGCACAAACTGGAACACGGGAATTTCTATCCGAACATAAGGAAAAGCTTANGCAACCTGCTCTAGTTGAAGATGGCCCTGCTCTCAGCAGGGGTGTTAGACTAGATGACCTCTAGAGGTCTCTTCCAACCCAGACATTTCTATGATCCTATAATATGCTCTACATGAACCTGCTTTGGCAGGGGGTTGGACTAGATGACCTCCAGAGATCCCTTCCAACCCCTACCGTACTGTTTGATTCTCTGTGCAACAGTATTTAGCTGGTAATGATGGGCTCTGGTAAGAGTTTCCCCTGGTATCAAAGGTATTCTGAACAAAATACCTTAAAAAAAATCCTTAAAAGCTTGTGTGATTAGTTAGGGGACCTGACTCCACAACACATTTGCTCAGACTCAGAAAATAAAAGAATCTGGTTCTTTTACCTTTAATTCTGTTATTCCTTTCACAAAGTGCTGGGAAGATGAAAAAACAACCATCCTTTTTTTTTTTTCTTGAGTCACACCATGTGCTTTAAATTACTCTAGCATCTGTTGGGCTGTACAAAGATTAACCACGATACACCTGAACTAACGGAGATTCCTAATTATGAAAGACCTTACTAGACTGCCTGTCAGGAAAGCCTGTAACAGACCTCATCGTAGAGACAACAAACTGAGCATGAAAAAATGGAACTGTATTAGTCAATAGATGGCTGTGGTGATTTTCCCTCCCCCTGCTCCAAATATCTTCTTTGCTCTCCAGTCACTCTCATGGAAAGTCTCTGAGGCTAAATTAACCATTAAGGTGGAGCAATGTAGGAACTACAAACAGGGCAGCCACACACAGATGCTGAGGTAGCAGGTCATATTATGTTAGTTGAAAACTTGTTATAAGCAAGAGATCTATTTTGTGAAAACAGAAGAAACATTATCACCACCAGCTGAAAACTGACAGCACATATAGTTGGAAATGATGTGAGCAATCTTCGCATTGTGTTAATAGAAAAATGTAATACTAGGTAATGATTTTACAAATGCACTGACAACACTCTGGATGCTTGGGGCAGATAAGGAAAACAACGGATGAAAATTGAGCTGTCAACTTGAGACATCAGGTACTTGATAGGGAATTTGAAATTTTGGGTTTATTTCTGGATTAGAATGTGTGCTACAACTGGTAAAACATTTCATTTCTCTTGTCCTCTAGTTGAAGAGACTCTCGTTTAACTTGTTTCGTATAAAGACTATGCTTTACTAGACATGTGAGCTATACATAAGATCGCAGCTTGGTTTGTAGCTAGGTGGGACTTGACACTTGCATATTTGATTTCAAAGATAATCATTGCAACCCTGCACTTTCTTAATGCCCACCAAGTCAGAAATTGATCTGAAACCAGCTATTCTGATTTCACTGAAGAGATGGCTGGTTCCCCAGATCCACCAGGATGTTCCCAAGCCAGTGACACCAGGACTGCTGCATACCTGAGCTGCTTTTCAGTGTCTTCTGTGTGCTCAGGAGGGCTCCTCCAGCCCTTGGAACACCAGCCTCAGGCCAGCGACTTGGTCAAAGCAACAGTCAGTCTGTTGCAGGACTTGTGGGAAGTCTCAGCCCTGAGGGTCCAATAGGAGAATAGACCACACTGGTACAACCAGGTACTTCACCAACAATAGATTCACTAGACCTTACCTTGAGGGTCCTCTTTTCAATATGAAGACTCAAAAACACAGACTGAGACACAACCAGAGCTGCTAGCAATTTGCCAGAAATTTCTATGTTCCTAAATACTGTAACGGTGAGAAAAAGCCAAGGCTTCCTGACTGAAAAGCTTATATGAGCTAAATCTTGATTGTCAGTAGAAGATACATACTGCACTTACAGTGTTGACTATACCCACAACCACTGATGGCACAGACAAATTGCTGTTTTGCTATTGCTGTTCCCTTCTGAAACATACGTGCATATCAAATGAGGCAGTCAGTAGTGATTGCTTTCTATTGCCGTGCTGTGATCTGCATTTAAAGCAGGATTGAAATTCTACTTTTTCACATTTGCAGGACAGATTCAATCAGGAAAACACAACACAATAACGCTTTGTGGTACTTTTCCTTGCTGCAAAATCTTGGTGAGAGTACTTTTTAATTTTGTGGGCAAGATATTAAAGTATTTCAGTTTGTCTCCAAGACAAAATGTTTCCCTGTATACTAAAGATCCCAATAAAAATGGTGGAGCTTCCTATGCAACAGCATTCTCACAGTGTCTTGGGGAATAAATCTCAGAATTCAATTAATTCTGACTGAAAGCAATCACATCCCGGATTCACTTCAATTTAAAGAGCTGTGCAAGAGAAATATAGAACATCCTAGATGACCAGCTTCTTACTTTCTCCAATACCATTGACATAATTCATTATGTATGTCCTATTTGCTATGCATTTATCTTAGGTATAGAAATAACCAGAGGGTTATCTCCCCTAGCCTGTTGCACAATATAGTTCAGAAGAATTTGACTTAAGCTTTCATATGTTCACCCTAATAATATGTATTTCACTATATAGACTAGTTTCCAAGCATTTATAAAAATTGGGCTCACTCACTGGTATGGTTTTCATGAAAGAATGCAGAAAATTCTCCAGTATGTACAAACAGTTATAGCATAATTAAAATGAAAGTTCTTGCAAGAAGTTTATAGTATTTGCTTAATCATTAGAAGCAACTTGTTCTGTTTTGTTTCTTAAAAAAACCCTTTCTCTTAGAATATTGGTGATATTGGCTCCCTGTTATAGGATGTGAAAACTGGACAAAATGGCATTCATCCTGACCTGAAAATCTTCATACACTTTTTAACAAAAGCACAGACCTATTGCAAATAAACAAAGACCTAATCAAGATAACCTAAAGCAAAAAAAAAAGCAAACCAGTGTTCACTCTTCTGTTCTGGCTGCCATAAAGAAAACAGAATATGTAATTTTAAATACATTATTCACTATCCACCTGGAATTTGTAGATTTGAAGACCTCAGAAAAAAACTCCTCAGTATGGAAAAAAACCATAGTTTATATTATGTGATACTTTGTGATCAATAGGTATTTTATAAAGAGAAGATAAAAAGCTAAGATCTTTTCAGCCAAATTGGTCTTCTTTGAAGTTAGGCATGTACAGCAAACATCAATAATTATTCTGACTGAAGTTACATTTTCTCTCCAAATCCAGTACTGAAACTGCTTTTCATCAGCAAATTTAAACCAATCTGACCAAAACTGAGTTCAGAAATCAGATATCCTAAATCTGTCATTATCAAGCAACATTCAGAAAACCACTTTCACTGCAATAAAAAGTGCATGCTCCAAATTGTATTGCATCAGTCAGTGTAACTATATATTTTTTGTATGCTAAAGGTCCAAACTGAGACTATATGATTAGTCCCTCAACATCTGAAGCCTAAAGAGACATTGATGGAAGTATCCGTAAGGTGTCCCTTCACCCTTCTCTTCCTCCTTCTAAAGTGCACAGATCTTGAGAAAACAGAAATTAAGGTGAAAAATTTGAAATTACAGTAACAGTAGGAGTTAGTAACACTGTCCAACTAGTTTTAAATCCAGCATCAGAGTAAAATCTCTCAAGTTTTACCTACTTTATTGCTAAACAAAGGAAATATCAGTGGTAGACAATGACATCTTTCAAATCACTACTGACTTATAAGGGAGAGTGGTGGTCTGTGGAGCACATATCTCCCAAAGAAAATATTACATTCTCAGTCTTTCTTAAATAAAATTAACTGTGACACACTCATACCCTGCATAGCAATAACACAGTTCCAGACAAACATTGCCTGAGGAGAGATGTGACAAAGTACTAATTAAGGGGCTGCTTAGTTACAACTCCTTCCATTGAAAGCCAAAACCAGACACATTTTGCACGGAAGCTTTGACAGCAAATATTACATTTGGGAGACTGATAAACATCCACTTCAACACGACATTCCATGATTAAACAAGCTTTTCCATTTCTGATTCATTTTGTAAGAAAACATGTGAAGTGAATAAAACAATTCAATTTATTAATTTCATGGGTCATTAGCCTTTCATTTTTAAAAAGGAAACCTTTCACAGTATTTAGCTAGAGTTATAATTAAAATACATATAAGGAGATTTTCCTCCTGACTGCTGTATTTTTTTTGTTTCTGAATGACTAGCAAATTAACAACAAGCTCCTACCAGAGCAGAGGCTGTGATTCTATTACCCCTTTAGTTTTGTTCAGTCTTGGGCACAAGCTGGGTGTTTCCTTGTATAAAACCAAATTTTAAAATCAGTGGTGTCAGGATACAATTTTAAATACAGAATAAATAGATATGGCTTAAGGATCAACTGGGCAGTATCACTTCTGAAAAACAGGCATTTCATCTAATATATAATGTTAAGATGTTAAAGTCTTGTGGTATTTGAGAATTTGAAGGAAAAGCTGACATCTCTGAATTCTCTGAAATGCTTTGAGAAGCAACTATCGTTAAAGATTTTAAATTGTAGCACAATATTTTTAAATCATTGATGTTCTTTACAATCTGTTTATATTATAAACTATCAAAAATCTGATGAAGCAATTGTATTTAATTTTTATTGTTTCTTACTGTTTTTTTAAAAAAGTGATTATTTTCCAACTTCTAATGGAGTTCAAAGGATCTACAGAATTAACTACTAAATAAACATTAAATCTAATGGAAAGTAAAAAAATCACCAAATACCTGAAACTGTAGCATAACACAGATGTCCTCAATGTTAGGGATTTGAATGTATGAGAAGAAATGACAGTGTCCCAAAACAAGCATGGTCTTATGAGAGGAAAATGAAGAGTGCCATTGTAGCAGCTCTCAGGAAATAGACATTTAATGTCACAGCAGAGCACCATTGACACTTTGGATGTGACTTGGTATTATTAAGCTGCTTTACTGCATCACTCTGTTCTCTGTGAAGTGTTAATGCAAGGAAAGAGTGACATCTCACTGTGCAACATTCACAATAACTTTGACTTAACACTTTATTATTGAAAGGTTTGTCAATGAATTCTTATAAAAGATTACCTAAAGCTTCCTTGGCAACTAGTCACTGATATGAAGATTTTAGAGGACATGCCACTATAGCATGAAATATGCATACTGATGAAGATGTATCTTAAAATCCTCATCTGTGTAGAGTTTTCTAGAGGGAAACCATTTAGACATGTTGATAACTTGCATGCATTTATCATCATCTATATTACAGACAGCATAACCCAAAGGACCTAATTTTATTCCCAGAAACACTTGTACAACTTAAGGCCTTCATGCATACAGTGGAATATCAGTAAATCTCAAATCTGAGAAAGTTAATTTGGTCAGTTTATTGGCTATTTTACTCAACCAGGTCTTTCAGATGTTGCTTTCTATTTAAATAGCAAATGGTCATATTTTCCACTTTCATGACACAGTTCTTACATTCATGACAGAATGAGCTGGTTCCCCACCTGTTTCATCTATTACAATCACTTAAGTATTCCTGAGACAGTCAAAGTAATGGACTACATTAAAAAAAATTCAGGAAGTTTTGGCCATAATAAAATCTGTCCACATTAAAGAAACTGATTTCTGTGCCACTTTGCTTATAGTACTGACCTTTGTTTTAGTACTGAATGTTTCTATGGATAAGGGTTCTGAGGTTGTAAAGCAGCTGCAAATGGATTAAAAACAAAACAAAACAAAACACAGAGATCCATAGCTATCAGACACTATGTATTGACTACAAGAAAAGGGCAGTCAGAAACAATGGTCCATGCATATGCACTGTACCTTGGAGTCAACTGTAACAACACTAGGCTGAAACAATTGGTAGGATAGAATAACAGCGAATGATCCTTCAAAATAGATGTAATGGCTTGTCAGATATTTTGATGTCTTTCTTGTACCTGCATTCAATAGATTCTTTCCTAGCAATGGAACTCATTGTTGACCACATAAAAAGTTTTTAGTTATTTACCTCAAACAATTGATGTGAATAAGAAGAAAAAAATGTTTTACTAAAAACGAAGAATAATATCAACAAACAGCTGAAAGTAAAACAAATAAAGATAAGGAAAGAAATAAGGAAGAAGAAGGCATGGACAGGACAGAAAAGAGATGATAAGAAGGAAGGAAGAAAGTTGTCAGTTCCAGAGTATGAACCTGTTACACTTGGATGACCTAAGGCTCCTCTGAAAATTTCTCCAGATAATAGCACACAAGAGTGCATTTGGTACCTTTCATGACTTTAAAATTTATAAATTATTAGCCAGAAAGTCTCACAAACTATTGAATATTGAATAAAGAAGGGCTGGGTGGTGACAGATAGCAATGTCATTCTTAGTCAAACCTTTGCTTCAACAGCAAAAAGTTTTAATTACTTTTTAATCAACACCCAGGACAAAGAAAGGAAAAGGAGCAATAAAACAAGTACGAGGAAAGAGCAGGCTTTCACACACATAGAAAACCTGTTTCTTTGAGGAGTGATACTTTCAGAGTTTGTTCCTGAGGAAAGAAAGATTAGAAAAGGTATTCTGAGATAAGAGAAAAATTAGAATAGCTTTATTAACTCAGAAATTACATTAGTATAAATCTGGTGATAGAATTCAAACTTAATGCAAATCTCATCTGTACAACTGAACATAAAATAAACCCTAAAATATATAGCAGCTATATTTGGTACTTTCTTGCCTTTAACCTGTTGTAATCATTTCCCTCAATGCAATGAAGGCATGAATGTTTCTAATTGTTCTAAAGGTACAATTACAAGTGAATGAAAGCATGTCATGCTCTTTCTCTAAGGAAATTTGTATAGAACTTGAAACAGCAAAGACTTCGGCCAAAAAAAGTCTGTTGTATTTAAATTAATTCTGTGGCATTCACAGCTTTAAGTGCAAGATAAAAATTACTGTTGCTAATCCACTAGTAGCAAATTCACTGGATCTCAAGAACCTCTTCCTGAAGTTGGAGAAATGTTAATCTTTATTTATACATATATATGTGTATGTATGCATGTGCCTTTGGCTAAATAACACTTAGAGTATGTTGTATGTTTTCTTTGAAATATGCTTCAAAAGGTTGGAAAAAAGTGTAATGGTCCCAGCAAAGAGCATACACCTAGAGGAAAGGCAGATGCCACAGACACACTAACAGTGCATGTGACACCACTCACCTATGGACACCTGAAACTCAATAAATTCAAGGTAAGGTAAAGTCTAGAGGAAGGGTAAGTAAAAACTCTTCTATCCACAGCCAGCTCTGATCTTTCATCTACAGCAGGGATAAATAATTTGAGCATTACAGATGTATCCTTTTCTTTTCCTTTTTGTGGATAAGAACTTCAACTGAAAGGAGAGCACAATCAGCTTCATCAGATGGATTCATGCTTCACTGGAGGGAGAACAGGTACTGGTTCCTTCTACACTGGCTACTTATTTATCTGAAACATAAAGGTTGTTTGGATAGCCTGGCTGCTTCCTGTTTAAGCAGAAACAGATCTGGCTGCTCAAAGTGCCACACAGATGCATCTTTCATTTCCTCTATTTCATCTGCTACTTATGACTCACCATTAGCAATTTTTATTATAAAAGCCTCCAGTTATCATTTTTGTATTCTACCATTATTACTTATTACTAAGTACCTAACTCTAATTACAATGAGGTAATTACTGTTGTTGAATGATGACAGTCCTCTATCTTTCATTCAAACAATTAAAATCAATGGTTCTGCCTCTAAAGAAGCCACCAACATAAAATATTGATCAAATAATTTTATACACACTGGTTGGAAGCAGTATAATGTGGATATTTAAGACTAGTAATTAGCAGGAGACTTTACTGAACACAGTGGCATTTAAATCAGTAGTGGATGTCTGAAAGGACAAAGATATAGTTACCTATGGTATGAACTGTAGGGTGCTTAATCTTTAATGAGGATTTAAGCTTTTTACCGCTCTGAAGCTGGTCCTTGGATACAGATTCCAAAATAATATTTGTTGCATGGTGCCTTAGGTGCTTTCATTACTGTAATAGTAAGGAAAAAAACATTTCATCTCCAATTATGTTGCCCACTCTTCAATTATAACCTTTCACTTGCACCGTCCAAAGGCACTGTGGCAGTACTTTCACCCTAAAGTGCCTCTGGAGCTGCATTGCCATATCCTTCAACATTGTGTTTATGAATAGCCCTTCTAGCTCTTAGTCTGTAACCCCATACTCTCCACATTCCCCTTGCAGCTTCTACTTTGTAACTGTACAGCCATGTAGATAGCATAGTATATCATTATTTACCCCAAAATAATAAGTCGCAATATGGTTGCACAAAGCTTAGCAACCAGTCTGTATACAACATGTGCATCTGAAGAAGTGTGCTGCAATCAGTGCTCGTGCCACAATAAGTAAGATCAACTTTGAGAGAGTCCTAATGAAAACTACAGAACTCCCACAGAACAGTGTTGGAAAATACCTCTGCACAAGTAAAGGTGCTCATTTGGGGCCCCACCAATTCTCCCAGCTGGACACTACTGATTTTTTTCTCCTCTCTATTTTTTCTTTCCTTTTCCTTCCCATAATCTCACCCCCCATGTCCCCAATCTCTCCAGTAACTTTGAAGTCAATGTATGGCATCATTTATGTACCCTGCTAGAAAACCCTTACAACATTTTGTGCAACATATTGGTGGTCTTTTGAACAGAGTGTCCTTTGGAAGAGCTTTGCTATTTCCATTTTTCCATCATGGATCAGTTCAAGAACTCATGTTGAAGAAGTTCATGGAGGACTGTCTCCATGGGAGGGACCCCATACTGGAGCAGGGGAATAACGTGGTGTGTCCTCTCCCAGAGGAGGAAGGAGCAGCAGAAACAATGTGTGATAAACTGACCATGGATCCCATTTCTTGTCCTTCTGCACCATTGGAGGGGAAGAGTTAGAGAGAATCAGTATTAGAGTTAAGCCCAGGAAGAAGGGAGGGGTTAGGGGAAGGTGTTTTAAGATTCAGTTTTTATTTTCTCATCCTACTCTGATTTGATTGGTAATGAATTAAACTAATTTCCCCAAGTTGAGTCTGTTTTGCCAGTGAGGATAAATGCTGAGTGATCTCTTGCTGTCCATATTTTGACCCACGAGCCTTTTACTATATATTCCCTTATCTCTTCAGTTGAGGAGAGGCATGATAGAGCAGCTTTGGTGGGCATCTGACATCTAGCCAGGGTCAACCCACCACAGTTACTTGTTTCCAGAAATCCCCATTACCATTCTCACTATCTTTATTTGTGCTTTCAGTTTGTCTTGTACCCAGAGTATGTCAGCAGCATGCAGAGGGAGAGGCAGAATTACTCTAAAATCAACTGATTCAAAGTGAAGTGGTTTGAGTATCCCCACAAATAATGTACCAGTCTCTAACACTCTCCTGTAATTCCTTCTCTTCAAATACAGGCTGTCACCACTGTAATCAGACTCTTATTCAACCCAGGCATTTTTGTAATGACCTAAATCTCCAATACATCCTATATCAGGAGGTTCAGTCTGGGCTTTCATTTGTGATTCTTTTTACTCTCAACACATCTCTACACATCAAATCCACTTTCAGAGTTTGCTTTCTCACACAGCTACCTCATCCACACATGCATCCTCAGGCATTGCAAGTGCCTTGTTTTCTTCAGTAGCCAATGCTTTGATTTGCCAGAATGTTAACAGAAGTAATAGGTTTGCCAAGGCAAACATTTCTTGTACAAAGTGGACCTTTCAATTTTCAATGGCATAATTGAAGTAAATATTTTTTTCTGGTATTTTTCCTTAAAGGCAAGTTATAAAAGCAACCACTTACTCCGGACCACTGTTACTTATTCAATGGAAGTTTATGACATGCATCCCAATTAAACCTTCAGAGACATTATTTATCTCAAGATTCCTGGACATGAGCTTATCTTCCTTTCCACTGCAGTTGTTTCCAGTGTAGGGTTTCCTTAAATAAACCAAATGAAACAAGCAATTCCTCCACCAGTTGATACCCCTCCAGAGTATGCAACCTTATTCTGTACAGTGGCTTTGTTTTTTAAGTTGTGCAGAGTTTTTTACCGATTGAGATGTAATCTCTTCTGCATGCAGAAAGGGGTATAAGATTAAAAATCATGTTCCTTATGCAATCATCAGTTTGGAGGAGCAACGTGAGTGTGTATTTAAGTTTACTCTCTGTGAGATATACTGCAGTCCCTTGCTTGAGCCTTCATAAGACTATCTCTAGAAGGACTCAGGGTGAGACTGGGAGTGTTTGAGGAGGGAGTGAAGCACATAACTTTCACTATCTCATCATCTTCTATCTACATTGAGAATGGGGTCTTATTAAGTCAGAGACTGTTCAGTCAGCTCTCCCCAGCTGCTGCTAAGTGTTTTTCAACTGAACATTCTGAACAGTTAAATTGAGCACTTTTGCCCAGCTTGTCATAAAACTTGACAACTGCCCTGCAGGTGTCTGACCTCACCTTTTGTATTTTGAAGGTTTTGCTGCTTCAGATTTGTCTTAGAAAAACAAGCGACTTCTCTGGCTTGTGCCAATGAGATACAGACGCAACACCTTGTGTTTAACTACTTACAGAATCTGATGCTGTCAAAGGAGAGCTGAAAGAGGAGATATTCTGCATAAATGTGTTTCAGTAAAATATCAGTGCTTACCATCATACAAAATGGAAATAGCTTTTTAAACTGGAAGACACTGTTCATACAAAGTCAGCTGACCATTTTGGATAAGTCTGCCTTATTTTGTAGAGATAAATCACATTCATTCAACAGCAAAAGAGTATTAAAGACAAATTTCTCCTCTGCAAGCATTTAGGAAAATTTACAATTACTTTGTATTCACCCTCTTTACAATTCTACACGGAGAAGCCTACAACTATTTTAAATGTCTGTACTAAAAGCTAGCATTAATGATTAAGAACAGTAATATAAATCATATGATTAAGGAAGTTGGGGTTTTTTTAAACACTTATTACAGTAAGAAACAAGCTTTCTCTAAAAAATATATGTAAATGTATGTAAAGTATATTGTTGGATGTGCCTAAACTCCTATCATATTTGCCTCTTGAATGAAACAGTGAGCAAATGCATCTGTCTAGAGTTTTCAGGAGAGTTGAGGCCAATGTTAGAGGATCAAGATGTTTCTGGATAATCAGTTTTTTTCTAGTAGCAGTAAGAGATTTACAAAAGAGAGAAAAAAAGTAGAATTTAGTCAATATACCATTTTTTGTAATTTTCTGTTAAAACTACTTTCATCCATCTCTATATACGACTTTCATATAAACATGTAGTTAGATTACAGTGTAACAGCTCCTACCCTGTTTTTATTACTACCATTACTGTGTTAGTTAGGATAAAAACCCTTATTGAATTTGAATAGACAACTCTGTAAATAGCAGAGTCAGAATTGCAGAAGAGCCCCCCATAATAGTTTACATTTTTACAGAACACTGCTGTAAATGAAGAGACAGCAGTATAACATGTGACCAAACACTCAGACAATCTCATTATTTAAATGTACATCACGTTTTTAAGGCTAGTGATCAGAATGAAAATTGTCTGTTTTAAATATTGGCTTTGACTGATTTGTCTCTCTTTGCTGTCATGGAAACATACATTAAATTAAAGACAAAGAAACATTGGAACTAATTAATGTCCTATGCATCTTCTGTACAGTAGAATTATTGGGCAGTTATTTGTAGCATCATGGCAGCAGCAGAGACATGCTTTTCAAATGCCTACTTAAAGGATTGCTTCTCAAACAAAAAAAAAAAGCACTCCTATAAAAATATAAATAGATATAAAGACAAATAAGTCAGAATTGCAAGGCAGATAGAAGAGATCGTCTCCCTCCTCCTCTCCTTCCTGCCATCCAGATAACATAACTGAGGGGTAAATTTAAATGAAAAAAGGCCATTTTTAAATACTCTTTCATTTAATCCTTGCAACCTCTCAGTTTCTCCATGAGAGCAAGAAGAAACCTGGGTTAGATGTGACAGACTGTCATGTTGCCCTGAGAGGTGACGTCAGGGTGTGGGCACTTATAGAGGGAGAAAGCATCAAAACGGTATTTAGAGGACGTTAAAGAAATAGTTGAGAATGAAAGATATCTCCTTATTAAACACTACGTTGTCACCTGACTCTTTCCATTCATCTGTGTACTGAGATATCTCTGTACTTCCAGATTTGGCTTTTTCCACAAAGACTCAGTGTTTGAAGAGGTAGGAACCACCACATCCTACTTCTCTAGACTTGTTCTTAGAAAAAAGCTCTGCAGATGCAGTGGTATGCATGATGCTTTTATGCTCCTGCTGCAGCTTCATGTTAAAAATTCCGTATTCACGGAGAATGTGGAAGAGGATAGAGGACAACATAGGTGAAAGTCCTGTAAGCTTAATGGAACTTTTTACTATTTAATGAAGTTCTGCAAATAAATAAGACAGGACATTAAAAGTCATACTTTTTTCCCCAGGCTAATCAATGGATAGATTTTGTCTTTCCCACTGATTCTGGACTGTAACATAAACCACCATATCTCAGGGAAGGAGATGCTTGCTGGATACTATCATTTAATTTCACTATAACTGTACATTCTCCACTTCCAGGAGTTATGAATGAATAAACCAAAGCATATTCCCAAGGTTAAATTGAATCGCTCCACACGTGACTGATAAAACAGGGGGAAAAAAAATGTTTAAGCAGGGATCATATTGTTTTCTACTGATGTACCACCAAACTGCCTGACCATGGAAGTGATGGGACCCCAGTGGCAGTTGCCCCACACTGTCAGCCTGGCTGGGAGCCTCGGCTGTCATGCCTGCCCTTTTCTGTGCACAGGGCTGGAAAACATTGTGCACAGTGATGCTCCTCAACCCAACTACGTCTGACAGCTCTGTTACTCTGAAGCTACTGTCAGCACTCTTAATTTCTTGTGTCCTAATGCTTAAAAAGTAGTTGTGCCTGCAAAGATGTAGGAGGCGTTGTTCAGCCTGGGTCCCCTGCTTGAACAGGGGATGGGCAACAATTTGGAGAGCCCCATTTTTCTCTTGTCACTGGGAAAGAGTACAGACAACTCAGGAGAGCATAAGAACCTTGGTAGCATGCTACGTTTTCAGATGTCTCCTGAGTAAAAGAGATAAAAGTAAACAAAAAAATACTTTATAGAGTGTGGAATGAAACTGTTCCTTAGAACAGTTGCAGAATAATGAATGTAAGATGTCATCAAAGCAAGCCATACTTGTCAAAGGTTGTGATAGCACTAATTAAAGATACTTCCTCTGAATTGAAGTATCAGCTGTTGTCAACATTGTCAACTAGTTATGCAGTTAATGTACATATGGCAACAGATGTACTAAGTAGACAGTAAAAGAAGGAACCACAGACAACTAAGCATTTATTGATGTGGCAACCTGAAGCTGGCATATGAAAATGATAATCTTGAATTATTTACAGAAAGAAAAACCAAACAAACAAAAAAACCCAACCAACCAACCAGCCAAAAACCACAAAAAACCCAAACCAACCAAAACCAACAAGAGAATTAAAAAATATTTAGTTTATCCAGCCATATTTCAGGAAATAAAATAACCATTTTAAAGAGTTCACCAGACATCAAGAGCTTTCATACCACAAAATGGACTGCCAGCCAAATGACTCCAGAGGAGAGTGTGACTGAGTAGAACAGGAGAGGAAACCCAGGAGGCTGCATCTGAGCAAGCATTTCTCTGTATGTTAGAAGTGAGTGACAGACCTTGCTGAGCAGAAAAAGACCTGGTGTGATTGATTAGAAACAGAGACAGATGAAGTATGGAGTTATTTAAGGGCTCAAAGGAAAATGAAATACAAGCTCACTCGCAGAGCAGTGCCAACAACAAAGTTCAATTTCTTCTTCGGCACTGAACTGAGTCAAAGAGTCATAAAAGTGTTCCACCCCACCCCACAACCCCTCCCTGTTACCCTGAATTAATCATGTTGTGCTGTTCAGCTCCCTTCAGCTGCTGAGGTGGCTGTTGGTCACAGAGCTTCTTTCGCAAAATACTCATCTTAAAACTTTTTACTTAAGATATGGAGGAATATCTGTTCACTTCTGGATAGCACACATATATGAGGTGGCCACCTCAGAGCTAGTCCCAAAGACACACTGCTTTCCATGATTCTAGATGCTCACAATGTAATTTTCACTGTTTCACTACTTTTTAAAAGCCTGCATTATCAACCTTTCTATAGCTACATAACCTAATGATTAGTGGAAATTTTTCAGTATAGCTAAAATTCATGTTTCCCCTTGAACAAAAGATAGAAAACTGTATCCTGCATTGGTATCATTCTGCAATTTAGCGATCCAGAATATGGATCAGAATCAGACTTTTTTGTCCAGGGTTTTAGAATAGTGATAACACGATTTTAGGTAGCTTGGCTAAGCCCATACTTCACCAAAGACTACTTAAGTGCAAGCATCTAGACCATGGCTGAAGACAAATGGAAGACATTGCTATACCAGACTTCCCAGTTCTAGTAAAAGTATGCAGGTGTTCACACATGAACCCTGGATCATCCAATAAAGCTGTTTCAAGTGAAAATTGTCCTACTTGCCATGTATGTAGAGCTGGTTGTACTGACTGGAAAGAAGCAATGCTTAGCCCTTTCTAAGAGATGAAGTACTGTACTGTCAAAACTACAGATGTCACCATTTACTAAATGATGAACAATAATTATAAGGATGATGTCTGAGACTAGCACAACATGTTTTATTGGACTCAGATGTTAATATCTTAAACTGTAAATTGTATGCCTATTTTTCCTAATACCCTATGAAGCCTAATTCCAATTAGTTTGGAATTATTTTCCCTTTTTATCATATAATTTAATCATTTATTGTTTACCAAATTATTTTCTCTCTGAAGGAATATTTTGGGTTGGAATATTATGTCCAAATATTTTCCTCAAGGGAAAATATCAAGTGTTCTAGTTCAAGGTGAACAAACCATTTTGGTTCATTTTAAAAATTATTTCAGAGTTTTCAGCTTCCACATAAACAACAGCATGCACAGAGGTCTAAAGCTCATCCCTCCTCTGTAGAGAGGCCTGAGAAACAAAACCTGACTTCCTCTTCTTCTTGCTTTATTTTTCAAATATCTGTAAAGAAAGTTCAGACCTTGAAGAATCTGACTTAAGCACCAATATTGGTTACATTTTCTGGTTAGGTTCGATTTTGTAGCCACTGAAGGTGAAAAATGCATTCTCTTTCCATCCCATAGTTCACATCCCTCACCAGACTCATTATCAGTTCTGGATGCATCCTTATTTTCTCTCATCCTGCTCTTAACCAATCTGCTGGTGAGCCTGTGAAAGATATGGTCAAGAAGAGTTACTTCTAGCTTATTTTGCTTATTCGATTGACAACAGGACTCAATTCCACCACGTCATCTTTTTGCTAGAAACAATTTACCCTCTACACCCTGGATAAATTCTAGTTTAGATAGTTAATTTGACAGCAAAAAGTAATTTTCCTCTTGGCCACTACTGTTTTGCAGAGCAATTTAAATAGCCATCTTATTCATAGTTCATGACTTTTCCTTGGTGAGGATGTAGTTTGTAAGAAGTAAAACATCAGTAGAAAAGGAACCTTAAGTCCTTCTTTAAGTGATGCATATGTATGAATTAGTTTCTTCTAATGATAGCTTTATACTGCAAAACTGTCATTAATTTAGTAACAGGTCATTTAGTCATTTTTGAAGGCTTAGTATCAGCTTCTTACTGCACTTTACAAGTACAATAAAAAGGAATTCGCCTATGTGTTTTATCTGGTTTGAACTAAAAGTATTATTGCTAAAACCTCAGATATATTCTAAAGTAAACTAGGAACAATTTCCAAGCCATATTATATCACCAATAGTGTCCAAAAAGAACTTTAACATTTTGGACTAGGTGTAGATTTGTAGGATCTGTTCAGTATCAAGATTTTGCAGTGAAAGTGTTAAGCATTTACTTTTATTCTACTTCGCATTCACTCTCTGGATGTCTATTGACAATTTTACTGTCTTTATCCAAGACAGTTTTTCAACCTGATGGCTGTCCAACAGTTGTTGGGCTTTGTTAGTGCAGTGTGGAGCTGCATCTTGCAGACCCTACCTATAGCAGAGTTCTTAGTATAGACTAATTGCTGTCCCAGTTTCTATAGCATAGGTAAGAATCAATCCTGCCTGCCTGAAACCATATGATTTGCATTATGAACTCATTACTCTGAAACTGATTATGAGAATCACTACCTACAAGAGCTTTGTTATCAGACTAATTAGACACTCTAGCTATCATGTTTGGCTTTCATAATGTTTAAAGCAGAGAAAGAAACAAAACCACAAAAAAATTGCAAAAAGCCCCAGCAGTGCTTGTCTGAATTGGCAATTGAGGAATCTGAAGCAAAATTTAAGGGCTTTTCTTCTTTCCCATCTCATTAGGCTGAGAGCACCGCAACTTGTTCCCCTGCAAGCTCTCCTGAGAATACTCCTGCTACAGCACTGGAGTTCTGCTGCTGTCCAAAAATGAATAAGACTCATCCCTGCCACAAATATGCAGAGGATTATTGTGACTATCTACACTACAGACCTGGGACATGGCCAAGGCTAAACTCAAGTTCACAAGGGTTTGTTTTGGATAGCAGATATCCCCCTGCGAAGGCAGAATGAAGCAATAATTGTGAATTCATAAGAGGAACTTGACAGAAAGTGAAAATTCATGAAACAAAAGGTGTTCTTTTTCTGAGAAATTCTATATTTATCAGTGTTTATGATAAAATTACTCTCTTGCAGTGAAAGCTTTGTGTGAGGTAAGTTTATTATGGGTCAGCAAATAACATCTCCATCTCAGGAAGCATGATGCAGAAGACAGGTACCTAAGAAAGATCCCAGGATGCAAAGAGACATACATGAGATGAAGTAATTAATGCAGCAGTTTCTAATGCAAAAAAGATCAAAACTTAAACTATGCCAAAGGCTTTTATGAGAAATGTATTAAAGTTAAATCCAAAGATATATATATTTCAAGGTGAGAGCAATTTCTCACAGGAAACAATTAGTCACCAGAACGAAATTCAATATAGGCAGACTTGAGACAGTGTTCCAGTAATGGAAATTAGTATCCTATAGTACTAAAATCAGCACAAAAATAACTGTTGGATCATGCATTCACCAGTGGTGAAGATGTCGCAGCTAACATTCATTTAGCACAATCATCCAGAAGTTAACAACTGACAATGTTGAGTCCAATGTAATTTCCACAGCCAAAAATAATATGCTGAATATTTAGAACTTGAGACAAATCTTTCCTACATTCTCTTCTTCCAATTATCCTCTCCTTCCTGCTGTCTCATTGCCTTTTCCTGTACTTTTTTCTCCATCATTATTTCTTCTAAGGGTCTGGAGAACACTTTTTTTTTCCATCTTAGATATAAAACTTCTATATTTTTACCTATTCCAGATTTACATTAATGCAGTGATGAATTGATCTAGCTATTTGAGGAAAGTACTCACCCTTTGCTCCCTTTATAGCAAAAAGAGTTCACTCACCTAAGTTCTGTGCAAGAAACTAAATTTATCTTTCTGCCTCGATTTATAATCTCTCCTTGCCTGAAAAGGCATCTAAAAACCCATCAGATATCTAGAATGGCCCAGGATTACATGTCCTGGGGTTCATGATCTCAGCTAAATTCACATAAGTAGGAAAACATATGTTGCATCAATGAACATGTTTGTGGCTGTTCTCCAGAACCAAGACAAAATGGCACAGAAAAGGCTGTATTTGGACTATTAAACTGTCAACTTTTAAAACAGGGTGATGGCATGCAAGCTGCCTACTGGGAGCAATATGGCTGCATCTGGGTGTTCTCTGGGATGGTGCTCATGCCCTCACTCACACCTAGGTTAAGAGTCAATCTAAAAATATTTATCAGTATTGAAGATTTTGTTAAGAGAGTCCAGGAAGAATACCCAGGAAGAATTACTATCACAAACATAGACAAAGAGGACAACATCATAGTCTTTGTTCCCATAAAGCAGGCTTAGAGCATCTGGGTATATCCAGAGAGAGCTAAGAGTGTTGAGCACCTTCATAACTCTCCAGAAAAACTGGATGTTTGTCAGGATCTGTTGTTTCATGACCATTTGGGGATCCATCACATACTATTAAAACAGACATCACTGCAAGTTGATTTTCCAACAGGAGTCAGGCTATCTGCACACACCTAACCTATATCCTAACAGAAGACACCACAAGCTCCCTGCTCCCTTCCAGAAATATAATTTTTCTGTTAGATTATGAACTTTACTCACAGCATGGAGTCTCATGAATCTTAGAAAGCTGGTCATATTAGAAAACAGAAAATAAATTTTCAATCCCCTATAAAATATTTTTACTTCACATAAGGTCTACTATGTCAAGGCAAGTTACACAGCTACACTATCACAGCCACTACACAAACTCACCTGAGACTGACCTAAACCACCCCCTCTTGGTGCTTGGTGTCTCTGATAGGTAATTGATGCACCTTTATTTTTTATTTTCAGCTCCACACAGAAATAAAACACTTGGCCAGGTGTTCTTGCTTCCTTAAATGTTTAGGTTTATGCACAGTTTAAGGAGCCAGTTTAAGGAGCAGAGCCATGCTATGGGGCAGTCCAAGGTGATGTTTCTCCCAGTCTATTTTAGAAAGGTCAGCTACACAGGGAAGTGATAATTTCCAGTTTTGTGTACATGCATGTACATTAAACAACCCATCCAACACTTGAGACTGAATAAATGATATCTTCCCTCCAGTGTTCTTTTTTATTCCTTTTTAGCTCTCCTTTCATTTGAAGACAGATTGGTATACTAGGTCAATTCAGAAATGTATGAATATTTTTGTTTTGATGTGTGTTCTCCACTTGTTCCAGTTTTCACTGGATTTGAAACATAGTCTCAGTCTATCTACTAGCAGAAATGTACTTTTGTAGATCTTATAAAATCCTATAAATCTTACCTTATAAAATCTTATAGTCTTATAAAATACACACAGTTTCCATAGAGTAGAAAGAAAAATATTTCAAAATGCAGAACCACACTGAGAATCAAGCTAACACTTCTTTATGGGTTGTCAGCATTCCATATCTGTACATAGGGAATAACCTGTCTCAGTCCTAATTCATGTTGTGAGAAAGATATTTAAAATAAGAATCCAGGGAACACTCAGGTATTTGGGGAAGGATAAACATGGATAAAATGCTGGGTCTTAAAGGGCCATGTTGTATTCTCAAGGTGGGACTGTGCTAGGAGCTGACATTTCTACAGATCATTCATCTATGCTTGAAATATGCACGGCATAAAAAAAGGTCTGATAAAAAATAGGACTGCTTTTCAATCTAAGAATGAATCTCTATTATCAGAAATGCCTCCATATGTGATAAAACTGGCTACAAGTCTCACATATATTTAAGCATTTATTCAATTTCATTTCTAAAATGAAGGTTATAAATCAACCCCAAGCCCTCCCTGAAAAAAGCTGTTATTCTCCAAGCTATTATGAGCATTTACAGTAGTATGATTCTTTTCAGTGTCAGATGTTATGAAAGACAGTTCATACTTCAAAGAATATGATTTATAAATTGAGATTTTTGAAGCTAAATTTAATAAAGCTCAGAGAAGATTCATGAGCCTCAAAAAGCTTTTTAATATATCTCTTTTGGAGTTGAGATGCTACTCTCATTTTATATTAGCTATTCTGATTAGCTGGGGTTACTGATGGATGTCAGCAGAATTACCCAGTGCAGAAGGTTTACCTTCTTTCCTCTTCTTTTAACAGATGACAGATTACTTTCCCATATCTCATTACTTTTTGTGCAGTTACCATGTATAACTAAAGGGCTTTCCAGTTTTCATGTTTGTTTCTTGAGTTGCCAACTTTTCTCTTTGATCATGAATTCCTCAAAGAAAGATTATTGTGCTCAGTTAGTATTCCCTTTGGTTCTAGGAACTGTTGGGACATTTACCACTATATTAATTTTAGTATATATCTTGAAGTCCAAGTGATTATCATTTGAAAGTCAGCAGTCCTGGTCAGGGACAGTACCACAAAATCATGAAGAGGTTGTCACAAGTGGAATTTCCTTCATATATACTTTTCAATGTGCATATATTCGGGATTTGACATTTTGAATTAAAAGAAGTAAGATTTCATTTAAATGCATCCAAAGGGGAAAAAAAAAATGACATTAAGTTCTTACAGAAGATGATACTTTGAAAAAAATGCAAGTATTTTGATAATAAAATGTCCTAATTTCATCATCTTGTACATCCCTTCCAGACAACAGAACAGCAGATCAGATCCAGGCTAGACACCTAAGCTTAAGTCTTGCTTCACATAACTGGGGATTAGAAGAGGAGGAATCAAGAGGAAGGGACAAGTGCAACCAAAATGAATAACTAATTTCCCTTTCAAATCAGTGGAGAAATATAGGTGTTTCTGAGGACTTCTGAAGTGTCATCCAGACTGGTCCAGCTGGCTAATTACTATTCATTGAGATTGCAAGGGTCAAATAAGAAGATAGATTCATTTATACCAACAAAGCTGTTGGCACTGTCATCACATTTTGCTTAGCATTCAAGTAGTCATCCCATCTGGAAAGCAGGAAACACTGTAGTGTGAACAGCGAGATCCACAATTTTTCACAGACTAAACAACTGCTTGACTGTAAACCCACAAAGTGTTTTGTGAAAGCACACTTAACTACAGTTCTTCATCCAAAGTCCATTTTCAGTTTTTATCCAATGACAATCTAATGTAAAAGGCAATGTTTGGAAAAATCTGTTCAACACTACTCCTCTGAGCCTGAGTCCTGCCTATGACTGAATTTCTGACTTCCTGTAGGAGGGTCAATTTTTTTTTAGTTAAGTGAACAGAGTGTCAGTGCCTGTCTTCTGATCTGGGGACTGTAGCAGAACTCTCAGTGGCAGATTGGTACTGATCTGCTCAGAATATATGCTTTTACATGTCCTTGGGAAATCAAAGTTTTATAGCCTGGCTAAGTGGGGAGATGCCAATTAAATTTAATAGGCTGATGACATTTCTGAGTTTTAGTCACCAAAATCTTACCTTGGGCAGGATTTTGAAAAACTGCTTTGAACCTTACAGAGCATGATAAAGCCTAGAAAGACAGACTAGTCCAAAACATCCTGGTCAAAAGAAACTCAAAATTACAAAAGCTGCAACTGTGTTGTTGACCATACACCATGATGTAGCTATTCCTTGTTAAATTCCAGTTCGTTAAATGAGACTTATATTAGTTAGTTGCTCCTGTTACAGCCCATTTGTACATTTACAATGCAATTACCAAAATGAACAGAAAAATAATTCTAACTGAAAAATGAAACAGAAATCTAGATGCAATTACTATAGAAGACAGTCAGCTTCCCTGTTCCCTTCCATTAGTGTGCCAGGAACTGACTCATAAGAGGAAATCTCCTGGATTCCTGATAATCATCTAATGTTAGTTATAACTAAAATGTGAATGTATTTGATTCAAATTATTATTGCATCTGAATCACAAGTGAAAATACATTGAACAGGCTGTTAATTCATCAACAATGAAAATGCTGATATTTTAAGAGATTATTGCTGGGTACTCATAAAATAGGTTTAAGAAATATTCCATTAGTTCTTGCAGTGTTCCTTTTTTCATGGTAGTAAATAAATAAAATGGTTTCTTTTTTCAATTATTAAATAAAATATCATTAATATGTCTAAGAGGTTCTTATGGCTTAGTGTTAATAGAAATGATGTGACTATTATTCATGGGTCACTTGTGATTTTTGTGGTTTGCCCTTGTTGAAGTTCAATAACAAAAGCAATTATTTGAACACTATGTGTAGAACATCTTGAAATTCAGACAGAAATTGAGATAGAACATTCAAGGGTCTGAAACATGCTACTGCAGTCTGCAGTTGTAGATAATCCAGAAATATATCAGAAGCTATGTTAAATTGATTTAAGATTGTGCAAAGCTAATTATAGAAACATGGGCCTGGTACAAAGAATGACTTATTTGGAGTAGGTTAGATTAATTTCAGGGAGGCTTGGATTCAAGACTTGCCTTTGCTATGTTAGCTCAGGGTGAAATATAGATTCTCCAGTAGTTTAGTAGCTCACTCTGGTGTCAGGGTTTTGAATCACTAGAAATTTGAATGTGTAATGTTTCAGGTGAAACCTTCAGGTTAAAATACTAAGTGTCAATGATTTATTTTTTTTTTTAATTTCTACAGTTCTAATTGTGTACGTCCAAGTCTCTGAACTTCAGCAGAGTCTCATATACCTTGGGTTTGAGTACATATTTTAAGGTATTGCTCATTTCAAGTTTAATCTTTGGCAATGTCCTAGTTTGAGTGACAGGCATGGAGAAAAATATTTATTATATGTTTATAATTCAGGAATTGGAATCTAGCATATTTTTTGTTTCACAATAAATATTTGATCTTTAGTCCTTCAGCACCATTATGTTTACTAAGTGTCTTGTAGATCACATTAACCTAGTACTGTTTCTGAAAATTTCTGCAAATTCTGTTTCTGTCAAATTACACAGGGGAAATCTTTGCCATCTCCTGATAAAGAACAAAAGTTTTTTAAGTTCAAAAGATATTAGACAAATGCATGCATGAAACAGAAATCCACAGGCTCTTAAGTACAGAGATACTACATTTCTGGTGAAGAAAACCCCAGAATACAGGTTTCTGGAACCTTGGAAGAAGTACTGGGAAAGTTTTATATGACAGCCGCATTTATATATTTTTCTGTAAAACTCCAACAGGATGTTGGGTTGGCTCAAGTATATCATTCAAGTCACATGTAGAGCACTTGAGGCATATATATATGTGTGTACATATATGATTGGGTCTATTTTGAATGAATTTTGGATTCAAATACTTTGGTATAAGTGAGTGAAATTATACTAAAGAAGTATTCATTAATGTGAGAACGTAATTTATCTTTTAATTCATGAAAAGCACTAAGCTGGCAGCAAGAAATCTTTCGTCTATACAGGTCAAGAGTGAGCTAAAGGATGGGCAAGACTGTAGGTTAGGCATGGACCTCTAGTGAGACAACTAAAACTCTTGGAACAGAAGGTCTGTTTGCAGTCTGACCATCTGCAGCCAATCAAGCTATTCACAAACTGAACAACTTTCTTATCATAATGGTTTATGTGTCCTTCTTTTTGAACGATGTAGGTCATTTCTAGATAAAGGAGGAAAAGTCTGCATCCCATTAACTACTATTACTACACAAAAGCCAGCAAATATTTTCAGTTAGGGGTGTAGTTGAAGCAAGTAATTACTGGACTAACATTATCTCACACTCATATTTGTGAGAATTCAAACGGAAGATAAGAGAAATTCCAGGTAACAAAAAATATGTTTTTCTGTTGTACACTATAAACCATTTCTAAAGAGTAATTGAGTTTTGAATTCTGTCTGAAGCAGCTAAAAATATTGTAATAACCGTTTGATATTCCAGAGCCTTATAACAAATGTTTAGTCCAGGTACTGTCAAAAAGAAAATCAGCTGAACAGAACAGCACATTTCCAGACACTGCTGTAACAATCTGGAGAGAAAACAAATCAGAAATGAAAAGGTGAATGTGTTATTTAAATACTAGAATGCAAAAAGGCACCTTTAAAATATTAATTAATAAAAAAAAAAACCAAACCCAAAACCTTTGCAAAACCTAATACCTTACAAATAGAGTGCACCAACAATTTTTCATACTTTCAGCCTTCCATAGCCTTAACTGAATTGGCAATAAGGAAAAACCAAAAGATCCTCGATAGAATTTGAAAGGCTTGCTTACCACAGATTGACTAGGAAGGGGTGCTCCAGACCTTGCATTATCTGTAGCTCCCGAAAAACATTTCGAACTTCATCTCTCTCAATGCACTTCTGTTTATTCATGTATTTCATGGCATACATTTTCTTGGTGTCTCTCTTTTGTACAATGCACACCTAATGAATAGCAGAGTAAAAGAAAAAATTTGATGCCTACAGAAAGTTGTGACTTTCAAAAACCATAGCCTTTTATGATATTGCAATGATCCGAGTCTGGATAGTACTACCTAGGAACACCTTCAGAAAGTCCACATCACAGCTATGCAGGATTCTTTGTAATAGACTGTAATTAATAAATTAACAAAAGAACATCCCACCCATGCATAAGACAAAATGGAGACCCAGAAAAGTGGCATAACTTTCAGACATGACACAGTTAGTCTGTGAGGAATGCCCTCCAAATGCCTGTAAATCTGTGAGGAATGCACTACAAATGCCATTTTATTAGTCATAGAAATTACTGCCTCCCACCTAGGAAAGTGCACAGTCATAATACTGATTTCCTCAAGTCATTGCACACATCTAGTTTACTACATTGTAAACACAGCCTACATTCACAAGGCTCAATATTTCTTCTAAATATCAGAATTATGTTCTCTTAATTATAGTTGAAAAAGAAAAGAATTTTCCTGCACAGATTCATCACAATATTTTTGAAGTCACGAGAGTCTATTACAATGATTTAGTCTCTAGCAGTCAATTTCTTTGCTTTGTTTTCTTTTTCTGACCGAAGTCTAATAATTTTGTAAATTCAGGAAGAAAAGCCTAGTCAAGAGAAATTTCATGTAAGGTCTAGATTGTTTTTCATCATAGTAGTTTACCTTGTGAATGAAGCTGGAGAGTGTTACCATCACCTCATCCAAGAACCATAATTTTAAATATTTCTGGAAACACAGGGTTGTTCTGTGTCTCATCCCCAAAGCTGATGTAAATCTCATCTTTATAACAGCCCTACATATACACACATAGAGCAAAACTGTATCCTCAACAGACTTTTGCTCTGAAGGGCTTTCCTGTTAATTGATCATGACTTGTTTAACTGACACCTCTAGTGTGACTTCACAGACAAGAGAATATTAGCTGAAAATATTATTTTGGTGCAACATTTGTATTACTGATACAGCCATAGGCTCCAGTCAGAATTTTTCACCATCAGGACATATGTAGACTATGTATTGGAAGCTTTTGGTTTAGACAGAACAACTCTGTAATGTCTTAATTCAAGGGTATTCTGGATTCATTTGGTGTCTCCACCTAAGGTATGGGTCTACGCAAGTCAGGGGACCATCTGTAGTGGGGAGGTCTCTCTTATAAAGTCCCTCTAAACAGATTGTAGATGTTTACCTTGAATTTAAGCATCTGTGTTGTACATGTTTAAAGGTAGGTTATATGAATCCCCTTTAAATGTGTTTGGAGTTATATGGTGCTTTTTTTAAAGGTATCTTCTGAAAATATTCCCTTCTTAATGAGGTTTTTTCTACACGTCATAGCTGTTATCACAGGGTTGTATCTTTTTATATCTGAAAGCGGGTAGCAATGAATTGCCTACAAAACTATCAGGTTAAAAGGAATTTGACCAGCTTGTGACTTGGAGTCACTTTCCCTTAGAAATGGGGAAGAAGACATTATCACCGCAGGCCCAAACTTAATTTTTCAGCTGCAACCTATGTTATTGTCCACTTCTATGCTACCTTCTTGTATTTCCTCTGATTTCATATGATAAACTGAGAGCTCCTACAGATCAAGTCTGATCTGCAGATTAATAGGTCACACAGCCAATGAGACTGTTATGGTTAACAAAGTGCCCTGTGGGCTATTTCAGAGCTAGGTAAATGAGGTGAGGGAGTTATGCTGAGTAAATCTCAGGCAGAATTTGCTGATAGTTTGCTGGAGAAAGTTGTGTAATGCTGTTTTGGCTGAGTAGTCACACGTAGCTTCAGGAAAACTATTCTCAGAGAAAAAGATGGAGATGACTGAGATGGCTGGTGCTGCAAACACAGATTTCTTCTGTTTCCCATTAACTTCAAAAGACTTGTAGTTACCATGTGCTTGATCTACAGAGAACAGGAGGGAGTGGGAGCACTTAGTGTCAATAAAGCCATTTTGGTCTGAGTTTGGTACATGAGTGCTTAGACTTCAAACTACTTCATAATATGATTTCATAGCAGGTCATAAAAAAAGAGAGATACAAAACTGTAGTCAGAGAAAACTCCTCTATGCAAGGTCAGGGTTAGGTGGAGAGCTGGCAGCTGGAGTGCACATCTCAGTTGTGCTCTTATATCATAATCTTACGCATCAAATATGTCAGGTCAGTAGATTAGATGGGGCACTTATAACTGTCACAAGTAATCACAGCCCACCAGAGCAGCTGTGGCACTGCACAGGCATATGATATCTAAATGTAGGGGATTACAAGAGAGAAATCAGCTACATGTTTCACACTCAATGTGGGAATTGACAAACCTGTTATGAAGCTTGTATCTGAAATACTGCTACCTTGTCTGTTCTTACCCACATGCTCTGAAAAATTAATGCTTATATTCTCAGCCTACAAACAGAGCTGGAAAGATTTATTCAAAGACACTGAAGAATAGATGTCATAAGTTTGGCTTTACACTTCCAGGGAATTTCCTTCAAACAGGGGAATTTATTCACAGATTCCCCTGAGCAAACTGCAACAGCTGGAGCAGGGACAAAGCATCTGCTTAGTAACCTTTTGTATTAACTCAAGCTGAAAAAATAGGTGGTTATACTGTCAAAAAATATCAATATTCTGGAGTTATGTGTTATGTTGCCTTTAGGAAAGTAGCACATTTTTTTCTGAAATACTTTGCATATTGTTTAGTAAAGTACCCTCAATGAGTGCAGACGTGATTCTAGGCTCCCATCTGTTTTACATAAATGTAGTTCCAATTACTTCAGCAGAGGAAGTCTCTGATTTATACAACCAAACTGATCAGAATTAAGTCCCATGTCTCAGCATCTTAAACAAATAGAAGAAAGAGTGTGCACATTGAAATCATAATCTGAATTTAATTTAAGGAGGTCAGTTTGTTTAATATGCCTACTCCTATGAACAGAGAACTTGAAGACAATTGATACTATAATATCCCTGAAAACTAGTTGTTACACCTGAATACAAATTATTTTGCTGCGGTAAACTTGTAATTATATGGTTACTGTTGCAGTAAAGAACAAAGATAATTCTTGCATTTCATTCCTAGTCAGTTTTTTGCTTATTGGATGATCTTCAAATACATAACTTTCTACAATGTTCTGTTCTGTTCTCTTAAGAGTGATGACAAATAACGACATGGAAAAAATTATCCCGATTAAACATGAGAAAGCACTTTTAAAGTATCATGTGTCATAAAGAAAGAGCTACTTAGACTAGTGTTCAGTATTTTTGGTTTTAGTATTTTAAATCTGCTACTTCTGAGTTGTCTTAGAAGGCAAACATTTAATATATAATTAAAACTTGTTCGGACAAAATTTCTGACGTGGCCCACTTCAAATGTATTTGGAAATACTAATAGCTGAAACATACCAAACATAACTAACTTAAAGGTCTTCCGAAAAAAGGAAACAGAAACATTAAATGTTTCCTATTACATATAAGGACACGAAAGCATAAGCAAAGAGCTCCCTTCATTTCCCTAGCAAAGCAAGGACACTGAAGCCACCAAGGCTACTTTTTTTTGTCACATATCTTGCTTGGGTGCCACTATCACCCTTGCAGTAGCTCTACCAGTACCAGTATCTGTATGTACAGGTATCTACACTGACAATGCATACATGTGCCCCAAAGTGGGGGCAAGTATTCACTGAGTGGTCACACACCAGTCTGCCCTAGCTTGCAAGTCACTTGGCTCAAACAAAAGAAACAATGACTTACACAGAAGCTGTGACTGTGATGGTCCTACACAGGCTCAGAGCTCAACTTCTTCATCTTTGTCCCTTACCAGGGTGCAACCTGAGCTCTGAAAGAACACCATTTAAATGAGTCTGGTTGTTTCTGCAAGCAAGAGCATGATCCTTGTTTTCCTTCTCTCCACATCCATTTCCTACACCCCTCACAACTGCTGTGATGTAGTTCCACGTTTTCTGGAGAAGATGCTACAGTGTGTACAAGATTACACCTACTCTTAACATGTCCCTAAGAAACAGTGTGTAATAAGTCATCAACTTAAAAGAAAGTGGCCACTTCTCAGGAAAGACAATCTCTGGAGATACACCTTTGATACCAAATGGCCTAGGAATTCCTGTAACATCAAATGTTACTATTGTGAATTGAAAATGCCGAAAGAAAAGGCAGGGAGCTGCTTTCTGAAGACAGCTGGAAGGGACAGAACATTGCTGCTGAGGCATTCAGCCCCAGTGGAAGAGGTAAGGTGCTCAAGATCACCTTGAGCTCTGTGCACAAGAGTAAGCTGAGCTATGCAGTCTCTGCCATATCAGATACCTCCTGCAGCAATATCCTGCAGCGGCCCAAGGTTGCTGTAGCAACAACAGCAATTTAAGAAATATTGAGAGACCAGTTGTACCAACAGCAATAAAATAAAAAGATAGAGCATGTCTTAAAACATCTTACTGCTCGCAGAAAACAAAAAAGGCCACAAGGCAGCCATAAAGGAAGAAGACAGTTTAAGGAAGCTGTGATACAGAACACAGTGTTACATGCTGCAGAATGCTAGAGCATAGTAGACTCTAAACAGTAAACAGCAAGTTAATAGTGATTAGAAGTCTTGCATCATTTGTTGGCTGTTTCTGCTGCCAGGAACTTCCAGAAGGGCAGTAATAGGAAAAGTAGCCAGCAATGAGGCTTCTAAATGAACAGTAAAGGCCAGGCTGACTCACAGAGAATGACACTGAAACAGTGACTGATTTACCAAGTTGTGCTTTTGCCTATGGCATAATAGGTAGTTTTAAAATGGGTTTCTTTCTTTCCTTGTCTGTGGCAAGAAAAATAAGATGATTGGTGAGATCCTTGCATTTGTTTGGGAAAAATAAGTCTGTAAGGCCAAGGACTCTTCTGTTGCATTTGACAACTTCAAAATACAGATTTAAGTTTAGAAAGAACTTACACATGAATCCTTTCTTTCATTAAACATCTTTTCTCAGACTCTGAAACTTTATTTTCACCCACACATATCCCCAAAGCAGGTTCACAAGAACACTGCAGCCATATGAACCTGTAAGAAAACTAGATGTTTCTAGAAATATCATAGAAACATTCACCAGTTTCCTGAATGCCATGAGAAGAGTGGATCAAACATCAGCCAACAAGCCTTCAAAAAGCAAGTAGATTTGTTTTATTTTCCTGTGTGAAGTGGAAGTGTGAGGATCCCCTTGCAAAGGCAGATACAGTAGAGGAGTGAATGGGGAAGCTTTGAAGAGAGGTACAGATGATCTTCGTGATGGCCAGTATGATTTGGATATACCTTTAACTTCTTATGCTGCACCTAATTTGCAATCCTGAACCTCTGTTTTGACATGATGTTCCATCAGAGTATTATGATAGTAAGCAACTAATCCCTTAAAAATCAAGGCAATGGTACTAGCAGCATATTCTTCTATTGACATCAAAGAGGGTTTATCTTGGAAATTACTGAACTGAATAAGAACCATGCCACAAAGGACCATGCTGTTCTGTAAGAAGTATTTCTGACTTCTATAAAATGAAAGTATTTTTTCTGCATGGCCAAGATTCAGAGTGTGTGCACTCAGCTGACATATAATCAACAATCATTTAAATCAAGATCTAGGTAACTGTTTCTTGATCTGTTACCGAGGTTATGTTTCACCTTCAAACATATTCCTGCAAGTAACTGTTTCTGATATTTTATAATATGATTTTCTCTGACTGCATGGACTTGTATTTACCTGCACTAAAATTTCAAACCTTGCCATAGTCTTTATTATAGGAAAGAAAGGTCATCTACTCATGTGTAAATAAACCATTAATCTTCATTTCAACAAAAGCCTGTTGAATTCAACAAACATTTACTCAATGATCATAATTACAGTATATGTCAGTTTATACAGTCCCAAGTGTATTGAATCTATGTAAAGTGGCTTTAAAATACTGCAGCCATTTTAAAGACACAAACAAGTCCAGAGATTTAAGAAAAAATCACTCTAGTGGACTGTCTAAAAATGTAGTCTGCTCCTGCTTTGTTTGGGGGACTGGTTTCTGTATTCTGGTAATCCCCATTTAGGAGATTTAATTATTATAATAATTTTTACTCAATTAGTTTTAGTGAGTGTATTATTTCAGATATAATTTAATGAACTGTCAGAGTCAGTTCATACTGATGACCAGATGTCAAGGAGGAGACAGCTACAAAACCTTTGTTTCTTTCTCCTAGTTTAATCAGGTCACACCAGAAATACACAAAGGGATTCTCTATTAGATTTTTAACTGCTAAAAATAAATTGATTCTTACCTTTCCAAAACTCCCTTTCCCAATAGCCCGCAATATTTGAAAGTGGTCAAAGTTAACTGCAAAATAAAGGAGAGAGGAAAAGGAGAAGAGTTTGTAGACTGCTAAGTCAGAATCAGAAATCAAATAAGAAAATAAATGACAGTATTTCCAACTAATGTCATTTTACCATGTGTTATTTACTTTTTCTCTTAAAACACCAAATACATATAACAGCTAGCAAAGAGGAGGTTTGCTTTAAAACATGCCTTATTAATTTCATCCCTCAACTCATCTTGGCCCAATGCCTCCAATGCCCAGTATCACCAAAAAGAAACATACTTCTGTCCTAACAAAGTAACAAGACAGCAAGTTGCCATTACACAGCCATTAGCAAAACTTGCTCAGCATTTTCCAGAAAAGTTAAGATCTGTTAAAAGGGTACTGAATAATTCAGGTAAGTAATAACATTTGCTTACAGATACATTGTAATATAAGGATAGTATTGTTACAGTAATCACTCTGAAGGGTAATTCCCATATTCTGTTACAGTGGTGGAAGCTTGTCCCATGATGAGCTGGAAGGATCAAAAGCTTCAAACTTTGACACCTTAATACAGTATATGAATCTGATATTGTAATACTATTTCATAGGTGTAGCATAAGTTTGTTTTGGAAGATTTCATTTTAGCTTGGTGGCTATTATTCCTTCTTCACAAAAACCCAACAGCAGTCTCTCCTAGATACTGAAGTGGTTTTCTGTGAAGATGAGTGAGAGATTTCATTTCTCAGAAATGTCATTAGTGTTGCATGAGACTGAACACACCATGACCTTCAAATCTCTCATTCATTGGTACGTTTGGTGGTTTAAAAAAAAGTCCAACAACATCCTAAACAAAATTGATATGAATTCACTGAAACATAAACATGACAATGTGTGAAACAGTTTTTTACAGTTCATTGTCAGAAAAGAATCACACTTACAGTCAAACTCAGTGAACCAGAGTTGACAAAGTTAACAGTTAACAGGATTTTTTAAAATTAAAACTTTCTCATGTTCCTGGTTTTGATAGTGTATCTCCATCTAAGTTCCCATTATTGGACTAACATGAATCAGCAAAATTCCTGAGACAGACTGTCACTGAAAAATTGTGGTAACAAACATATACAACAAAAATATGACTGACATCATGATAACAAATAAAACTCTATAAAAGTAATAATACTTTAAATATCAATTTTAAAAGTACCAGCTGTAGCTAAGCACTGAGTTGGAAGTGGCAAGCTTGATATATATCAAGCCACTGAAAAGGGCTAAAATCTTCTTGTTGCAGTAGTATCTCATTTACACTAATAAAGCCTGTTATAATATATTTAAGCATTTGTTTATTTCTGCTTGCTTACATTGTCTTCAAGGAAACATGGTTGCTCCTTTCATTAGTGCAGCTATAGCAACCGCCTTCCTAGTAATTGCTGGAGACCAAATCAAATCCAGAGCTGACAGAACTGAAAGCAGCAGACTCTAGTCTTTAACAAACAAAGATGGCAATTCTGAATATAGCAGTTTCAGGATTTAGATGCTAAAATGAAAATGCATAACCTTGCAAAAGATTTAAAAGCTGCTTGGAAATTTGAAAAATTTTGTACTGAATTGTATAAGATTTAGGGTTAATCAGATGTTTGAGAAGAAAGATTGTCCATCAGCAACCTGCAGATGGGGTCTGTTCCCGCAGATTTTGTTAGTGGGACACTGCTTTGCAGTTCCTGCTGGTCAATACTGGTGTAATGGACAAAATGATGAGTTTAGCAAAACCACTTTCCTCACAGACTTAAATGAACTTAAATTGCATTGCCACAGTTATCCCTCCCAAACACATGCCCCTGAACAGAGAATTTGAGAGCTTAAAGACTGCAACCTTTACATTGTTTATTCAGTTTAAATAGGTATTCAATATAGCATTGATAACTCTCAAAACAATGTATTAATCTCATTCATTTTTTTATAGGGATTTTTTTTCCCTCCAGTATGCTGCTGTTGTTTGTGTCCCACCTGTTTTCAAATCTTCTGATGTTTCCTGTTTATCTCACCATTTTTTTTAAGAAATATGCTCTTTAAAGAAAGCTTAGTTTGAGTTTGTTCTTTACCTTGCAATCACTCAGCTGAAGCAACAGATCAGTCATGAAGTCACATCAGCATCATAGCCTTGATAAACAGTGAATGGTTAAGTTCACTGACATCTTATTACTACATTAGTCATCCACCTCAGGTATTTTTAATCTCTCACTTAAAATGTTTGGCTTATTTTGTTGCTCATACTTTTTTTCTTCTTTTGGTGAAGATTCAACACCACAGGGTTATGCTGAGAAGATTTACAGCTCACCGTGATCTCTGGCATTTCCAATGTTTAAAATATCATCAAGATCAGACACTGCCATTTCCTCTTTGCAAGGAGGATATCTCAAGTATTGTATTCTTGCCCTCTAAAACATGACATATCTAACTCTTGTGTTGTAGCTAATGACATTTTCCTAGTGCAAAGCCCTGCTGAGATAATGGTGTGGCTGGCAGAAGGACACTTTCTTCAGTAACAGTAATATGACTATTACTCTTTTGAAAATAGCTTTCTTGGTATCCTTTACTCAAGAGGGAAAAAAAAATATTTTCCAACTTTTTGAGCATATCTTTCACCACCTTCTCCATACTTTGGAGATCTTAGATATCAGCTCTGAATTTGAGTCTTAGAGTATGGACATTTTTCAGAATTCAAAATTATTTTATATTGTCTGCAGCTAATTTTGCAAGGTAAATTCACAGAATGAAACTGAACATTTAACAGCTGTTTCCTTCCAGTTTCACCGAATTTCAAGTTGGAAAAATTAAGAAATATTATAGTCTGCCAACTTCATCCTAAAAAAAAGTCACCATCAATTCAAAACTGAGAAGGATTATGGAATAAAACAAATATCTATCTAATTAAGTGAGATAATACATCAGCATTTATGGCATCTGTTGCATGATATGGTGTTAGAGTGACCGATGCCTATTAATTTCAGGAATGAGCTACATATGCATTTAAATTATTTTGTTTCTTTCAGTTTAGTCACACTCAGATAAATCCTAATTTAATTCAACTGCACAGCTTCAAGTCTCAATAACTTTAGGTGCAAGTACACCTTACTTCGATTATTTTCATGGATTTGAATCAGCCCCATGTAGAGAATTTTCCAGTAGTTTGATCTTGAAGTAATAAAAGCTTGGATGATGGGAATAGAATTCACAAGCTGAATGAAAGAATTGACTGGAAAAGTGAAAAACATTGTCCTAGACATTACAGATACTTGATCAAATATATTCATATGCTCAAAAACTATGAGGGCATCTAGAAGCATGAGCAGTAGTTTGCAGCCAACTTGTACAGAGGAGTCTCTCTACTGCCACAGACTTCTCATGTGATCTTGGACAGGGGCTTCAATATCTTTTACACCAGTCTGTAAAAACATGAATCATTACACCTCTAAGCAGCTGTAAGATTAGGCATAAAAAGTAGTATAGAGCTCAGATGATATAAAAATAATCAGGACAGTACTTACAGTGAATTCAGGTTATATTGCTTTATAAAAGGAATATATTTCATTTATATATATAAAAAATATATATTTTTAAAAAGCATTATATTGCTGTATAAAAGAGCTTAGAGGGGAAATATGTATATTGGGTGGATTCTATACAGAACTGACATCTGTTGTTCTTACTGCAGCTGAGGAATCTTTATAGCATGTGTATGTGATTAGTCCAAATACACTTAATAACCACTACCTGAAATAATTTTGTATTTTTAATAGCAAATTTCCAATCCAATGTGGTCAAAGCACAGGCATGCACATGCTTTCCATCACAAAAAAAGAATAAAAATTAGAGGCCTTTCAATTCAAGAAAAAATGGAAGGACTTGATAATTCAAATCCAGATATTCTTCTTCTCTAGTTAAGTCCCACTGATTTATTTGGACTGTCTGACATAGTCAAAACCAGAACATGACTACTAAGGCATTAGGAGTTACACAATAAAGCCATATTTGTAGCACAACTAGCACTTCAAGACGTCAAGCTTCATTCTCACTGATCTTGACATAAAATAGAAACAAGGAGATGTGATGTGGCCATCAGCAAAGAAAAAAGATTTTTATTTAAGTCTGGACACTGCCTTGGATGTCACAGGCCTGTTTCAGGGTGTTTTAATACTTCCTGCTTCTGTGTGAATCAGAAAAACAGAATAATAACTAAATAAAATTTTCCTTCTAGATTGTGCCTGTATGGTTTGACCTGAGGCTTTATTGGACAGCATTGCAATTAGGATTTCAATCTAGTTCTGTAGTCTTCTTTACATGTCTGTCTGCTTTCCAGATTCTCCAGACTTTTCCAGAGAAAGCCATGAAACTGTGCTGATAGAACTTCAATATATCTTAGCAGCTATCAAAGATTGTTAAAATTGTTACTCAACTTCCACACAAAGACACATGAGTAGCCAAGTAGATGCAGTCATATATATTCAGTACTCATGATAGAGTCACCACCTTGAATATACATAGACAGGACAAACATGAACAGTGCTTAAAAATCAGATCAAGGAGCATAAAGTTAGGGTAGTCATAAGGAGTCACATTCCATCACAGTCTATTCATTACAGGTGCACCACTGAAGAATGATACTGTTTAAATTAAGTATGAAATTAATTTTTGTTGACAGAATGATGAAATCAGGCACATCTTTGAGGTGAGCAAAGAATGTAAAATCTGTACAGCTTCATTAGGTTTAAAAAATAGAATGGGATATTCCCATACATTAATTCATTGGGGAACTTACTAATTTGAAACATTTACATAACTGGAAGACAAAAGTAGTTTCAGAGCTGTTTTTATCTCATTAATGATAAAGCATGATGTTTTCTATCACTGTATTTAAGTGCTTCCCATTTAAATCACATTACAATGTCTCAATTCCTCAGGCTCTATGAGTGGTTGAGTATCAATATAAACTACTAATTATTATGTTAATTATATTTTATAATTATCTAGACTTTATTTGCAATTAGAAAAAAATTAAGAACTTTGTATGTCAAACAAATTTTATTTAAAATTCAGCTAATTTTGCTTTGACCTTTAGAAAGTATTTTGGTCTCATCATGTTTGAAGATTGAATGTATGGAAAATGTAATCCCTGCCTCTTGGGGTGTTCTGATACTTGAATATTAGTTTACACTCAGGGGGAAAAAAAAAAGAAAAATAAAAAGATGTGTCTCTTAATGGTGTAAAACAATTATGACTAGTGATTTGAAAATGTATTCTTCCTACTTTATTAGTTCAACTAAAGTATTTCATTTTGAACTAATACCACTTTTTCCTTTCTAAAATATCACAAGCAGATTACAACAATCAGCTTCCTGCCGCAACTCCAGAAATTCAGATTAATGTCCATTTTACAAAAGGAAATATATACCTATTCTTCCTCAAAGTGAATCATTTCTGTATTATCTAAAGACTTTCATTTCAGACTTCCTGAAATCCAGAGTGGTTTCTTTCACATTTCAGTACTATACTGTGCTTTCTTGTGATGATGTCCATCTATGAGATGAGGTTGTTGGCTGGACTATATCTCCCGTTGTGTAGGTATACCCATAGCAATTGCAAGATGCACAGTTTGTTCACTAAGAGATGCCGGTGTATTATGGGAGATGTGAACAGGTACAAGATTTGGATCTACAGAAGGGAATAGGAGCATCAGTTTCCAATACTCTTGAAGAAGTTTCATATTACAAAAATACAGTATAGCTTTCAACTGACCCCAAATGAAAATCAGTTTGAAAAGGTAACTTGAATTCTATTAAAACTTTCAAAACTAGTTTTCTTGTACCAGTATAAAGCTTAATTTTCGTGAAGGAAAATAATGGCATTTTGATTTGGCAAAAAAGTTTAATTACCCATTAAAAAGTTGTTCAGAGGAAAAGTCTGTTCCAAAAAACCTTGAAATAGATTGACAGAGTTCCTTGTTATCTTCCACCTATGTCACCTTTCAAACATGACAAAGTGGAAGTTACTGCTTCCCTACCAGAAATGGGGAGAAATTCTCAGTACCATGGTGTTGGAAAAGTATCATTTTATGACTCTTATTTCTCCATTCTATCAATAAATAGCTGAAATACATAGATAATAAAGTGGGCTGAATAACGTGTGCTGTGATGAATTGCAGAGTTCTTATTTCCTTATGTTAATCCTCCTACAAGGTTGTACTTCACATGTAATTTAGCTACACATCAAATTCACAGAATATTTAGATGATGCATGGTTTTCTCATCAAAAGCAGCGCCAACATCATAGGGTTCTACACTGTATTCAGTGAAATCACCACACATTTTATCATTGGAACTGTGTAGTTTTTCCTAAATGACTGGGGAATTTTCTGAATGTGTTAGTTAAAATGAGTGTACAGGAAAGAGCAACAGTCTACCACTTTCCAAAATCCTATAAAACAGACTAGAAGAATTTGGTGAATCAGATAATGATTTAGACTATTAGAGAAACAGGTATGTGTTGTACAATCAGAAAAACACGTTTGAAAACGTGTTTGAAAATAATCAAGCTGCTAAAGAAAAAGATGCTAGGACTCATTCTCAAAACTTTTGTTTCCTTTTTAATTCTGCAAAACAACACAATTCATTTTCTAATGTCATTTTGTAAAAGCTGTAAAAGAAAAGACTGAATTTGCATTCACAAGGAAACTGTGACTCCTTGGTAAAAAAGAATCTGTTTGAACCCAAGATTAAATGAAAATTTCTCTCCAGGGCAATTTACACGTCTAATAAGGCAAAATAAAATCATACTGCCATTAAATATGTCTAGTCTGAAAAATATACAAAACATCTCCTGAAACCTGTAAAACAAAGTTTGCTCCTTGGATAAGTAGAACAAGCTGCAAACCATTACATCTTTTCTTTGAGAGCAGCTCAAACTAAAAGTGCCATCCTATGATCTCAAGACCTCTTCTGAGAAATTGGAGATATATCACCAAAGCAAAACTAATAAATGTCATCCTGACACTTTGAGGGATGTGGGTGTCATCTTCTGTGAGCCACTGCAAGGGATTTACAGGGAGCAGGCTTGTCAACAAGCCATTGAAGACAGCACAAAAAGTCCCATAGCTGTGAACTGCAGTAGAATTTTGACCTAAGAACACTGTCCTTCACTTTTGCCGCAAGTCTACTGAAAGGTTGCCCTGTGGTAGTCTTTGTAAGGGCTTCACCAGAAGCTTCAGGGACTGCAGGGATTATTGTGATTGTTACCCTGGAGAAAAACAAAAAGTTTATTGCTCTGTGGAAGGTGAAAGAATATTTGGTTATTGCTTTCCTCCACAAGAATTTTAACACTGATGAAATTGGCTATTCCTTTCTGAAGGATGAGCACAAATTGCTCTAGCTAGGTGGTGTGGTATCAGGTCTTAGGCTGGACTTGATGATCTCAGAGGTCTATTCCAGCCTCTATGATAATTCTGTGTAATTCTGTGTAAAATAGGTGTTTACTGGCATAGGTCAATTGTACTGGCCAAAAGAGCTCTTATGACTGCCTATCTCTCCCATGGTCTTTCTTTGGAGCATTAGATTAAAAAAATTAATTTTCTTGGCTTTATGTCTTTTTAAAACTAGTTCAAAATTTAACCATAAAAATGCAGCACTGGAGAGTTTAGCATGCTGCCTTTGTGGTCTTCAGACAGTTACTCTGTTTCAGAGGCATATGCAGATACTCTGAGGAGGCTGGGAAGGGAATAATTGAAAAGCAATTTTTTTGCCTGCCATGGTTTGCTTGAGCAAATGTAGGAAGACATGAGAGGAAAAAAAAAAATTATTATTTTAAATAAATAATGTCAACCTGAAGGATACAAAGCAATATGATTTTCTTTGATTAAGAATTTTATTTCAACTTAAATGAAAGCCAACAGAAAATTATCTAGATTGAGGTTGTTTCTCATTTTTTTGCTTTGCACCCGCTTTCTATTTTTCCTCTTTTACACTTGAGAAGGAAGTGAAAAAATTGCAAACTCAAAAGGTCTTCACTGATCTCAGCTGAAATGAAAAAATTCTCAGTATTGATTCATGACACTTTTTGCCTTGCCATTACAGCTGTCTGTGTCCACGCAGAATATGTGTGAATTTCTGACTTTTTTTTTCTTTTTTTCTGAAATCATAATGTTTCAAGAAATGCTACTTTTCATTTTAGCTGGTCACAAGAAAGATTTCTATTTTCAGACAGCCTAATAATGAGAGGAATTAGAAAATACTTCTTAACAACAGGAGTATAACTTGTATTCACACAACAAACTTCTCTCTAAGACGACCTCACTGACATTGTGTTTCACTGACATTGTGTTTTAGCCCTTCTCTATGATCCTTGTCATGTAATGCAATGACAAGAGCATATGATCATCCAGGTAAAAGACTTGCTCTTTGAAAACTTGAGAAGAAAATTAGTCAATCACATGGACTCCATCTCTGGCACATTTCAGGCAGCAAGAATGGAAGACACCAGGAGCACCCCTTTTGGTGGCGGTATGGACATTCAGACTGGATTAGGCTAACGTGACACCTTAAGCTACAAGTCTAGTTTTGTTAGAAGTTGAGTTTCAAGGGCAGCAGAATAAGATAGTCACCTTCATAAGGGAGCTACGGTACTTTTTAACAAAGAGTTTCCATATTTTACAGAAATTGTTTTATATCAAAGTAGTGCTCAGACACTGATCCCTGGCTCATTACAATATAGTGATTCTACTACGTGTACTTTCTCCTCATACATAAGTGAGCACAGGCAATAAAAGTAAAGGCAAATTTCAAATGAACTGTTAAGCAGGTCTTTTGACTTAATATTTAAAATAACAGGGGCTGAGACAGCTTAAAAGGAAAGAAGGTGGCAACTGTATATGTAGACTAATACTGCAATAATGCAGTTCAATTTACAATAATAATTCCTGCCTCAGGATATCACCTAAAACAAAATGCATGAACAAGTTCAAAAAGGGGTAGAACTGCAACACAGTGCAGATTTGAAGTGGGGAGGAGACTCAGACTGAAACTATGAAGTGATATCTGTGCAGTCAATCCCTTGCAAGGGAAGCACAGATGAGACATTCTTCAACGCTACTTCCATGCCCATGAAGATGTAGGGTCTCTAATCTGATCAGTCTGAAAACAGTAATGTGGTATGACAGACTGAGAGCAAGAACCTGAGTAATGATGATGAGCCATCAGCCTAGATGATCTTGCTTGTGTAGGTCAGTTTAGTGTAATCCTTCAGCAGTATTATTCTGAAGCAGCACTTCTCAACATCTAATTGGTCTTCCATTATGATAACTAGTTAATCATCCATACATTAAGCTAGAAAGATAATTGGACTTCAAATAGAGGGGCTTTCACCTGTAGTGAAAAGTGAAAGGAATTTGCACTGCTAATTCTACTACTGTTTTTCAAATAGTCACTGATTTTTGTGAAAAGCCTGCAGTGACTTAGGGATTTTACACATTGGTGTGTAACAGTGCAATGAAAAATATAATCAGATATTTATATATATTTATATCAGATATTCATCAGATGTTCCTTAGGATGGACTGGAATGCTGTAAAACTCCTCACCTTTGCTATGGCTATGTAAACCATCATTGGTGTCCATCAGTGGCCAGAGCCTGGGTAACCACACAACCCTAAAGGCCAGAAAACACTTGGTGGTAGTTTGAAACAGTTCTGCATTAGCATTGTAGAGAAGTTCACTTCTTGTGCACAGGATTCATTGTGACTCACCTCATGAAATCACATGATTCTCCAGTTAGGCTGGCAATGAAGCTACTGCCATGAAGAACTGAAATTATAAAGGTATTATTAGGTTTGGTGCATTGGATAATAATGCAAATTATTTTAAGTTCATAGCCCTGATCTCATTGCCACACAAAAATAATTAGGATTTAGTTAGGCAGTGTCAAATCTTCATGATAACCATAGGTTAGTTTACCATGACAGAAAGTGTTTGCAAATGATTTAACTGCATTTACGTTCTGTTAGCATATGGTACTCAGGTAACCTATTTTCTAGTAGAAAGTTTTCTTTACATGGACTAAGTTGTTTTAGTAGAAAGTAATTGAAAATTCTGATACCATCTTAATCATTCATCCATGTATCCTATTATAAAGCAATAATTTATAAAATATTACTATCATAAGCAACTTTCTCTTTTTTTTTTTAAGATCAGTAGAAGTTTAATTAAAGATCCCTTTCTGTTGCTATTAAAACAGTTTGGGTTTTTTTGCAACAAGACAGAGGTTTGGTTCAGAAAAGCTATTTACTTAGCAACACTGGAAACACTGAAAGTCATCGAGAAACAATTGAACTGATATACTAAACCTTCTCACAGACAGTGAATAGCAGGGGAAAATTTGTGAGGCTTCACAGATCTTTCAAAAGATAAATTTGACATTGAAACAGAGGAGAAAAGTTTCAGGACCTGCTCAAAGATCTTTAGGACCTTTCATAAGTGATAAAACATAGCTCCCTTTTGTTGAGAAAAGACAGTTTCTGATTGACTATGTTGCTTACGTATGAATGAGCTGACAAAAGGAATCTCTGAAATCTATTGCAAGGAAAAACAGGTTGACAGGCATGTCCAATAGAAAAGATACTCCTTGGGAAAATGTATTGCTAAAATACAGAAGTTCTAAATTCCACTTTAACTCTAATAGGCTTCCCTGTGAGATCAGGAAACACATAATAGACTAAGAAGCATCTTTTTCATCTAGAAAGTGGAAATATTCACCTCCCTCAGAGTTACTATGAGAATAGCCTCATCAATAACTGAACTGGAAGGCTGTCTGAGGGAAGTTCAAATAGACAGTGAGATCGAGTGCACCATCAGCATGTTTGCAGATGACACAAAGCTGAGTGGTGCAGTCAATATACCAGAGGGACTTGGGGATTCTGCTGGACAGGAAGTTGGACATAAAGCCAACAATGCACACTTGCAGCACAGGTCAGTCACATCTTGGGCTGCATCAAAAGAAGCGTGGCCAGCAGACAGGTGATTCTGCCATCCTACTCTGCTCTGGTGAGACCTCATCTGGAATACTGCTCCCAGCTCTAGAGCCTTCAGCACAGGAAGGAGATGGACCTGATGGAGCAGGTCCAGAGGAGGGCCATGAAAATGTTCAGAGGGCTAGAACAGCTCTCCTTTGAGGACAGGGTGAGGGAGTTGGGGTTGCTCAGACTGGAGAAGAGAAGGCTCCAGGGCGACATTATAGTGACCTTCCAGTACCTGAAGGGTGCCTGCACGGAAGGCTGAGGAGGGACTGTTTACAAGGGCATGTAGTGATAGGATGAGAGGCAATGGTTTTAAACTAGAGAAGGGTAGATTTAGATTGGGTGTTAGGAATAATTTTTTTACAATGAGGGTGTCAAAAAACTGGAACAGGGTGCTCTGGGAGGTGGTGGAGGCCCCATCCCTGGAGACATTCAAGGTCAGGCTTGATGAGCTTCTGAGCAACCTGATCTAGTTGAGGATGTCTCTTCTTACTGCTGGAGGGGTTGGACTAGATGACCTTTAGTGGTCCCTTTTCACCCAAAGCATTCTATGATTCTATTCTATGATTCTAAGCTGCTATGGGAATAAAATGACAAATTTCAGTGGTCCAGGCTGCTTTCTCCTACAGTGAAATTTAACAGAGTGATCCCCAGGTGAAGGAAAATTCTTTAAATGAAGTTACCAGCAAAACCCCCAGGGATACATCAGTCAATCTTTCCCATGTGGAGGCTTCTATTATGCCAAATATGCCAGGGGGAAGTTAAAAAAAAGTCTTTGCTTTAGGCTTCTTTCAGCAATGGCTCTGAGAACACTGTTCTTGCAGAGGAGGTTTTTAGAAAAAAAACCCTTGTTTTTCATTTGTCATTGTAAGATTAAAGCTCATCAGTTTGATAGCAGTGATGCTCCCATAGGAAAAATCTTTAAAAAGAAGCAAGCAAACCTATGGTTCCTAAATGTTGCTGTTCCAGGTGCGGTTTATCTTTTAGGATTTTAAAAAATAGTGTTGAAATTGTACAAATTTAAAAACATTTGAAGATCATTTCTGAAATTGTCCATGCATTTGTGTCTCTTGGGTCTTTCTCAGCAAAAAAAAAGGCACAAATATCAAAAACAACCTGTACCTCTGAGGGCTCTGAGGGCACTAACTGGCTTTTGCTGGCCATGACCAGCTTCCCCTGCCCCCACCCCCCACCACACTGCCGATGGGCTCAGGAGCCACATTGCAGTTTAGGCCTGGAACAGACTGTTCTGAAATAAGAAGGATCCATGAAGTGCAACTCAGTAAAGCCATAGCAGGTCCCCACAAAGCTCCTCATGTCTATTCTACCTGCATGTCAGTTCAGTCCTCACCCAAGCTAGATTACGGGTATCCCTGTGCCTGACCATGCACCTCAGCTACCTTCTGGACTCTTTTCTGACTGCACTTATATCACTGACCTGCTCTGCTCACCTGCCTTCGGGACAGGGCAGTTGCACCCTGCCTGCTTCTGCTGCACAGCAGCATTTCCAAAGCTACATCCTGGGCCATGGTTTTACAGCAGTAGGATCCAGTTGCAGGTAGTAAGTAAGGTTGCACAGCAGTAGCTGTAGGGTAGAACGGGGATTGGAAAAAGCTGCCTCTCATTATGGAAAAAGACGATTAAATTAGGAGCACATATACTGAGTACACTGAAGTGCCAGTGCTCCAGTGCAGAAGAATTAAAGAAAATATCAAGTATTCCTTTACTGCCTCAGAGTCCAGCAGAAGCTAGGTGTCTAGCTTAGCCAGTTTCCATTGACTGTTTAAATAAAAGAAACAACTTATTTTTAAGAAGGTCAACTTCCACCATTAACTCAATCCCATCATTTTCCCCAACAATGTACAACTTTAAGATTCTGCTGGACAGGGTACTGGACCATCTTGTCTAGGCTGTGCTTTTGCCAAGAAAGCTTGGAACAGATGATCCTTGAGGTCCACTCCAGCCTGGTATTCTATGATTCCATTCTTTAGCCCACCTGTAGTTATCCATCCTCCACAATTAAATGACTTTCACTGTGTACTTCAAACCTCAAGTTGCATCTTATTCATAGGTCTCACAAATTTTTTAAACTAAGCTATATTTCTAAAAAAAATAAAATCCATTTTGGGGATGGAACCTCAAACCCAACTTCTGAGGTTCCAGAGGGACTGACTTTAATCTAGCTTTACAGTCATGTGGTTTTTTAGTTAGCTATAGCCAAATAGGGACTGCTTTTTTATTCTAGCAAGGATTCTTGCTATTTCACTGTATGAATAATTTAATTTAATAAGAATCACTTCACTTTGTCCGCCATTTTGGGTTAAAAGCAGGACTCACAAAGTTTTTTTTTTACTTACACATTCAAGACCAAACTTTTGTTGATCTAACATGATTGACTTTCACCAGTTTCAACTGAAGCAATATCCTGAGTTGTTGTTAACAGTAAAACACCTTTCTATTTTTGTATGTTTTGTGGCTGTTTTCCTTCAGGGTGTATAGAAAGGTTAGGTAGGGGAAAAAGAAAAACCCAAAACCAAAAACAAGCTAATTCATAAAGGATTTGCTGAATTTCAGTGCAACACAAATTTCCTCACCTCAAGGTTTGCATATAAATATTTAATGATGGAATTGGTAATCTTGATACTGAGACTGAAAAAGAGGGGTTGACTGCTGTATACCCATGGCCACCTAAATGCAGAATTTTTTTGCTTGGACCTAATGACTTTTTCTCTGATCATTGCACGACTCACCTCTGGGACATCCTTCCAGTGATGAAGTAAGGATAGTTTCAGCCTGATAGAAGTACACTTATTTGCAAAACACAAGCAATTACACCAAAGGTGATAGGACCATGCATCACTGAAAACTGTAAACAAGAATAAGGAAATCAGGGCCTTCATCTTACCTATCCACTGTTAAGATTAGGAGTGAAACATAAGAGATTTAAAGTAAAGCAAACATAGATGCACTCACAAAACAAACTGAATCTACAACTTCTCCATTCCTAGGCTTTCATGTCAGCTGGCATGGAAATGACTGAGGAAGACTTCAGAACAGCCATAGTTCCCAGGTTATGGCTGGTGGTTGGCATTAACAGCAGAAGGTCAGTAGATTCTCTGAGCCACAACTTATAAAAACTTCTCTTATATCACAACACAATAGGAATAAATAAAAATATTAATTTCATATAGAAGGTGGGTAGATGACAGATATTAATGGAAAGAACACCACTTCTAGTTTTAACAGCAGAAGTTGTTGTATGCAAAGCACACAATAGTGAACTGCAGAGGATAAATTTGCTCAATGTAGTAGGTTTATTAGTCTTAATGTCTCAAACTTTCAATGGTGTTAAATGTGCTTATATCAGTTCTGTATAATCACAGAAACAGAATCTCAAATAAGTTTAATTATAGATGTTAGATGACAATAATGGATACCAGTGACTCAGTTCTAGAGTTCCCTACCACATACACAGAGTTTGTTTTGATGAGAGTAATGTAAGTATAAAAATATCTGTGCATATATATAGAGAACTGTTCTCTAAAAATATACATATATCTGTATTAAATTCTCTTAACTAGTATGAAAAGGTAAATCACTACATCAGAGCTTCCACTGGCTATTTATGAAAAGAATATTAAGCTACCTTGTTTTCTTCATAGTACAGAATGGAAACTTTTCAAAATGAAAAAGAAATAAATAAAAAAGTTCTTTTCTGACCACCAGGTCTACAGATTTTTATTTTTTTTTTTTTATTTTTTTAACCTTATTCAACAAGTACATGTGGAAAAAGAACTGGAAAACAGCTTCTAAAGACTAGAAGAAACATAGTGTGTATGACAGCAGTCAGCAACCTTTCCAGGTGATCTGCTGGGCTGTATTTTTCTTTTCCAAAGTGGAATGCAGTACTAGAGGAGGTTCTTTGCAACATTCATCATATCCTGTCACTCAAAACATCAGTATGTCACTAATCCACATATGTCTATGGATTGAAAGATGTATATGATGTGCTTAACAGAGGAAATTTCAGAGGCTGAGAGCCTCTGTAGTTACACAGGAACATTTATATGTCTGAGGAAGCATTCAAAATTCTCTCTATCTCACTAGAAAAAGTGACAAAACTAAATGCCACAGGCAGTATCGTATCTCTGTAAGTGAAAGCAACTACACTGAAAGGGTCACTTTCTATTAATGAATTTAAAATCTGTGCCTGAGGTCCCTCCAACACCTATGTGATAGACTGATGGCTGCTGGCTTAGGAGAACCAAAAGTCTGAAGTTAGGGCAGCATTCAGCATAAGTGCTTGAAACCACTGAAAATATGTCATTTCTTCACTGCCACATATTAATTTATATTTTCTAAAAAGCAGACATAACCTCTCCTCTCTCTCAGAAAAGCCTCATGAAAAGCTATTCAGAGAAAAAATGCTATCCTAGCAACAGGTAGAATTTCCCTAGCCACCAGACATATTCCACTTGCATGTCCTGCCTCCCACAGCCACAGCCAAAAACTGCCCAGGCAGCCATTCTCTACATGCTCTCTTCTGTTCATCAACAGGGAGCTACCTAACTCCAAAAAAAACAAGGACTGCACTGATGAATGTTTGGATCGACAGGAAAAATTCCCTACTCTATGACTCTTTTCCAGCAAAATCTTAAAGTACTTAGTGGTGCCACTTTTGTTTAACAGAAGATCAATATATCTTGCAAGAAAGTCTTTCAACACAGATTTTTGTGGAGAATTTCACAACAAAAATATATTTCTTTTTCTAGAGTATTGCTTACCCACAGTTAGGTTTTGTGCCATAAACCAATTTAGTTTGATAGTTTATCTTAAAAACTTAAGCAAAACACCTGAAGAACATGTCACTGGGCTGGAAAAGAGTTGGAAATAATGGCATAATTGGCATAATGTTGCTCAAAGGTTGCATGTCAAGGCTGGGTAGAGAATAATCTCATGAAGCAGCAGAATACTTCTGGCTAGCAGTGCCCCACACATAAATAAGGTTGTGTAGCTGTCTCTGTAGTTTTCGTATGCAAAAAACAGTCAATTATAAGGTAGGACATAAAATAATGACCTTTTTCTTACCTCAGAAAAGATCTTTTGATTAGCTTTCATTCTTTCACTTCAAGCTCTGTGTAGTAGATCACAGTGCCTAAGTTATGGTATTGCCCCCAAAGAGTTAGTAGGCTTAACAGCTTGGACAGAGATTTATCTAAATCTTACCCCAAAAGGCATAAAAAAAATGTTCATAGCATAATCTGAAAACAAGCCTGGGGGGAGGAGAGGATAGTTTCAAATAGGTGTGAAGGACACTCAGAAGACTAATGGTGATTTTGTGATTACATTGCATCTCTGTTTTAACAAGGTGGCTAAGAACAGTTTTCATCACTCAGCAAGGGAGGCAGTAAAATATCAAAAGGAAATAATAATTACTGGAAGGATTAACTCAGTTTGCAGTTTTAGATCTTAAATAAGGAGCAGCAGGTGTTTCCTTGTCATTACAAAAGTAGGAAAAAGAGGAAAATATTTTTTGTCCATTGCTGCATGCTACCTTGTAGTATATTTATCTTAATATAACAGTCTTTCTTACACCGAACAGTTGTAGCAATGCAATGACAGAGACAGTGCTCTATTTCACTCACTATCAAACCAAGCTAAAAACGACAGGGCAGAAAACTACCTCAGCTGTAGAACTTATCTAAAAGATTGAAAACTTCAAAGATTTGGAATTAAAATAATGAAAAAATGAAAAAATAAAAAAAAAGAGAGAGGAAATCAGAAATAAAGTGGAAATAAACTCAAAAGCAAAAAAACCCACAAACAAACAACAAAACCACAACAAAAAAAACAGACAGATAGAAGTCAGAGATTAAAAAGCACAGATTCTATTCATATTTTGAGTCAGCTAAACAAAATGTAGGGTCGATTTGATGGATATATCCAAAATAAACACTTTCAAAATAGAGAAAGGTATAAGAGTATTAATTAAATATATAGATTTTTATACTATGAGATGATATTATGAAGAAAATATTTATGACTACATAAAATTTGGGAAATAAATATCAGATTCATCACCTATGTGATGAATCAGATTCGTCACCTATTAAAACCTTAAAGATCTACATAGCAGGCTGCCACCAACTCTAGCAATGCTTCCTAAGAAGGGTTCCTTCTATTTAAAGGGAACATGTCTTTTTCTTAATTATGGAATGAATGAAAGTATGTGTCTATATTGCACTTAATAACCATGTTGGAAAAGACACTGCAATATGTCTGAGAATAAAAGTATTGTAGAATATGATACTCTTATGTCAAGACCGGTAATGGAGGATATAGAAAAGGGGTGGAGAAGAAATACAGGTTACATATAGAAAGAACCTTCCACTAGTTATAGCAGAAGCTAATTATATGTAAAATTGAAAAGAAGGACCCTGACGGACTAAATACAAATGAAGTAAACTGAAATCATAGAATCACTTAGGTTGGAGAAGACCTTTCATATCAAGTACAACTGTAAACCTCGCACTGCCAAATCTACCACTAAACCATGTCCCTGAGGCCAAATCTCCACTAAGCTTTCCTTGGTTGCATACTGCTAGGTTTCCCAACAAAGAATGACAGTTTGGAAAGCAGAAAATTGACAGCCTCTAGAAATGAGGCAGTGATTTAAGAAGAGACATCAGATTTTTACAAGCATGATTTACAAAGTTCAAATTTCCAGGGGTTGAAAAAAAAAAACCTGTCCAATTCCCTCACAGCTCCTAGTCTGTCCATTCATATTGTTTCATCTACTTATTGAAAAACACAGGCTGATAAGAGTCAATGTGGAAATTAAGGAACCTAAAGGGGAGGTCAGATTGATCAGGTGACAGTCTACTACAGCGTAAACAAGTCTTCTAGTTGTTGGAGTGGAAAATAACTTATTTAGAAAGAAAAGGAAGAAAGTCCTCATTTTTGTGATACAGAAGTACACCCCTATTCTTAAGACTGCCTTGTTGTTGGACACTTCAGGTGAATAGTGACTTCCTAAGGGAACAGGCCAATATATAACACCAAGTTTTTCCCAAAGGTTTTTTTAGGACAACCTAAAAACAGCCACATGCTGCACATTCACTATATTTGTCTGATTCTGGTAAATGAGGAATCTGAAAGGAAAAGCTGGGTATTACTCACCAGTCAAGCAAGAGATGCTTGCTTTCTTTCCTCTTCTCTGCAGAAATTTGTGTTTTATAAAGGTACCTATCCTTTAGGATACTACTTTTGGACAGTATCTATCCAAAAATTAAAAAAAAATGCATACAGGAAGTACAATAAAAGCCCATCTACTACATTAAACGAAGAGTAAGAACTCGGAAGTGTACAGTATAATGGTGTACTGTATACACATGTTGTATCTTTTATATAGTATAATGTTAATTTCTAAGAGATTAATATGAAGTCAAAGGAAGTTCCATGAAATACTCTTTTAAGAGAATCAGTTCCAGGTCCTGATAAATGTATGACACTCAAACTTCTCTTGTGCTTGGTTCTAATCCTCACAGTGGGAGGCAGATCAGATAATTTTTAGGACAGTCAAATGGGGGAACAGAGATGTAGCTCATCTACACTGAGGGAGCAAGAAGCTAATCTGGAACTGCCAGATTCGTCCTGCTTTTCTTTAGAGTTCCCTTTAGAAAAAGGAAATCCATGATCTAGTATTAAAGCTACAATTATCATTCAGTGTCTGAAGAGGTCCACATTATTTGTATACATTGTACCAAAGCTTTAAGACTGAGTCAGGAAGATAGTGGTTGATGGCAATGCCATGATATTTCTTCTAAGCCTTCTTTGGTACAGACCAGGCAAATTCTTGACAACAGTTTGGCCGTTGGTACCTCTGTGACTGACTGGAATTATGATATCTCTCTTCTGTGCTCTCCTTTCCGTCTATATTCTTCTACTGTCTCATAGCATTCTGTAACTGATTGACACTGATCACTATTTCATTCTGTGTTTGTACAGACACTAGCATTAGGGTTTCTGAAATGTACAGAACTACACATAATGATGACTTCATATCTAAGGTTCAATAAATCAATAACAAATTTGTATATAATTCAGCATGGTCATAAAATAAAAAATAAAATTCCAATTGTCTGGATCTTATTTATCTAAAACCTTGATATTCAGCATGAAATAATGCCTTCAATGGCTGTATTTCATCCATTTCTGACTCAGAACTGCCTTAGAGAATTTTTAAGTCACAGTGTGGCATTCCTACCCCATCCAGCTCTAAAAGGGGATTTGAATATTCATCTTTGTAAAGAGAAAAGTAAAATGCTACATAACCCACCATAGAAATTGCATGAAGAAATCAAAAATACAGCAGAAATATTAATCCCACCCTATATTTGCTACTTTCCCTAACAAAAGATTCTAAACCATTTAAATAAGTCTTTGGTAGGGCTATATTTTATGAAGCAAATAGTTTGAAAAGAGTATGTTGTTAGCCTGGTGATTCAAGCTCTTCACAGTTGTTCTCTGTCTGCCTTGGACATTACCCATTACAGCTTTGTGGCAGCAGGCTGATGAGCACTGGCACATCACTGACAACCCTGGACACTGCACACTCTATTCTGAATCTGACTCATTTTGACACTTCACCATTGCTTTAAACTGGTTCCAAGTGAAACCCTTGTGTGTCATTTTTCCCTATATCACTTACAGTTCTTCAGCTTCCACTCCACTTTGTATAAACTCAGCCACAATGCCCTGGATTTAACTACCTGAATTTATCTTAACTGCAGGCCTTTTTGTTAGTTTTTGTGGCCTTTTTTTCTTTTTGTTTTTCTTTTTCTTTTTTTCTTATTTTTTTTAATGTTTTCAGTGCAAGATGGTCTTTTCAGCAGCTGATCATTTAATAAAGACTTTTTCTGCAACTCAACAACAACTTTAAATCATTTAAGCTGAAGGCTTTTCTAAAGAGGAGAGGTAGAAATCAATTTTAAATTACAACTTATAATTTAACTGCAGAGGATGGATGTTATATTCTCTAGTACATAAAATTTCCATTGAGGTCTGTAGTTGTGACATCACCATGAAGCCTCATGAAGCCTTATGACTCCAGCAAAGCAGAGAGACTTCAGCACTTGCTTAAAGATAAGGAGATCCATAAGCAGTACACTGAATCAAAGAGTGGCCATGTAGAAATAAGATATCCTGCTATGACTTTTTGTCCACAAACAGACCACAGTACTGAGACACAATATCTCACACCAACCTCTGTAAAGGAGTGTTCAAGCTCTGTAGTTTCAGGATGCTCAGTAAAAGGCTTTTTGGAAATACATTTTTCCTTTGAATGTGAAGTCATGTAGAATAAAAGTAAAAACAAGCTCTTTAAAAGTTCAGTGCTCTTGTCTCTGACAGTGATTGTAAAAAAATAGCCTTTTTAAGCCCCAAATAGTCAAATACAATTGCCATATCACTTCACAGGACCACCTTCTAGCCCCTAATGCTTATGTTTCTTATCCTTTCCTCTGTATCTTCCACCACAATATAGGCAAATATGTGTCACGGTTTAGTGTCAGGGCTGCCACTTAGACCTATAACAGATGCTCTCTGTTAACCCCTCTCCCTCCCCAAAGGGGAAGAGAAAAGGAATAAGGGATAGAGACCTAGCGATTAGAAAAGGAAACTAGAAGAGCTTTAATAAAAAGGAAAATAATAATAATAAAACTTGAATATGTACAAATATATACAAAACCAGGCTCAAACCCAACCCCCCTATGGTAATTGCATCACGATCACCACTGATGCTGTGGAACAGGCACTGGGGGAGTCCCAGACTGGGCCCCACAGCAGACGGGAGCTGTGTTCAGGAGCTGGATTCTGGTGCCAGATTCAGGAACAAACCGACTCGGATCGAAGGCAGAACGGACAGAATCCTCTTTGGATGTTCCGAGGAAGGAACGGAAAGAGGACCTGAGCCAAGCCAAGCAAAGCTGGCAAAGCAGGACAAGAGGGGAGAAGAGCCTGGAAGCCCCCAGAGAGAGCTACAGACCCTCCAGGTCCCTCTGCTCTATACCAAATATGACACATATGGAATATGTAATTGGTCAGCTTGGGGTCACCTGACCTGTCCACTCCTCCCTGCAGGTGCGGCCTTTCCCTTCCCTGCACTCCCAATGTGGTGCACAGGATCCAGCAGTGACCTTGGTCTGCACACCAATCCTTGGTAGAACTCTAACCATGGGGTGTTATCACTGTCAGCAGCAGACACTGCCTGTGATAACAGGCTGCTGAATTCAGAAAGTGACATTAGTTAGAAGAACTGAGCTGAAAAGTAAAACCACTGAACAGAACCAGCTCTGTTCTCACCCAAACCAGGACAACATGTTATTGCTATTTGCTAGTGTCGTATCTTTCTTTAGTCAGCTCTTTTCTAAGTGACTCTTTTCTACTATTTCACTTCCACCTGTTAAATATCACTGAAGTTTTAACAGAGCACAGACAAGCAAATCCAGCATGAAAGATACTCTCTACAGACATCAGGCTGTTGCTAACATACTTGTTACTTATGATATTTACTAAGAATTTGCAAATAACATTTACCAATGATAAATATTCCTCTTAGCATTCTATTGCCGTTCTTGTGAATTTGCTGTTTGTGAAAATTTGAACATGAGGAAAAATGTACTCCTTTTCTCTCCTGATGTTAGTACTGGATAGGTATATTCAGGAGAGGATACTTTTTATGAGAACAGGAAACATTTAAGGTAAAGAGAGTCAATGGGGTTTTTTGCTTCAGCAGTATTAACCAAAATTAAACTGTTTTCTTTTTACCCGAGTGCTGAATTGACTATACAGTTAGGGCAGTATCTAGCTTGAAAACACTTTCTAAATGTCTGAAAAAATATATAGTTCCAAGCCATCCAAGTATTTAGCTTTGATTAGAGGTAGCAATGCTGCTACACCAGACTTAGTTGTCTATCCAATCTATACATCAATAAAAAAAATCAAGAAATGAAACATATTTTTCCACTGAGCTTCTTTAGCCAGAGTATAAACTCTAGGCAAACAAAGGACTCTGTTCACTGGATTTTCTTAGCTGTTGTGCTTTAACCTAGGCTAAGAAGAAAAAATTAGATAAATACAGTATGTGTTTAACAGAAATTGTTTGCACAATGTAACCAGATACTTTTCCTTGATGAGATTATTTTGTAGATGGTAGAGTTGGCTTAGATTTCATTTTTCTCAGTTTCAGGGGAGCGCTATATAAGAAAGCACAAGCAATGCTAACACAGTGAGGATGAACTGGCAAAATGCAAGGTGGGTAACGGTTCTGGTTATGGTTGGGACAGAGTTAATGTTCTTCACAGTAGATAGTATGGGGCTATGTTTTGGATTTGTGCTGAAAACTGTTTTGATGATACAGAGATATTTTAGTTATGGCTTAATTGTGCTCACACAGAATCAAGGCCTTTTCTGCTCCTCACCCCACCCCACTGGTGAGTAGGCTAGGGGTGCACAAGAAGCTGGAAGAAGACACAGCTGGGACACCTGATCCCAGCTGACCAAAGGGTTATTACATACCATAAGCTTGGAGAAGAAGAAGGAAGGGCAACACATTTGGAGTGATGACATTTGTCTTCTGAAGTAACAGTTATGTGTGATGGAGCTCTGCTGTCCTGGAGATGGCTGAACACCTTCCTGACAAGGGGAAGTGCTGAATGAATTCCTTGTTTAGCATGCATGCATGTGTGGCTTTTGCTTTACCTAATAAACTATCTTTATCCCAATCCATGAGTTTTCTTGCTTTCACCCTTATGATTCTCTCTCCCATCCCACCAGGGGTGATTGAGAAAGTGGCTGTGCGATGCTTCATTGCTAGTTGAGGATAAACTGCAATGGTAACATTTGAAATGGAAAATATGAGGCTGATGGAGGTTAAAAGCAAAGGAGATGAAGTCTGAAAATGATCCTGCTGAATATTTACACAAAATATTCATTGGACTTTGTAAATGGCATGGAGCCGATGGAAGTGGTGATAATACAAAACATTGGTAAATTGATGGAGAATCAGAGCATCACAAGGAAAGAAGCAGGTGATCATCTTCAAGAATATAAATAACAGAAATGGATCAAAATTCAGTCATGCAAAATGCAAGGTCATGTACGTAGGAACACCATAAATTTCTGCCATAGATTGGAGCTCATCAGTGGAAATTACTGAACAAGGCACTGGTGGGATAACTGATCACAGGGTGACTGAACTGTTCACATGATATATCATGAGAAGGTCATATGTAGTTATAGCCTGCACCTGGAAAGTGAGCAGAGATCAGGAAGTACAAAGCACAAAAGTCCTGGTGAAAACTCAGCTGTAATTCTTAATATATTTTGTTTTATCTGTGTGCAGTCAAGACAGGTACAAATGTGTGCAGATGAGGAGCACGGGGAATGAAAAAGCAATAGACATAAGAGGAAACTAGAAGAGGCTTTCTTAGAAAAATGTCACCTCAGAGAAGGTGACATTTTTGCTGTCTATCAATGCACTGTAGTAATTCTGGAGGGTGAAGAGCTATTTCAGCTAACAAAAAAAAAGTTGAAATAAACAAAATCTTATAAATCGGTTAAGAATCATTTAACCAGGGAAATCGATGTTTCTAACTATTCAGAGAGTGAAATTCTGGAAGATCCTTCTAACAAAAATAGAACATAGAGAACAAATATAGCTAGTTTAAAAATGGTATGTATTATGGTCTTTAAAAAGACCAGCATATGATAATGAGGTGTTATGCAGTCTGTGACAACTTGGGAGTCACAGCATGCAATCCAGACTGGATGGATCATTTTTTATTATCCTAAGCATGGTGGGGAGTCTACATACAGCCTATAGTTTTTAAGTCTACTCAGTGGATGAACACCTATCCTCATCAGGCAGAAAGCACAAGTTGTAACTCTAGGGCAGATACTCTATGGGCTTGTCAGGCAGTACCTGTGTGCTCTTCTCATGCTATTTCCATGTATTACTTGTGAAGTGTACACTGAGGACCTTTTTCTATGATTTACAAAGTGATGATAAATGGTTTTAAACCTCTTCCTCCAAAATTCATGTTTTATTCTACATCCATCATTAACACACATGAGCGTAAAATGACAATACTTTTTTCTGCTCATTTTTGTCATTTTAGGAGGCAGATGTGACATTGCACACAATAGATGAAATAGCTTTGTTTCTACTATGACTACATATTCATACACAGTTCATTTACTCCAGTTCTCTTCGAATCGATAAGCATTGTCATTTTTGAGTAAAATTAAACCATCTCAAGAAACACATCTACTTTCTGTTGCTATATTTTCTCTTCTGGTTTTTGGTTGTTTTTTGGGGAGTGTTTTTTGGTTGGTTTTGGTGTGTTTTTTAGGTTTTTTATTATTATTATTGTTGGTTTGTTCTTTTTGTTTGGTTGGTTATTTTTAGTTTTGGCTTGGTTTGGTTTTATTTCATATTGAGTCAAATAATGTGGAAGACAGTGACTCTTGTACCTACTAGCGGGAATATGAAATACAGCTTGATTTTGAAATAAATCTTGTAAGATATATTTGCAAAGAGAAGATATTTTCCTCTGTTATTTAAGTACTGGAGAAAATGCCATGCTGAATAATAATGTGTAAGCAGTATAGGAAGTAGGTTATTCTGAAATAGATGGTTGTGCTAAGCATAATACCTTAAGAAGGTAAAAAGAGGCAATGTGAAGAACATTCATAATGGGGGAAGAAAAAAAAAATACAGGCAAAGAATAAAATATTACCTGATAGAAATACATAAATACTTTACGTGCCTTTTTAATTAGGTATTAATAATGACTGCATTACAGAAATGTTTTCCTCAGAGAAAAAGAACTAAGTGGCATGAAGCCTTCTCTGCAGTAATTTACTATTGAACTTTGTGCATTTTGTTCAAAAACTGACCACATCCTTGTCTCATGGGAGGAAAAAAAAAAAGTTATAATAATTCATGGAAACAACCCAGGAAAACTCAATCAAAGCTCAATCAAAAGTCTTGGAAAGCCATGGCCATTTTTATTTATCTTAGGTAGACAAAATTAACATCATGCTTTCACTCTTGGATATTTCTTGTTGAGTTATCTCAAGGTTTATAAGACATGATCTTATATCACACATGATCAAAATTTTGCCTGGAGGGGGGGAGAAGAGAGATTCTTTCTCTCTTGCTCGTTTACATAGCATGGGCTATGATAAATGACTGTAATTTTATACCAGTACAAGAAAATCACATCTATTGCTCCACAATACACAAGTAGTAAATAATCTGTTCCATTTTCCACACAGACAAGAGAGTCTTGCAACCCAAACGGCATCAAACACCCCTTCAAGCTTTATCAAGGAATACGGAATGACAGTTGCGTCTTAAATGCAAGCAAACATGTATTCACCCTTGTAGGCACTTTACAGCCATTTAATGAATTTCCTCCCTGTTAGCAAAACAATACAAATATCTCCATGTGTCCTCAACATACGGGGAAGAGCATACATATTTTTGATTTGCTATTAACCTCAGAAAGCCAAAACAATATGATAATCTACTGAGGCACAATTACCTCCTAAGAAAATATATTGGGAACTTCCGGGAAAGGAATACTCAAAACAAAGCACTCATCATCCAGGTACGTAACAACATCTATCCCATAAGTAACATAAACCACATTTGTAAGGATAATACACAAATATCTGCTTCCTAAGAGTGCTGTATTTTCTTTGCTTCAAAAGCCGAAATGATTGCAAATGAAATGTATTCACATAATTCCAGTTAAATATAGTCTACATATGAAAATGACATGGAAATACACAGTCAAGAAACACCATATTTTATGTAAACTTTCCCATTGCCTTGCAAGAACTTTGCAAGATACACTTTCTTATGATATATTGTCTAAGCAGGGAGAAAAATCTCATGAATAGAACAAACTAAAAAAAGTTTCAGAAAGCAAAGGTGATGGAGAAGTATACCGACTGGGAGAGACATCACTGTTTAAAATGAGCAGGTAAAAGTCAACTATAAACAAAAACAAAAAAAAGTGGGCATACGATGCTGGTTCATAAACGCCTGTATGAAGTTACCTTCCGTAAGCTTAACCCCCCCAGGAACAGTGTGCTAGACTTCGACGAACTCGTCTGAACGCAAAAACCCACGCAGTCGGTGTGAGCGGCTGAACAAAGGTGGGCTTTCCCTTCTCCTCCTCCTCCCCGGGCAGCTCAGCCCACAGCAGACAGCCCGC